>OZ024858.1:53307626-53330126 GCA_964017155.1 Oasisia sp. SBJ-2009 | reverse complement strand
GTTAGTTGCACGCGTAATTTCACGTTGAAAGTTCACAATAGTAGGCCTACTTGTAAATGTTTCACAGATCTCATAATAAAAATGCGTTGCCAATACGTTGCGTATATGTCTTATAAGAACTTATGCATCGCGAATAATTGAACTATTTACGGCCATTCTCCAAAAAGCTATTTTTATTTTTGATGTTCTCCGGTCATCTGGATTTGGTGGGTCTAAACTATATACTCTGAAGATTCAAATGTTAAACCCGAAAACTCACTAATTGATAGCTATGTCGTTGCTGTAAATGACTGTTTTCTGAAATAGCTCTTACCTGTGTATGATTTGTGGTTTCATTAGTAGAACAAATTGTTATATAATACGAATATTCAGCCTAATTTAAACTACAACAAGGACTGGATAGAAGACACCTTTCCGCTCAACAGTGAGAAACATTTCACACACATTCTATCAGATCACTTACACTTCTTTCTTTAAGCCATCTTTTTTCAGTTTAATTCCTGGATTCTATCACACGTTTATGAATAAAGTTTTGACATAATCATTTGTGACGCCACTTAAAAGAGCGAAAGCATTTTACAGATGAGTGCATATCGATTGTGTGATGGAACGCGAGTCGGTACACATGTGCGCATGCGCTGAGCACTCATCGACAGAGGGCGCGTGCCACGTGGCCCCTGCTAATCATCGCCGCATCCTCCCATTTCTGCGAAACTGTCAGCTGTTTGCGATGCTCGTTTCCTGGACTTCCTCTCCGTTTGCGCTTCGAGGGCAGGTGCGAGCGGTCGCAGGAACGGTGTACGTTTCGTCACCCGAACGTTCTTCGTGCAAAATGGAAAACAAAGCCCGTGCTTAAGCTTCGTTTTCCATTTTGCACGAAATGTCAATTCGAATGTACACTTAGCGGCATTTCGTGTGACTATTTATGTCCAGATATTTCTTGGTATTGCCATAAGCTGACTGTGCATTAGGCTTAAATGTGTCGCTAGGAACTGTCATATAGTTGTTGATATAAAAAGGTGTTTTGTAATTGAGCGTGGTAGGAGAATATGCCTTTGTTTACAAGCAAACGACTTATGAGATGAGAACGTTTTCGATGCTATAGTATTACTGATTCTTTCGATGCATGGATTAGATCAATCTCGTTGTTGAGTATCATGTATTGACTTTTCCCATGTTCATTAGTTTAGATAAGAAGTTGTAGAAATGTTAGCTCCTGTCCTCAATGGTGATGTTTTGTCACACGGACGGAAACAAATTCCTACCAATGCATGCATGCGTGCGTGCGTGTGAACGTGCGTGCGTGTGTGTGTGTGCATGTTTTTTGTATTTGTCAACGTGCGTGCTTCGATTACACCGTGTGACACAAACTGGAACCAGATTTTGCTTGTTTTAGCGTACATTAGTTCGTAACTGTCTTTGCCCGTCCAATGCCTAGTTTGCACAAACAAAACCCACAACCATTTCTGTTTCGTTTTCTTTATTACAGGCGTAACATTCAGACAAGTGTCTTACGTGTATCTTCATAAATAATGGCTTTGACAAAACATCTTACATACATTGCCGTGCATGCATTTTATCATAATAATTAATTGTTTACATAACATATAGTTTAAAATGCATGTTGTCGTACATTTCTGATTAATCGTACGTCAAATTGACACATCACGAAGTTCCGAATGTTGTTTATGTCGACCTGTCTCAGCTCAAACTTTCATTTTTCGTAGTATCAAAAACAACCTTAGTTTTATTTTTCATTTATTGCTATCGTTCCGTGGCCCAGAGTGATCTACACCCGTGTTTCCGGTGATAACTGGTAAGACAAAACAGCGCGTATCCTGCAAAGGCGGAAAGATTACAGCAAAGCAACTGAGTGATTGTCAATCGGAGAGATTGCCAGCGCAGATATGACGGCAGACTCTGGTTGATTGTGTCGTAAAAAGCTACCAGGGAAATGTCAACAGCGATTGATACGACGGCCTTTCGAGCTTGGCGTGTGGTATGTGGCGTGTGGTATGTGGCGTGTGGTAAGTGGCGTGTGGTATGTGGTGAGGGGCGTTCACGCCCATCCCAAAGACGCTGCTAGCTCCTGACCATGTTCTGCCCCTCCTACTGAGCATGTTCTTCTACTGAGCATGTTATTATCCTCCTACTGAGCATGTTCTTCTCCTCCTACTGAGCATGTTCTTATCCTCCTACTGAGCATGTTCTTCTCCTCCTACTGAGCATGTTCTTCTCCTACTGAGCATGTTCTTCTCCTCCTACTGAACATGTTCTTCTCCTCCTACTGAGCATGTTCTTCTCCTCCTACTGAGGATGTCCTTATCCTCCTACTGAACATGTTCTTCTCCTCCTACTGAGCATGTTCTTCTCCTACTGAGCATGTTCTTCTCCTCCTACTGAACATGTTCTTCTCCTCCTACTGAGCATGTTCTTCTCCTCCTACTGAGCATGTTCTTCTCCTCCTACTGAACATGTTCTTCTCCTACTGAGCATGTTCTTATCCTCCTACTGAACATGTTCTTCTCGTCCTACTGAGCATGTTCTTCTCCTCCTACTCAGTATCACCAAAATCTGCAGCATACATTCCAACTAGAAGACGTCGGCCTCCGTTTGGCTTCCTTTCTGAAATTCTAGAAAAGCCCTAACACTACATGTTGGCATGTAAATAAGTAGATGACTGCATTTGAACTTTAAAGCAAATATGCAAGGATTTTCGAGAAAAACAAATGACTATTTAATTGCCTTATAATTAAATTAATGGGGCTTCCACAATAGTTGTATTTGTAATTTCATTTGGGTAGAAACGTTTTAAATATAACTTGAGCTTAAAACTATGGTGCAAACTGGTATTCTAAATACAGAAAAGTCGCATTTTTGCAGTGAAGTACTTCTGAAGAAGGTAGGAACGACTGAGAAGGTACGATACTTGGGCAATCATTGCCCTATGGCCTATGGCTTCCACAGTCTTAATCCAGCGCTGCAACGGGACCGTAGAGTTTATTTAATTTATCTGCAAACGGACGGAAACACTTCGTTGTGACTAGAACACTAGCGATCATGTCGTTCACACCAGAGAAAGATGTTTGCATGTGAGTTGAGTACTCGAAACACGGCCTGTTTGCACTGAATGCCCAAACAGTCGCCCAATGACGTGACTAATGCCTGTACTAATCGAGACGTTGTTTTCCCGTCGCTTGGGACTCGGCAATGTTTATTTCTGCCGGTGTCTGGGCGCGTGGAGAGCCGCCGACGATTTGAGTATCTTTTGATGGTGATGAAGCCGGAGAAAAAACGCCGATAAAGAAATTGGAAGCCGACACACAGGTCACGTGTGTGGGGACGCCTTTAACTGAGTGTGTGATGTGTTTATTGTGGTCGAGCGATGACGAATTTGTTGGGTAAATTTACAGTAATGTGCTGCTATTTGTGGTCACAACAAAAACACGATCGGTGGATAATAGCGTATTAGGCGGGGTTCAAATCAAACTAAGCGTCTAATTATGCCGACCTGTTTTTACATGTTTACTAGCAGCGTAAATAACATCGGATATGTTCTTGAATTATTAATTTGTACCCGCACTTGTTTTGTGTTGTCTTTGTAGCGTTTGCACAGAAGTAAGTGAAATATGTTATCTGCGTCATGGGTATATTCGGGGGGCCTGTAGCGCCTAAACCCTTGGAATTTGCCTGCGTAATACCGTCTTTTGAGTGTGCACCCTTCGTGTTTCAAAGGCGGGTAGAATTGAAGTGTACTACTCCTATCCCCGTAAACGTTTGAATGTCGCCAAGAAAATTACCCTGTCTTCCCGGCAGCGGAGAGTTGAGTTGTGCAAAGGTTTCGGCGCCGGTAAACATTTTAGAGAGCCGTAATCGGGTGCAATTGGGGATTGCATGCCCCCTATAATACCCCGTCTGGATCCCCCCCGAGAGAAATGTCGCAACGTCAAATGGAATGAACACAGCTATTCAAACACGGGATATTTACATTGACGTTCTAACCACAGCGCTACAGAAAGTTGGTGTAGTACACGTTGTTGACTGTGTTGTTTACATGGTAACATTGATAAGTTGATGTCTTCACAGAATAGAGACGACAACACGAGCAGACCGTTTACTACTTATCGTCACTAATTAGTGCTACGAGTAACTGCGTTTCGTCATCGTCTGTTCGTAACGAGACTTTTTTCCATTGATTGTCAGTGTCATTTGGTGCGGGTTCGTTGAGGACTCATCAGTCCTATCTATACTCGCCATAGCGTCCCATAATGTCACCGCGTATAACCACCGAGTGAATCTGTGTGGATATCGACGACTCAAATCGTAATAGTCCCACGCGTTTTAGCAGTGATTGTTGGTCTGCTGTTGTTGAATGACTTTGTACCGTTTATCGCCCGCCATTTCGTGTTTTACAGACCCTCAGATTGCTAGGTGTCGGCGTCAAAATGATGGCTGTTCGCCTGAATTGTTGTTGCACAAGGACAGCGTTTATGTTGTATTCATTCACGCGTAAGTGTAGATTCTTGGTAGGGCTGTGATAGTGCTAAGTGCACGCCTTCAACTGCGCCGTGCAGCACGACGTGTGAAGACTTCACACCTCTGGGACACGACGTAAACAAGCAGAATGTTCCAATCATCAGACCAATGGTCTCAGGGACGCCACCAGACCCGCTTATGTTCGTGTATCGCCAACACGTCTTGAAAAGCGGTAGATATATGCTTATGTAATATAACTTGGCACTTACACGTGTCTGGAAAGGGTGTGTGTGATTTCGCTGCTATCGTGAGATAGCATCACTTCACGACCACGACCGAACGTGTATTTGTGTATACAAAATAACTCCATAATCTAAGTTTGGTTGATTTCTCAAATACATTTATAATAGTTTTACAGAACATTTTAATTAACTTAAAATATAAAAATGCACCTTTACTGGGCGTAAACACACAACGTAGGTTAGTCGTTGTATTTGCATTTCACGTTGAGTGACTTTTTCCAACTGAAAGCGCACTGTTTGATATTTTATTTGATAACTTAGCACTATGACCTGTTTCAAGGGTTAGGACTCAGCATACACAAACATGTACGTCATAACGGCAACACGGTTCTTGCCCCGGATTCTCGCGCGGATCACAAGAGGGTGGCGCCCCCTCGCGACTCATCACGGCGCCCGGACAGGGGCGGCTATCGCTGACCACACTTGTTGACCACAAGTGCGGTTTAATGAGTGGACATGATGCAAACTGCTACTATGACGGCAGCAGGTGTTCACCATTAAATGGATCGCCATCGGCCGGTCAAGCTACGGACAATGGCGTAAACAAGCAGTCATCATCACGTATGGCCTCGATTCATTGAGGGTGTTTCCTGGCGATGTCCTCATACAACGCGGGGCGGGATTACGCTAAGACAGGCGACTGTTGCGTCGCATTGGTCGCCGTATCGTGAGGTCTTACGAGAGAGCTTCGTTAAGCTGTGCTGATCATTAAGTATTCTGATCGTCGAGTTCCGTAAACCGTTGGGGCATCGGTTCCCCTGGTGGCGGGTTCACAACAAAGGCGTATATCGTCAGCGCAAGGGAGACGGCACTGTGAATAAAGCCACTGCTACTTAGCCGGGATCTTGTTAATTACAAGCGTTGAGTCGTGGTCGGGTATGGCCACAGAACACCCGGATACGACAACGTTTGCAACATATGTGTACAACATAACCGTGATGACAGCAGCACACACACAAAATAGTTCTAGGAAACACCCATAAATACGCTTACTCCGTTTAAAGCAAGGTTGGCTGTTCCTCTACACTGAATTATCCCGCATAGAAATTTGTAAAAGGAAGTCTGCATTTTTAAACGTGGAAAATGGCGCATACTTGAACATAAAATGTTAACTATTTATGTTCAAATTGTGAACTTTGTTTCCGGTATTTTTAAATAACGAAACCTAACTTTGCGTCCTTTATGTATGTATTCAACACGTTTATTGTAGGCTCGAGAGCAGCATGTTAATTAATAACTAATGTATTAGTGTATATTCCCGTGGGAATATACACGCGCCGTTGAGCCTAGGCGGTCGGTGCCGCGTTTATTGTCAGCATGATGAACGTAATACAGAATTATAGACTATCGACGTGACATTATCAACATAAACACATTGAATCACAGGGCCGAAATGAAACCTCTGCTTCATACTAATTACAATGCTGTTGTTTGCCTTTTCTTTTGTTCATTCCACATGGTATCGATCTTCTTTAAATATTAATTTGTTGATCTTCTGCAACTGCTTAGGGCGGCGTGGTTTTCGTTTTCCCTGAGGATTCCATGTCTAGGGCATGTCTTGTAAATATGTTTATATCTTTATGTCCTATCCAGATCCATTTAAATTTTAGCATTTCTGTTTTGATACTTGTCTGATTTGTCATGTTCATCGGTACACTGTCAGTGACTCTGTGTTGCCATTTAAATTTTAGGATGCTTTTGAAGCATTTGTTTTTGACGAATGTTTGTAATAGGTTTTGTGTTGGTACTTTTGTAGCAATGCACGTCTGATTTCTCCTGTCCTCCATTTAATATCTTCATATGTTTCTCTATCGACGGATAACTGCCCACAAATTTGCGTTTACAAAACCCTAATTTATGTTCCTAATTTGAATTTTTCAGTACCAAGTATCCAACGTGTAAACACCCTGAACCCACGTTGTTGACACACTGGGCCAATCTGAACATCCTGTGATGTTTCGCGTATTCAGGCGTCTTTCAATTTTCACATCCGTTGATTCGGCGAACTTTCGGCAAATTATTACCACCAACGGCTGATTCTGGGTAACGTAACAGACACACTCGTGTTTACGCCGACTATGTTTGTTGACTTGTTCGTGGTTAACCAAGACGTGTCTGTTAGCGCGGCGAACACACGAGCTATGTGGTCGTGCTGGCTGCATTGTCCTCTTGCATGTCGAGTTGGCATTATCAACGTCGGCTTGTGAGTGACTGACTAAACGTTGTTTCGGTCGCGTGTTTATCTGCGTTACCGGGCTTAAATAAACCTTTAACTACGGATACGTGTAATTACTTCGCTATATTTACCCAAGGCTTATACATTATGTTAATAATTTACCGTGTTATTTGTTTTAGAGCAACCGGAAACTCTGTTGCTACGAAGCGTTGCTGGGGTCTGATTAAATTTAGACTGGACGCGGGAAAGGGCGGGGCTGGTTAGGGTAGAGATATGCCTACGAGGGAAGTGTGAGTATACGTGGCTCTGAAGGAATATCATGTGTACACTGCGTCCGCTGGACACGCATTTTAAAGGGTTAATGGTGTGCACAGCACGATAATCATTGTACGCTTGACCGCAGTGTAGAGTTCTCATTGTATTTGAAGTTGTCGACCGCGGTTCACGAGTATGGTATCGACACATTGAGCAACAAAGTAGTAGGGCTTCGTCCCCAATATCGCTACGGGGGCTTATAGCCGCCAAATATTTAAAGAAGGTATGTCCAGCATGGTATAGTTGCTTTTGCTAGTTTGGTTTGAGAGGATTATCCTCCCAATATTTAGGGTACGAGTGTATTTTTAGTGAAAACTGAGATTTTCGGTGTGCGTAAGGGTGAGTTTTAGGGATCTCCAAGGGGGGGGCTGTGGGTAAATCGAAGTTTTCTCAAACAAATTACCGTTGCAGAAAACTCTCATGCAACGCCCACGCCTATCTCCCGATATAGTGATACGAGACAGCGCCACAGCGGGTGAGGCAGAACCTACGGCTCAACCCCCTAAATTAACTTTGTATCGACGCCAGTGTAGTAAATACTCGCCACGCTGTAATTACTTCTATTCTAACACTGTTACTCCACTCGGCGCGAAGGAAAGGCAGTTATAGGCATGTCCAGACCTGTACAACCAGCGACGCATTAAGCCTGTCAACGGCTTTATTATCGCCTCCTGGTGTTTGTTGATGTTTGTTTTGACGTGTTCACACTCCGCAGTAACACACATTAAACACCTATCGCGCTATTCCGTTTAACACACGTTACACAACACACTTACCTCTACCGAGAACGGTCTGTAGTACATAGTCGCCATGTCTGTGCCGTCCTGTAGGATCACACAACGATATCAATGACGAGTTAAACTCTGTTTTAGAACCGTTTCTTCGGAGGGTATTTCTGTGACTCCGTTACGCGCTTTTGCTCTACTCCGCAGCAGTCTAGCAACGATCCCTTTGCACTGCAAGAAACTGTAACATCCGAATGCGGTGTGGGTGTCGAAGTTTCGCTACGCCAATATTTGTGTCGCTGTATCGGACTCGAGGACTTGTTAGACCGAGCGCATTTGGAGCGACCATTGTCGCGGTGTTGGTCCGTCTTTTGTTGTCCCGTGGGCTTTGTGTTTGTTCGGTCGAGCTGTGCAGTTGGCAATGAGTAACACCAATTCAGCGACAACTTGATTATTTGTCAAGTGGAGACTTGTATTACAGCTGGTATGTGTTATGCTATTGTTACACTGTGTGTTATGTGTCGGGTTACACACAGGTCGTGGCGGGACGGGTATAGCTGCTGGTACTACATTTAGACGAATCACCACAGTTTTATAACACAGTTGAAACTTCGTACATACGTATACACTTTATATACAATCAAGGAAAGGTATCTCTTTAGGATGTTCAAAACATTCGCCTCTTTTAAACACGTTAAAAGTGTTTTTTTAAACTTAAATTCAAAATACTATTTTGGTGTTGTAAAGGTATTGATATTGTTGCATTTTAACATGTGTGTTTAAACATAGGCCCGTCTAAAATAGACTGCATTTTGACGGTTATCACATCCGAACAAAACCATATAAAAACTTCACAGTGTGCCTACTTGATTAAAACGATTCAGACTTTATATATATATATATATATATATATATATATATATATATATATATATATATATATATACGCAGTCAGTGTAATAAAACATTGTACACTGTTGGCAGATTTAAGCCCAATGTCACAAGACCGCACCACCATCGACAGCTCCTTGCCGCATTGTAGACTTACAAGCAGAATACCTGTAATTGTATGTACTTAGAGGACGTAATGTAAAGTCGAAACAGTCTTTGTTTTATTCAGTCTTTCCACACCACGGCATTTTCTGCTCTATGCATGCGTAGCCACACCTGTGAAAAAGAAGCTCCCTTTATTGTCAGTGCTACACGCGACTGGTCAGACGATCCCGCATGTTTTAATACAGTCAGGCTTACATCAGCTCTGGTTCCTATATAAGACGCCTGAAGGTGGCGCCACATTTTGTAAACGAAACCGAACAGTTGCTCCATCTATTGGACAATGTGCTGATATATTCAGCTACAGATTCCGTTGGATTTGAATACATACACACACACACACACACACACACACACACACACACACACACACACACACACACACACACACACACACACACACACACACACACACGCACGCACGCACGCACGCACGCACGCACGCACGCACACACACACACACACACACATAGAGACGACGTACACAAGGAGTGTAAGGTTGTGCTACACTTTGTGCATGCCTATACAGGTAAAGAATAAAACAAAGTATATGCTGAGATAAAGCTATTTTTATTTCGTGTTCATTATATTACAATTTTTACTCAGTGCTTCACCGGGTAGATTCGTCGCACACCCCTTGGTCAAAGTAGTCCACCACCAACACTGGAGACAATTTACAGCCGCGCTCAACCGATAGTAAACATCGAGACTTACGACCGGAAGTGTCGTGACGTCACGTTTCGTCGAGTGAGCCGATGTCACTGCACTCGCACAGACTGATCTCGTGCTCGGAGCCACTGCCGTACGACAAGTCAGGGCCGGCGTACGACAGGTACTCGTTCTCCGCCTCGAGCTGGGCCACCTTGTGCCGGAGACGACGGAGGTCTCGTCTCATACGAACCATCGCCGTCTGCACCGTCGGTTTAGCGCTGATCGATTCGACAGGCGTCGATTCGGACTCACCCGAAGGTCTGCGTGAGACGCCCACATTGTAGTTGTCATGGATTCTGATACGAAAACGTTTGCTAACATGTCTGAGATTTTTCTAAGAAAACCCCACAAAAATATGACATACAATAATACGACATCCCCACAACCTCTAATTACGTCACACGACATACACTTTAAATTATTGCTGTTGTCCGTAAATAGAAAGAAGAGAAAAGTAAAACGAAGAAGCAGGGAAGACAAAGAAGAAGAAAATATATAGATACTTGATTATGTAGTTGCATAAGGCGTTTTTCTGGCAATTGCTGAGGACCACTGGAACCAACCAATTGTAAAACATTTGTGACAAATCTATGACTAGCCAAAGCGGATCATGCCAATGACTGAACAATACTAACGGTAGTGAAACGTAAGGATGTCATTCAGGAATACAATTAAATCCATTTATTCGCAATTTTGCGTTCTTTTTGCAGAACATGGGACGTAACAGTTTTTCCGTCGTCAATCACTTATCCTCATACGTTGCAGTCCCCCAAAACAACTGTTCTAAATTGTTTCTTCTTCTGGCCGTTTGGGCTTTATGTCAACCTTCTTCCAGCCATATATTCTGGAAAAAAATGATTGACACAATCAGTTTATGAATTATCTTTTTAATGTCACGTGTTATTGGGTTTAATATTAAACACGATTCCAGATACACACGTGTGCGTATACGTAGCATTGACCACCGCTTGCACTCAGCTCCGAAACCGGAAACTCTTTGTCAAAGTAGCGAAGACGGAATATGTGTAGAATAATACTTATTATGTACGCGTATTCCTCGGTACTACCTGAGACTGGTGATGTCTGTGTTACGCCGGGAGGAATGAGTCCAGGAAGACGTTACGACACGTGCTCTGAAGCTAAAACTCTGATGTATATGATGACTAAATGTGCAACTAAGAATGTCGATGTTTATTTCGCAATTGACACGCAACCAACAGTGTTAAGTTGTGTGGTAACTGACGCATTACAAATTGTGTTAACTTCTTCTTCCAGATACAGGAACATAACGTTTGATAGTCTTGACGTTTTGATATGATCCGCTTTGGTTAACCATACCATTTCTACCAATGATTTATGGTTTACTCCTATGATCCCCAACAATTGCCACAGACACACTTTATTATCCTGTTTAAAGTATTACCTACATGTCAGACAATTGTAGAAATTCATACGTTAATATACATATACAATTTGCTATATTTGTGTTATTTTGTAAACAAAAAAAAGTTTTGGACCGTTCATATTTGCGTATGAATCCTTTCACACACATGTCATCAGTGGGTTTGATTCCATCACTTTATATGCAGTCATGCAAGCAATCGTGAACAACAGGCGATATAAAAATGTCACAACTATTTTATGGAATATATAATAATAAACATTATTTATTCACGAATATATATTTAAATGAGGGGTTTGGTGCTGTTCAAATGAGGGGTTTGGTGCTCGCAGTCGAGATGACCGAGCGGACGTCTTTAGTCTTCATCCCGAAGCGTCATATCGAAACATACACGAGGCCTGTAACGTGTTGGGGGTGGTCTCTTGTCCATTTTAAAACCGTGGATCTACATAAATTTCTGCTAATAAATAGACTTTGTAACATCCAAAGAAAGCCACTGATAGCAATGTTATTGTAATTGACAATAGGTTGAGTTGAGTTTTATTGTATTGCATTGTGTTGTGTGTGGTACCGTGTAGTGTAGTGTAGTGTAGTGTAGTTTAGTGTAGTGTAATGTAGTGTAGTGTAGTGTAGTGTAGTGTAGTGTAGTGTAGTGTAGTGTAGTGTAGTGTAGTGTAGTGTAGTGTAGTGTAGTGTAGTGTAGTGTAGTGTAGTGTAGTGCAGTGCAGTGCAGTGCAGTGCAGTGCCGTGCAGTGCAGTGCAGTGTAGTGCAGTGTAGTGTATTGCAATGTCCAGTTGTTTATCATACAAGTATAACCCTCTGATTCCTGTTTACAGTTACTAACACCATTTTAGGTTAGTTAGGTTGACCGACCGTCGACAACATATCATACACTTATTGTATATTCTTTCTGCAGCGCAAATGACAATAATTTTTGTAAGATTGAGTAAAGTTTGGTATTTCAACTTACGTATGTTTGAATGATTTGACGAAATTTTTCGTCGACACCAGTATGCCAGATGGTTGTTTGTTTTTGATTTCCTCTGGTTTGCATGACCGCTGTATTCTAATGACGTCAATTTGCGTCCTGGACGGTACCGTTGCTAGGGCAGGCAGGATGGCCGGGAGAATGGCTCCGATCAACGCCTCGGTCCCCTGCAACGACGATGGTGAGGCACGTCTAATACATCCGACTGTTTCACGCACGCACATACACAGACAGACAGACAGACAGACAGACAGACAGACAGACAGACAGACAGACAGACAGACAGACAGACAGACAGACAGACAGACATACAGACAGACAGACATACAGACAGACAGACAGACAGACAGACAGACAATCGAGTACGCACATGCACAGGCATGCATGCACGCACGCATACACGCATGCACACACACGCACACACACACGCGCGCGCACACACTAATTTAAAGGCCGGATGTTTGCAAAAGCGTTTCAAATGGTATGAGATCTGACCGAAAATGTGAAAGACCAAAGTAATAAGTAATATAGGATATTCGCGAGGAAATGAAAGAGTTAGTTACCGGACATAATATTATATACCATTCTGCCTCCCTAAGTACAAACAAAACAAAAAAAGTAAATTAAATTTAGGTGGCAGGCTGCGTCACGAGAATAATCAGATAGCGAAATAAATGTTAAAAAAAATCAAATAGATAATGTGTGTGTGTGTGTGTGTGTGTGTGTGTGTGTGTGTGTGTGTGTGTGTGTGTGTGTGTGTGTGTGTGTGTGTGTGTGTGTGTGTGTGTGTGTGTGTGTGTGTGTGTGTGTGTGTGTGTGTGTGTGTGTGTGTGTGTGTGTGTGTGTGTGTGTGTGTGTGTGTGTGTGTGTGTGTGTGTGTGTGTGTGTGTGTGTGTATGTATGTGTATGTCTGTCTATACGTGAGTTTGCGTGCAGGTGGGCGCGTGTATGTGATATGAAACTCTACGTCTTTACCATTGGCACAGATTTGTAGGCGACGGGAAGTTGATCGAGAATTGTTCGTTTTCCTCCGTGAACCTGTTTTCGTGTCTTGTTTTGCTTCTTGCTCTTTTCTTGTTTCGGTTCTGACGGCGTCTGTGTCAGATCTTCTACTTCGGTGAAAGACGCCGCTTCCGTGCGTCTCGACTCCACGTCACTGAGAGACACAGACATTGACATCGTTGCCCGTGTCGAGTACACCTCAGAGGCAGACGTCATTCCGCTAAGTGTCGTTGGTTTCTCGCTCAACGTACTCAGATAGTAGGTGGAGCCTTCGATCTGAGGCTCGGCCACTGCGACGTTAGAGGCAGGCGTTCTCGACTCAGACTGGACCTCCGATTGCTGCCGCGATGGATACGGTGTCTGTGTCGGGGGCCACGGGATCTTTGGCAGCGACGAGCTCTCATTCGTCCGCTGCATGTCATTGGCGGACCTCTTCGCGGCCGCCGAAGCCTTGTTCATCTCGCTGACGTATTTCCTCACCTCTTCGTTGACGGGAATCCTCGACGTGTGACCCATCGACTGAACCATCTCCACGACGGACGCGATCCCGACCGTCGACTTGGTCGTCGTGGAACTTCTCCGCTGCGCCTCGGTGGTCGACTGTCGCTCCAGAATCACCGTCCGTGACCTGTCTGGGCAGCTCAGCAGGTTGGGCAGCTCAGCCACGGACGACGACACCGCGCCGGTCGTGTGCGCACGGCCGACGACGGGCGTTGTCAACAGCGACACGTTGGACGTGGCCGGTTTGCCCGCCATCTTCAGCGAAGCCGTGAACTTGATCCGCGTCGGGTACATCCGCGTCGGGCAGTTGTCGGTGTTGGGCGCGTGCAGGAGCGTCATGATGCTCGTGAGCGTGTAGAAGCCTTGCTCCTCCAGGCGCGCCCTGTGTCTCTTGCCCTCGCTGCGCGGGTGCACGATGAAGCGACGGAAGCCGACTCGTTTACACAGCCGCTCCTCCGTGGGTCTGTGTGGCAGCACCTGGTACGTCTCGATGAGCAGGTAGACGAACCGACCGTCGCTGGACTGGCACATCCCTGCAACACACGCCGTGTCAGTATCGGTGTGTCACCGACGACCAACTCACGTTGTATGCGCTATCTGACAGAGACGGAGGCGGGGGCGGGGGCGGGGGCGGGGGCGGGGGCGGGGGCGGGGGCGGGGGCGGGGGCGGGGGCGGGGGCGGGGGCGGGGGCGGGGGCGGGGGCGGGGGCGGGGGCGGGGGCGGGGGCGGGGGCGTGGGCGGGGGCGGGGGCGGGGGCGGGGGCGGGGGCGGGGGCGGGGGCGGGGGCGGGGGCGGGGGCGGGGGCGGGGCGGGGCGGGGGCGGGGGCGGGGGCTGGGGCGGGGGCGGGGGCGGGGGCGGAGACAGAAAGAGAGACAGAGACAGAGGTAAATAGAGAGACACGGATACGGACACGGACACCACGGACAGATACAGAGACCGAAACAGAGAGTGAGAGACAGACAGACAGACAGACAGACAGACAGACAGACAGACAGACAGACAGACAGACAGACAGACAGACAGACAGACAGACAGACAGACAGACAGACAGACAGACAGACAGACAGACAGACAGACAGACAGACAGACAGTTGGTTCTCAACCTCGTAAAATGAAACGAGTTCCGCATCACTGAACACGCACCTGGCGGCAGATAGAAGGTGAAGGTGTTGTCCCGGATGATGCACACCTCCGCCGAGAAACAGTTCTCGAACGTTTCGGTCATCGCCGAATTTATGGTCGCCCCCCTGCACCCCAACTTCTGCACCTTTACGTCCGGCTGCCGATGGCTGGGCGGACTTGTCATGATGGTCACTCTGACGTAGAATCGGCCGGTCTCCACGAGCTGGATGTGTTTGATGACGAAGTTGAACTCGGCCTCCTCTGTCTCTAACGTCGCCATGTTGACCCGCCTGTCAGTCTACCTAATTTAGAGTATCTTTTTTTTATCACACGGGACCTTTTTGTGGGTCTTGCTGTTTTTGTGTTGTGTTGCGTTGTGGTGTTTTCATTTCACGCGGACCCCACGAACGACGCCTACAACGTTAAAAGTGCGTGTCAAGCAAAATAGCGTGTCACCGTTAATATAGAACTACTTTTATCTTTGGGCTTCGCCCCGGAGTGGTCACTGTTGGTCTATCATTTCCCAATTGGTTCTCCAAATGTCCAGCGGTTTCCCTGCAGTGTGAGACTAAAGCTAAGGTATGTGCAATGGATCTAGGTTTTCTTAATAATAATGCCAAGGTTTTCTTAATAATATTTTCCTGGATGGAAAAAGAGGCGAGGAAGAACGAGAATAAGATGGGAGGACTACATTAGGAGAGATCGGGAAAGAATGGGAGGAAAATGGAAAACAACAGCAACAGATTGAAGGAGTGAGAGATCGTAGTGAGAGCAAAGTGTGGAAAGAAAAGATTAAGAAAAAGACGAGTGTAACCTTAACCTACCTCCCCCCGACGACACGGATGACACATGGAGAAAAAACAACAACAACAATAACAACAACAACAACAACAGTTTTGCGTCTGGCGGTGGGACTAGTCGGCCTACCAGGCTAGCAAGTGGCCTAGCTTGTTTGGTGTTAAACTAACTTATTCATAGCTTGATCTTGACCTAGGGATTTATAAAACAGTATACTACCAAGTGTAAGGATATGTCCCTAGTGTTGTCTGCCATAGTGATTGAGACGTGTGGTTCGCTAGATGGCCCAACTGGACAGCTATACGCAAGACCCGAGTAGGCTACGGCTTGACTTAGCCGGGTAGGCTAGGGCTTAGCATAGCCGGGCCTTGTATTCGTTGTCATGGGCCAACCCCAGCTCAGACCTAGCTATCGGCCTAGTGCTAGGCGTGAGACTATGTCTATGGACAGATCGTAATCCAAAAGCAACAGTTACTTTGCACATTCTAACCAATTAACTATGTAACGGTACCACGTGAGTTTACCTATACCTGCGGATGCCAGCATCGTTTCCGGTAGCACGAGTGTTACATGCTCATCAGCCCCAGGTCTTATCCTTCTCTCATCACATGCCTTCACGGTTCGGCCCAGTCCGTACCAGCGGGTCCGCGGTGTCGTTGCCACGGCAACCGTCAAACAAAATGGCGCCAAACAATATCGGTTTTCGAAAAAGGTTTTAATATTACGAAACATGATCAATGCATTTGATTACGCGAGGTAAATTCATAAAATATTCATCTTAATATCAACGAAAACTGTTTTGCAATAGAAAGTACATAACAAATAAAAAAAATCTTTTGTTCGATGACGTTTAGATTATGCATTTTTTTACCTGTTTTACATGAATTTATGTAATCATATCTAAGTACTGACGGTTTAGTATTGATGCATTCGCACGTAAATGAACCGTTTATTTTTTTGGAGATAATTAATAAGTTGTGGTTCATTTTCTGGCCGATTGCATGATCCCGGTGTGTTAGGTATCAATGCGGGAATGCGTCGCCAAGGTGATTTCGTAAAACAATCACGCCACTCCAAGCAAAACGTGTCCAAATCGCCGAGCCGCCAACGTTAGACGTGAAGCAAAGCAAGCACAGACGTAGGTTTGCAATTTCGTTGCATTTATCAGTAAATAACCTGGAGCACTCACGGTAATTAAGGTATGAAGTTCTCTTTGTTGATAAAGGCCTGGCGTGTAACAGACCGTAGTTGTACACTGTGTAAGCGTGCGTGGCAGTTCTGAAATCTCGATTAATTTCCCGCATTATGTTCCTGATCTTTCCTTACTTAGATCTAGTCATCGCTGGTAATTGGGCCGCAAAGTTAAGGGTAACTTTCGAACTACGATATACCTGTGAAAGTCGCAGTCTCCAGTGCCGCGTATTAAGTCGAAAACAACATCGCCAACATTTCTATAAGAATAAATAAGCTCCTAACCATAGGATCATTACAATAATTGATATTTATAGCCGTGGGAACAATGGGGGCCAAGGGTCAAATGCCCGCTTCGGTTTAAATATAATAAATAAGAAGTCACGACGAGAGGACTACGAAAATATCTCAATAGCACAACTCAAACCCCGCCGCTATTTGCCGACGTTTGTCATCGGTGGAGATAGCTGATGAGAAGAGATAGCCGAGAAGCTGAATATATCGAACGGCGGCAACTTCACCCCCCGCAGCCCCGCTGTTTTGCGTTGTTATGATTCGCCGCGAGACAGCGGAATCGGAAGTCCACTTAATTCATTTCGTTGCGTTGTCTGTGACACTTTATGTCCTGATCATAATAATAATAATAATAATTATAACAATTATAACAATTATAATAATTATAATAATTATAATAATTATAATAATTATAACAATTATAACAATTATAACAATTATAATAATTATAATAATTATAATAATTATAACAATTACAACAATTATAAAAATTATAAAAATTATAATAATTATAAAAATTATAATAATTATAATAATTATAATAATTATAATAATTATAATAATTATAACAATTATAACAATTATAACAATTACAATAATTATAATAATTATAACAATTATAACAATTATAACAATTATAACAATTACAATAATTATAATAATTATAACAATTATAAAAATTATAATAATTACAATAATTATAATAATTATAACAATTATAATAATTATAATAATTATAATAATTATAACAATTATAACAATTATAATAATTATAATAATTATAATAATTATAACAATTATAATAATTATAATAATTATAATAATTATAATAATTATAATAATTATAACAATTATAACAATTATAACAATTATAATAATTATAATAATTATAATAATTATAACAATTATAACAATTATAACAATTATAACAATTATAATAATTATAATAATTATAATAATTATAACAAATATAACAATTATAATAATTATAATAATTATAATAATTATAATAATTATAACAATTATAATAATTATAATAATTATAATAATTATAATAATTATAATAATTATAATAATTATAATAATTATAATAATTATAACAATTATAATAATTATAATAATTATAATAATTATAATAACAATTATAACAATTATAATAATTATAATAATTATAACAATTATAACCATTATAACAATTACAATAATTATAATAATTATAACAATTATAACAATTATAACAATTACAATAATTATAATAATTATAACAATTATAACAATTCTAACAATTACAATAATTATAATAATTATAACAATTATAACAATTATAACAATTACAATAATTATAACAATTATAACAATTATAATAATTACAATAATTATAACAATTATAATAATTATAATAATTACAACAACTACAATAATTATAATAATTATAACAATTATAACAATTATAACAATTACAATAATTATAATAATTATAACAATTATAACAATTATAACAATTATAATAATTACAATAATTATAACAATTATAACAATTATAATAATTACAATAATTATAACAATTATAATAATTATAATAATTATAACAACTATATCAATTATAATAATTATAATAATTATAATAATTATAACAATTATAACAATTATAACAATTATAGTAATTATAATAATTATAACAATTATAACAATTATAACAATTATAGTAATTATAACAATTATAACAATTATAACAATTATAACAATTATAACAATTATAATAATTATAACGATTATAATAATTATAATAATTATTATAATTATAATTATTATAACAATTATAATAATTATAATAATTATAATAATTATAACAATTATAACAATTATAATAAATATAATAAATATAATAATTATAATAATTTATAACAATTATAACAATTATAACAATTATAATAATTACAATAATTACAACAATTATAACAATTATAATAATTATAATAATTATAACAATTATAACAATTATAATAATTATAATAATTATAACAATTATAACAATTATAATCATTATAATCATTATAATCATTATAACAATTATAATAATTATAATAACTATAATAATTATAATAACTATAATAATTATAATAATTATAATAATTATAATAACTATAACAATTATAACAATTATAACAATTATAATAATTACAATAATTACAACAATTATAACAATTATAATAATTATAATAATTATAACAATTATAACAATTATAATAATTATAATAATTATAACAATTATAACAATTATAATCATTATAATCATTATAATCATTATAACAATTATAATAATTATAATAACTATAATAATTATAATAACTATAATAATTATAATAATTATAATAATTATAATAACTATAATAATTACACTAATTTTAATACTTTTAATAACTTGAATAATTTAAATAATTTCTATAATATTAATATTTTTTTATAATTGTAACAATTTTAATAATTTTAATATTTTCTAATCATTGTAATTTTTTTTTTTTTTTATAATTTTTGTAATTTTTATATATTTTTTTTTTTATATTTTTTAATATTTATACTTTTAAAATAATTTTTATAATTTTTATATTTTTTTATTACTTTCCTCAGTTTCGTAAGTTTAATAATTTTAATCACTAAATTAAAAAAAGGTAACAATAATTTTAACAATTATAACAATTATAACAATTACAATAATTATAATAATTATAACAATTATAACAATTCTAACAATTACAATAATTATAATAATTATAACAATTATAACAATTATAACAATTACAATAATTATAACAATTATAACAATTATAATAATTACAATAATTATAACAATTATAATAATTATAATAATTACAACAACTACAATAATTATAATAATTATAACAATTATAACAATTATAACAATTACAATAATTATAATAATTATAACAATTATAACAATTATAACAATTATAATAATTACAATAATTATAACAATTATAACAATTATAATAATTACAATAATTATAACAATTATAATAATTATAATAATTATAACAACTATATCAATTATAATAATTATAATAATTATAATAATTATAATAATTATAACAACTATATCAATTATAATAATTATAATAATTATAATAATTATAACAATTATAACAATTATAACAATTATAACAATTATAGTAATTATAATAATTATAACAATTATAACAATTATAACAATTACAATAATTATAACAATTATAACAATTATAACAATTACAATAATTATAACAATTATAACAACTATATCAATTATAATAATTATAATAATTATAATAATTATAACAATTATAACAATTATAACAATTATAGTAATTATAATAATTATAACAATTATAACAATTCTAACAATTATAGTAATTATAACAATTATAACAATTATAACAATTATAACAATTATAACAATTATAATAATTATAACGATTATAATAATTATAATAATTATTATAATTATAATTATTATAACAATTATAATAATTATAATAATTATAATAATTATAATAATTATAATAATTATAATAATTATAATAATTATAATAATTATAACAATTATAACAATTATAATAAATATAATAAATATAATAATTATAATAATTTATAACAATTACAATAATTACAACAATTATAACAATTATAATAATTATAATAATTATAACAATTATAACAATTATAATAATTATAATAATTATAACAATTATAACAATTATAATAATTATAATCATTATAATCATTATAACAATTATAATAATTATAATAACTATAATAATTATAATAACTATAATAATTATAATAACTATAATAATTATAATAACTATAATAATTACACTAATTTTAATACTTTTAATAACTTGAATAATTTAAATAATTTCTATAATATTAATATTTTTTTATAATTGTAACAATTTTAATAATTTTAATATTTTCTAATCATTGTAATTTTTTTTTTTTTTTTATAATTTTTGTAATTTTTTTATATATTTTTTTTTATATTTTTTAATATTTATACTTTTAAAATAATTTTTATAATTTTTATAATTTTTATATTTTTTTATTACTTTCCTCAGTTTCGTAAGTTTAATAATTTTAATCACTAAATTAAAAAAAGGTAACAATAATTTTTATAATTGTAATAATTATAACAATTACAATACATAAAACAATTACAAAGTAATAATAATAATAACAGTAATTACAATATTTACAATACTTACATTATTTACAATAACTACATTAATTACAATAATAACAATACTTACAATAACAAATAGTAACTCTAGTAATATAATAATATAATAATAATATAATAATAATATAATATTAATATAATAATAATTTTATAATAATATAATAATAATATAATAATAATATAATTATATAATAATATAATAATAAAATGATAAAATAATATAATGATATAATGATATAATAATATAATAATATAATAACATAATAATATAATAACGTAATAACATAATAACATAATAACATAATAACATAATAACATAATAACATAATAACATAATAACATAATAACATAATAGCATAATAGCATAATAACATAATAACCTAATAACCTAATAACCTAATAACCTAATAACCTAATAACCTAATAACATAATAACATAATAACATAATAACCTAATAACCTAATAACCTAATAACCTAATAACCTAATAACCTAATAACCTAATAACCTAATAACCTAATAACCTAATAACCTAATAACCTAATAACCTAATAACATAATAACATAATAACCTAATAACCTAATAACCTAATAACCTAATAACCTAATAACCTAATAACCTAATAACCTAATAACCTAATAACCTAATAACCTAATAACATAATAACATAATAACATAATAACATAATAACATAATAACATAATAACATAATAACATAATAACATAATAACATAATAACATAATAACATAATAACATAATAACATAATAACATAATAACAACATAACAACATAACAACATAACAACATAACAACATAACAACATAACAACATAACAACATAACAACATAACAACATAACAACATAACAACATAACAACATAACAACATAACAACATAACAACATAACAACATAACAACATAACAACATAACAACCTAACAACCTAACAACCTAACAACCTAACAACCTAACAACATCACAACATCACAACATCACAACATCACAACATCACAACATCACAACATCACAACATAACAACATAACAACATAACAACATAACAACTCAACAACTCAACAACTCAACAACTCAACAACTCAACAACTCAACAACTCAACAACTCAACAACTCAACAACTCAACAACTCAACAACTCAACAACTCAACAACTCAACAACTCAACAACTCAACAACTCAACAACTCAACAAC
>OZ024858.1:53300126-53302626 GCA_964017155.1 Oasisia sp. SBJ-2009 | reverse complement strand
CCTGTATACGGGGTAAATTGGCACACTCCAGGGTACATTGGCCTTGTGTACGGGGTAAGTTGGCACATTCCAGGGTACATTGGCCTTGTGTACGGGGTAAGTTGGCACACTCCAGAGTACATGGGCCCTGTATACGGGGTAAATTGGCACACTCCAGGGTACATTGGCCTTGTGTACGGGGTAAGTTGGCACACTCCAGGGTACATGTGCCCTGTGTACAGGGCAGATTGGCACACTTCAGGGTACATGGGCCCTGTGTACGGGGTAGATTGGGGGACCCCCAGGGATCATGGGCCCTGTGTACGCGGTAGATTGGGGGATCCCCAGGGTTCATGGGCACTGTGTACGGGGTAGATTGGGGGATCCCCAGGGATCATGGGCCCTGTGTACGGGGTAGATTGGGGGATCCCCAGGGTTCATGGGCGTATCCAAATAAACAACACAGACGACCCAGTCGATGCTGAGCTAAAAAATGGTGCGTTGGCGTCTATTGTCTTTAAATGATGGAAACTGTCCACTGTCTTTGTCAGCAGCACGCCTTTGACCGGTGATCCAAAAGAACGTGTAAAACTATGTCAGTGTCGGCAACATACCGTGGAGCCAAGATGGCGGATCACCTTGACGACCGGACGTCAAATATGGGCGACGACGTACGACCGATGGTCTCATTGGACGGCCTCCTAACGTTGCGGTGTCTGTTCTCGGTTGCAGTCACGGTCCGCCGCACGCCGTCGAGGTGCTGTACGAGCACCAACAGCAAGCGCTCGAGACCTGCCGGCGCTCCGTCGACGTGATGACGCGGGACGTGAGTAGTCTGCAGAGTCGACTCTCGGAGCTGCAGAACGAAAACGCCGAACTCAAGCAGACTCTCTCGATCTGTGTAAGCACACTTGACGAACGTGTTTAAAGCGACATGGTCCGTTCGTGGCGGGTTATTTATATTCCAAAATCATGTTATACGGTATACATTATACCTATTATAGCGTAAAGACAGTCAAAATATGTTTTCATGCACCATTTAGGGGGTGAATATAGACGCAGTAAGGGGTGCTTAACTCTGTTTACACATCGACCACGAGGCGTTTTCGAAACCGTTGTAGGCGTAGTTAAAAACCCAGAAGGAAATGCATGATCACGTGAACACAAGTTGACGCCACTAACGCCACACCCAGCCAGGTACACAGCTCCCAGTTGGTAAAGGTCAAAGGGTGGGTGAGTGACAGCGTACATAAACATTCGACGTTTAACATTACGAAGTCAGTTCTGTTTCGATAAAACATTTATTGGCGGTCAGGACGCTATAATAGTTATAACTTATACTGATTAACATGATTTTGCAATACAAATATAAAGATACTTAATTAACTGCCAAAACTGACCAAAATCGTCTTAGTGACGTCTCCTCGACCCCTGTCAAGTGTATTGACAGCAACAATTCGATTGTACCACATACTACTTATAATTACTGTACTGTTATTTTTATTTACTAACACGTGTAGGCAACTACTTGTCATTTTAGTGCACCGCGGCACTAATGCACTATTATTTCATAATTGAGCTGTAGGTAATCTCTTTCCGGTACAGTCGACAGTGTGATAAAACTAGACCGCAACGGAAGACACGTGTCTGTAAGATACTATTAAAACACAATTCCAACGCATTCTTAATATGAGAACCGTTGGCTGACTGGTCCCTTGTGCCTGTGGCGAGCCAGCGAGGGGAGAGGGTTGGGGGTTGGGGGTTGGGGGTTGGGGGTTTGGGGGTGGGGCTAAGTTGATATGAGTGTGGGAAGGTGAAGTATAGCACGTTGGTGGAGCGCCCCCTGTTTGCGTGTTTGAAAACGCCATGTTCTTATTTTAGCTCTAAAGATTACGAATTCACTTCAACATGATCACAACAATGTTTCACATAACCACAAGTGCTATGGCTTGTATCGAGCGGTACGACTTGTTTCAGACGTGTTCCAGCAACCAGCAGGTGTCTGTCAGCACAACGAACATCATCCGCGATGACATCAGCATCGCGCACGGAACGGCGACGAACGTCACCATTGGGGGGAGCCTGGAGACACACCACACAGCGACACAACCGCCATCGTTGCCCGGCTATGGTGCCACGCTGGTAGGAAACGCAATGAAACGTCCTTCCCCAGTCAACATGCCGATTTACGGCTCGGGCGCTGGTGTAAGTACGGGCGGAATCGACGGTGTAAAACAACCGAACTCGACCAGCTACCCTGGCGGCCACTGGGCTGGGAACGATGATGGAACACCAATGTGGATGCAACTGCGAAAACCTGTAGCCATAGAAGCAACCGCCCCTGCGGAATCGACCACCAGCATTCTTGAAACCCTGAGTGGGATCGACGTTGCAAAAGCACCGAAGCCGACCAGTAGCACAGGCGTCAACGTGGGTCAAATCGACAACGTACAATCTCTGTCGGTGTTACGCCCCACAACAAAGGAAGAGAGCAACATATACGACAGTCTCGGACCATCGT
>OZ024858.1:53275126-53295126 GCA_964017155.1 Oasisia sp. SBJ-2009 | reverse complement strand
TCCTTCTCTCCCTTCTCTCCCTTCTCTCCCTTCTCTCCCTTCTCTCCCTGCTCTTCCTTCTCTCCCTTCTCTCTCTTCTCTTCCTTCTCACCCTTTTCTCCCTCCTCTCCCTTCTCTCCCTGCTCTTCCTTCTCTCCCTTCTCTTCCTTCTCACCCTTTTCTCCCTCCTCTCCCTTCTCTCCCTGCTCTTCCTTCTCTCCCTTCTCTCCCTTCTCTCCCTCCTCTCCCTTCTCTCCCTTCTCTTCCCCTCTCCCTTCTCTTCTTTCTCTCTCCTCTCCCTTCTCCCCCTTCTCTCCCTTCTCTCCCTTGTCTCCCTCCTCTCCCTTTTCTCGCTCCTCTCCCTTCTCTCCCTTCTCTTCCCCTCTCCCTTCTCTTCTTTCTCTCTCCTCTCCCTTCTCCCCCTTCTCTCCCTTCTCTCCCTTGTCTCCCTCCTCTCCCTTCTCTCCCTCCTCTCCCTCCTCTCCCACCTCTCCCTCCTCTCCCTCCTCGCCCTCCTCTCCCTCCTCTCCCTCCTCGCCCTCCTCTCCCTCCTCTCCCTCCTCTCCCTTCTCTCCCTCCTCTCCCTCCTCGCCCTCCTCTCCCTCCTCTCCCTTCTCTTCCGCCTCTCCCTCCTCTCCCTCCTCTCCCTTCTCTCCCTCCTCTCCCTCCTCTCCCTTCTCCCCCTTCTCTCCCTCCTCTCCCTTCTCTTCTTTCTCTCTCCTCTCCCTTCTCCCCCTTCTCTCCCTCCTCTCCCTTCTCTTCTTTCTCTCTCCTCTCCCTTCTCTCCCTCCTCTCCCTTCTCTTCTTTCTCTCTCCTCTCCCTCCTCTCCCTTCTCTCCCACCTCTCCCTCCTCTCCCTCCTCTCCCTCCTCGCCCTCCTCTCCCTACTCCCCCTCTCTGTCTCTCGCTGTCAGTCGGAGGTGCGATATTCGCCTGGTTCAAGACGTAGCATTCATCACCGGATAAACAGAATGTAATATAACAAACAACAACCAACTGTTGGTCGTGTATATAAACCTGGCGTTATTTGTGTGACGTCACGCCCGATACAAGCCGTTGGAGCGGACATGGTGACTCAGCACCTTTACTTTGCAGAGATCGAGGCAGAGCGGGAGAACGGTGGGACGTCCTCGAGTGCATCGGACGTATCAATAAATATTACGGTTTGTAGTTTATCTTCGATACTAGCTCGAGTAGAGTCTAATCTATCTGCTTTTCCAAAAAATTCTTTATCGGCTCATTTGAACCTTTGCTTATATACTGCATTTCAAGAGCATGACAACGCACACTGAATATTGCAAATAGAAGAGATGCCACATAAAAATGTAAGCGATACAACTGCGATGGTTACTGATATGTTCTCCACATATCCGTCTTGCAGGGCCAACAAGTGGCTTCGAATATTCCGATCAACGAACAAACCAAAATCAAGATACTGGCAAAGCTGGACTTTCTCCAGACGAGAATAACTTCACTGGAGACGGAGGTAAAACGCAATTAATTTCAAACTATACAACCTACCCTACATCGTAGCAATACTATAGATGCTGCACGTAGGTTAGCAGATGTTGCACATATACGCATCCAGCTGCAGTTGAGTGACGCGCGTTGTCGTTCGTTGTAGCTCGCGAAAAACACAAAAACATGGGAAGACGACAAAGGGAAAATGGAGGCTAAACTGAAACTGAAGCAAGTGGCGAAGACCGAACCCAGACCTATAGACTTCGAGTTGCCTCCACGAATCAACCCGTTTTTCACTACGGAAGGAGACTTTAAGCCCGCAGACGGGCCCCTCGCGCCGCTCAGACCGCCCCACACCCCGTACCCCGGCCAGACGAAGCACATCCTGCCGCGGCCGCCGTCGAGACCGAGCGAGAGATCCCGCCCGTCTCCGAAGTCCTCCGCCGGCCGTATGTTCGTGCAGCTCTACCCGGTGCTGTCGGGCTACCTCTCGAATAGTTCTTCCGGCACCCGCGTGGGCAAGTCGCCCCGGCCACCCAAGTCGCCCCGTCTGCAGAAGTCGCCCCGTGTCCCAAGGTCACCGAAGTCACCCCACTCACGCAGGGACCGCCGGGAGACGGCCTACCTGCGCCCAGTGTCCAACGTCCCACGCCTCCCCACCTGTTGCGACGCATCGAACCTGCTGCCGCGACCAAACCCATCGAGAACCGGCAAAGTTACGGTGAGTACCTCGTATCCCAGCGACTCAAGGCACACGTACAGTCCAACTGTAAAGTTGACACATGTAATGAACTTATCTTATTATCTTATCAGGGCGGTCTATATTTTTTTGATGTAGCCAGGAAAACGACCCCTTACAGCCGCCTAACCTCTCGCATATCTTTATATATATATATATATATATATATATATATATATATATATATATATATATATATATATATGTATATGTATATGTATATGTATATGTATATGTATATGTATATGTATATGTATATGTATATGTATATGTATATATATATGTATATATATATATATATATATATATATATATATATATAAGCACTCATTAGGTTACACAATTAAATCATTTAAGTTCCTGTAAAACTCGACGCCAACTCGACATTAAGTGAGGCGGTGTCAAGTAGCTCAGCGATAATGATCGGTATTGTGACGCGGCGTCGCTACATAGATGACCAACCAAATCCTTTTCCAAAATGTCCATATTAACTCAAATTCAGCATCAGCCACCTATGATCTGTACAAATTATTGACACATTAAAGACGAAGGCAGTATACTTAATTCTCGAAGCGATACCTTCAAACTCTTGTCAGATTTTCCAGTAGCATCATAGCTCAATTTAGTTTTGTAGAGCATTTTCATTATTTAGAAATTTTACTAGTTCTCACTTGTGAGTTCGTGAAAACCATCCCCGCCTACTCTGTAGCAACTTGCCTCTACAAAATACCAAGACTTGGCCAAAAAATATAGTTATTTAAATTACTTCTGTTGTACGAATGGGTTTGGTCTTTGATATTTCAGTATCAATCGGTCCTGTCTGACAAAGACAAAGACCCTTCAAGCACAACTAAACACTACCCAGTTCTCTATCATTAACGAAAAGGTGTACACTTTTACTTACGACATGAACAACGAATACACGTCATCAATGCCTGCTCCATAACCAGCAAACCGTGTGTCGACGGCTACTCTTCCCACAAACCCAGTCTTCCTTCGCGGCTTCCCGGTTTCACGGTAGTGGCTTCTTGCTAAACACTCACGTACAAGTGCCCAACAGATGCATGTAAAACAATCTATAATGTCAATCTTGAAAAAAGTCCCTTCAACCTAACCGTAACTCTAAGCCAAACCTAAAACCTAACACTAACCCTAGACCTAAACGTTATTCCACATAAGGGCAACCAAAATTGGGCACTTGTACGTAAGCGGTTAACAAGAAGCCACTATCCGGTGTAACTCGGGCTACGATCTGTTCACTTTTCACCACTGGACTCCTAACGGTCATTTCTGAACCTTAAATACACAGACAGACAGACAGACAGACAGACAGACAGACAGACAGACAGACAGACAGACAGACAGACAGACAGACAGACAGACAGACAGACAGACAGACAGACAGACAGACAGACAGACAGACAGACAGACAGACAGACAGACAGACAGACAGACAGACAGACAGACAGACAGACAGACAGACATACAGACAGACAGACAGACAGACAGACAGACAGACAGACAGACAGACAGACAGACAGACAGACAGACAGACAGACAGACAGACAGACAGACAGACAGACAGACAGACAGACAGACAGACAGAAAAGAAAAAAAACAAGCAAACAAACACGCAAACAAACAAGCAAACAAACAAACAAACAAACAAACAAGCAAGCAAGCAAACAAACAAACAAACAGGCAAACAAACAATCAAACAAACAGTATATATTATCATGACGCATTGGTGATGCACTGTTTCTAAGATTTTTCTGTTTGCCGTATTCAGATTGTCCCGGAAAATCCTCCAAAACCAGGGGTGAATCTGCCGCGACCGTCCAGGAAGCAGCAACCAGCCCAGCAACTGCCCAACCCCCGCACCACCTGGCGCTACTAACTGGTGGCGCCACCACTCGGGTCTAGGCGCCGTGGTCGAAGTAGATCATTCACCGCAACAACGACACCCGACTGATCCACCGAGCGCGCCTCCAACAGCGGACTGAATTGGCAGTTCAAGACCCGTTCTTGAAGATGTCAGTGTTAATTGCTGTCAAAACAGAAATCGTTGACGTTCGTGTAAAAACCATCACGCGCACACCCAGAGACCTACGCTGACACAGACGTTGAGCAACAAGATGCGCCGTTAGCGCTTTTGAAATGCAATTTTTTTATTTCTCCAAAAAATGTGGATGTCCCCATCCACTGTCGCATACCTAGGCCTGACTGAGAAGGCTGATGATTTGTACACAAATCAAATAAATGGTTGCGCGAATGGTGTGGTTATGAATTTGTAAATTACGCACACGCACACGCACACGCACACGCACACGCACACGCACACGCACACGCACACGCACACGCACACGCACACGCACACGCACACGCACACGCACACGCACACGCACACGCACACGCACACGCACACGCACACGCACACGCACACGCACACGCACACGCACACGCACACGCACACGCACACGCACACGCACACGCACACGCACACGCACACGCACACGCACACGCACACGCACACGCACACGCACACGCACACGCACACGCACACGCACACGCACACGCACACGCACACGCACACGCACACGCACACGCACACGCACACGCTTATCCCTCATCTCAGCCAGTTATGTTCTAGCCTAGATTAACCAGACTCCGTCAGGTGGCAGCACTTTTCAACGCCTCAACTCCGCCTGGGGTATTATTGGACTGCCGATATAGCCGACGGGGCGGCCTTACCCCAGAATAGGATAGAGACGCTGATTGGTTTTCAGGCCGAATTTGAAATAACAAATTAAATAAAGATAATTTTTTTGTAAGATAATGCTGTATTATAAAAACTATTCAAAATTAAACTTGTATTAACACACAAATAATGAAAATTAAAAAATTGCAGTTGTGTATAAAATAAGAATTACGGCAGGATTAACCAGTATCCATGAGGTGGCAGCATTGTAAACAATGCTGCCACGTCATGGATACTATTCAAAATCCGGCAAAGTCGCCAGACAGACTTCTCGGCGTAGTTACGCAGCCGACCGACAGCCGGTTAAGCGAGACTAATTGTGCCCTTGTTCTATATACACCCGTTTGTCTTCACGCCAGTTTTGACGACGTTATTGGCGACGGTCTCCTAGTTGTTAATGTCGAGTTCTGTCATCTTCATGTCACGCTTGCAGGTGTCTTTGTATCGGAGGTGTGGTCGGCCAACGGTGCAAGTCCCAGTGTCAAGTTCACCATAGAGAACATCTTTAGGGATACGACCATTAGCCATTCGATGGATGTGACCAGGCCGTCGCTGACGTCGCCGGCTTGTCACTGTACATGCTGATGCATGAAGCACATTCCAGGACCTTTGTGGTCGTGATCATGTCCTCCCAGGATATGCATATGACGTGTTTAATGCAATGAAGATGGAACACATTAGTCCGTTTTCTTATCTAGGTTGTCCAGACTTCACTGCTATAGACTAGTGTGCTGGGGACGCATGTCTGGTAAACACATAGTTCGGTGTTTTCTGTCAAATGTGTGTTGTCCCAGTCACACACTATCTTGGTTAACCTGGACACGACATCTGCCGGATTCGGATTCGGGCGTTTGCAGTTCTCTAACAAAAAGATGTCCAGCTGCAGTGGTCTGTGCACATCTGGCCGGCGGTGACGAAGTCCAAGCCAGCAGTGGTCAGGTCACGGACCACTGAATCGGACCACCGAATCTAGGTCCTGTCGGGCTTCACTATCATGCTATTTTTGGGTCGTAGTCATACACCTGGCGATCCGGGACGGCGGCCTATACCAACGTAGATGGGGTAGGCAAATGGGGGATGATGCAGTGGGTAGGCTTGTTCCATCTCGGATAGAGCCATGGTGTACTGTTGCCCTGGCATCGCATATCGAAGACGTCGAGGTCTGTAAGAGTTGTTGCCCAAGTGTCGGCGTCATATGGGGAAGAACTGAAACAATGATTGCACTGTACATATTCATCTTGGCTTTATTGCTGATGAATCGTTTGCGGAACAGGGGTTTGACAGGCCGCACAAGGCCCCGGCAGCTTTGGAGATTTTGAGATTCATTGTCCGTTATACTAGACTCTATGTAGGTGAAGGAATCCATAAAGTTAACATGCTCAATTAGGTGTGTAGTGGTGGTAGAGTTGCCTGATCGGGAGTGACAGCCACGGGATCGGTTTCTGTCTAGCTTATGGTCAACCCACTTGGTTTGGTTCTTTCTGTAGTACTGTTAAGGCTTGTTGTAGTCCATCGATGGTGGAGGTGAATATGGCGATGTCGTCCGCGTGTTCAAAATCAGTCAGAGTATAATTGCCAAGGTGGTCAATAACGCCGTTGAAGAGATCAGGGGACTGTCTCAGTAACGTTCTTACGTGCCATTAGCCAGACACGGCCTTGTGTTACGCCAGATTTGACTGTGAACTCGTCCGATAAAAGAACGAGGCATACTGATGTGAGGGTTTCTGAGTAAAGTGTGCGGGTGAGATCTCTGACTTTCTCAGCGACACCAACAAATTAAAGAATGTTTCCACAGTGTAACGCGGGAGGTAACTTGGATGTCAGAGCAAAGGCACTAAAGGCTGACTGATTAAATTCGTTTTTTTTTGTTCCTACGAATTGTCGAATGGAAAATATTTGGCCGGTTGTGCTGTGGTGTGCAGTAAAGTCCGCTTGTTCATCTCGTCTGTAATGTCGTTGAGTCGGTCTTTGGTTGTACAGCAGCTGCGACCAACATAACCCTCTGCTTCAGTGGGCAGACCATTGAAACGTACACAAGTACACAACAGGATGGGTGAAATGAACGACCCCAAAAGCCGTAGTCAGCGAGACATAGACCTACTCTAGTTGACGAGATCTTCAGCGCAAATCGCCGTCTTTTCAAGACTAGACCTAATTTGCACAATGCACAATGCCCAGCGGTACGTAATTACGTCACACACGTCTGTTGGCGGGCAACGGTACGTGTGGCCCTTCTAAATATCGCGGGCGAACGACCAAGCAAGAAAGCGCGCTGTCGTCTCAACAGGTATATACTGCAGTGTGAAGTTAGAGAGGACCAATCAGCATTGTGTAGCGTAATAACATAGTACCACAGTGCCACGACGTCTGCAGATGTGTCTCTCCGGATATATATGGACACGCTCGGTGCACTAGTCAGAAAACAAGTTTTACTTCGCTGAGTTAACGGAAACAGCTCCGCGGAGATTCTAGGTAAATGGTAAAGTAATTGTTTGCAGCCTCCTGTTAAACTGTTAAATATATAATAAAAATCAATAAATGTCAAACGTGTCCTGGCCAGGATTTAACTATTTTATATTTAAATTATGTAGCTTTTTGTTAGAGCATTTCATGCACGCAGCACACAAACGGGAATCAAACCAATTTATCTTAGACACTATTTACCTGTCACCGGAAGTTGGGCACACACGAAGCAGACACTTCCGGTATTGTGTGCGTCCCGGTTTGCGAGACACAATACCTCGTGCGGGAATACCTCCGGGTACTCGACGACGGGCGACAGCTTAAGGTGAAATATAACTTTACTTTATTAATATAGTCCTTATTAAAAATATAGATTTTTAGGCGATAATATAAAAGGTTTCCGTATATTTAAAAAATAATTATGCAATGTTTTAATTTGAAATTATGTGGTTTCGTGCCTAAAATAAAGATTATTTTGTGGTGATTAGCCTTCCTGCAAAGCTTCGCTGGCCAAATCTCCCATGGCTGATTACTATCGGCTGGCCAAGGGCCCTGTGGTTTATCAGTGAGCGAGCAACACCGGCGTTTTTGTGTTCATTAATTTTTCACATCAGTTATTATTTGTAGTTGTAAAATATGAACACGTGTAAACCTATGAATGTGTCGTGCTTGGGAATATATAGTGATGTACTGGAAGTAACGACAAACATATTTATATACCACACTGTTATGTAGTGGTAGACTCATGAACTATTACTTTATCCGATTCGTCCGTGATGAAAACTCATTAAAACAAATAGATTCTTGTATACATTGATGTGACCGTAAACATAGTATACGCCTACATTTATGTAGCATATTCCGTAGACTTACATAGACTGTTATGACTACATAAACTTTGTTAATATAATTATATTGACATTCTATACATATCTAAAAAAGTAAAGATATTTTCTATACATATCTAAAAAAGTAAAGATCTTTTAACCATGAATAATACCACTCTGATACAATACTTTCTCCTGACGTTGCAGCCAAAACAGACGTAAAAAACCATCCACCCTGGCTGCTGAACAATGCACTGCTCTCTTCCCTCGACACCAGTAAAACGAAACCGAAAATGAAAGGGTCAGGACAACCACAAAAACCGTTACAACTTGTGTTCAACGTACAGTCAGTCCGTTTTAACCGCCCTGGCTACTTCTTCCTGAAACTGACCGCCGACAATAATGCTGAACCGGTCAAAGGTGGCGGGGAAGACGACGTGTGGGTTCAGATGCCGGAACTAAACAACACGTTCATGCACGCGCTGTCACGGATCAATGACCCGATCAAACAGAAAGAACCCGGTCAGCCGGTGGCAGTGGGCGACGGCAAATTTACGTTTTTCTTGTCACGAGGTATGCCATGTTTGTTCACATCTCATTCGCGTGTGTGTGTGTGTGACCGTGTGTGTGTGTGTGTGTGTGTGTGTGTGTGTGTGTGTGTGTGTGTGTGTGTGTGTGTGTGTGTGTGTGTGTGTGTGTGTGTGTGTGTGTGTGTGTGTGTGTGTGTGTGTGTGTGTGTGACCGTGTGTGGGAGTGTGTGTGTGTCCTATATATGTTTCTCCGTTTCTCTTTCTCTCCCTCCCTCTCTCGCTGTCTGTTTGTTTGTCTCTGCCTCTCTCTTTCCCTGTCTGTCTATCTGTCTGTCTCCCCTGTGTCTCTCAAACGACCATGCTTTACACACATTGTGTGCCCCTAACACATGGTGTGGTTATCTGATCCACATTCAACCCACCGTACATGATAACTGGCTGCTTTGTAGAATTTCTGCAGCGTGGCAACGAAGACGATGTGTGTGTCTGGATAGAAGCGTTCGAGTTCCTGGATTTGAATAACGACGATAAACTGAAGAAGATCGGCGAAGCGAAATACAATCTGTTTGGGGACAACGCAGCTACAGCCACCGACACGGATGACAGCACAGACGCGCACGAAATAAAATGCCAAGTTACGGTCTCGGAACTCCCGATTCCTTCAGACTATTCTCAGGTGAAGCGATGTCCTGGACGGTACATCAAACTGTACATGGACGATGCGGTGACGAACACTTTCAACCTAAACCTCTGCCTCTCGTCCGTCGATATTGACATTCGATCATACGATGAGATTCTCGAGCGATCTACTCGGTTTGCGCCAGCGGATCCATCGGGAGACGATGTCAAGGACACGCAAGATGAAGTCACCAACGACGTGTCGCCATCGCCACCCAAGAGTCCGAGTCCGTCACCGGATGTCGTGTTACGGAGTGTGTCACCCGACCCCCCCGACAGTCCCGTCAAATCAGTGAGCTCGGTTCCGCTGAGGAACGTGCCGAGTCGTCTGAGAGAGTTCGGATCAAGCTTGTTGAACATCGTGACACGTAAGGACCACAATGTTGATAAAGGACTAAGCGACACAGTGCGTAGGCTGCAGTGCTTGAAGGCAGACACGGCCACCTTGGTGGGCCTACTGCCCCTGGAAGTCAGACAGATCGAATACGTGAGTATAGTATGCTGAACTAATGCTAACTTAATGATGACATTTATTTATATGTCATAATGATGCATGCGACAGTCCAACGGATAGAATAATTTAGTTAAGTTTTAAATAAAACACACACGCACACGCACACGCACACACACAAACACAAACACACACACACACACACACACACACACACACACTCACACCCACCCACCCACACACACACACACATAGACACACACACACACACACACACACACACACACACACACACACACACACACACACACACACACACACACACACACACACACACACACATACAGACACATACACACACATACACACACTCGCATACAATCACACATACATACATACATACATACATACATACATACATACATACATACATATATACATACATACATACATACATACATACATATATATATACATACATACATACATATATACATACATACATACATACATAAATACATACATACATACATACATACATACATACATACATACATACATACATACATACATACATACATACATACATACATACATACATACATACATATAGACATACATGCATACATACATACATACATACATACATACATACATACATACATACATACATACATACACCCACATACATACACACGTACGCACGCATACACACACACACACACACACACACACACACACACACACACACACACACACACACACACACACACATCAAAACGGTTTTCAGGATAAATTTGAACGCGTTTCTGTCAATCATTATGTTACGACGTAAAGGGAGTGAATGCGATTGTGGGATCTGCCCTCCCCGCCATGGTGCCCGCCCTCGTCTGTGGAAGCCCCATCTCGTTATCGAACAATAACGGCAACGGCAGCAGCCTTCTACCGGTGCCACCGTCGTCCGGCACGCCCGGTCGACAGACGCCTGCGACGGTCAGTTCAGATACAATACTCCTGTTGTCAACTCGCCACCAACGGGTGACGAACCAATGTCGTAGGAAGTTCACACACATCAACACATCAGCTCTCACGTCACGTGTAGTAGACCCGATGTCTATATCTGACAGTCATGATGTCAGTATGTTGTACACCTAACGTCCGACTGCTTAATCTGTCAAAAGGCTGTGTGACATGCACAGGCGTCAATCGGTGGGGGATGGGGGGACGCGTCCCCCCACTTTTCAGGGTGGGGGACAGCATAGGAATTGTCCCCCCACTTTTTAGTTCAGAAAAATTGCGAGGCATATAGCCTGACTCAACAGTCCTTTCTCTTAAGAGCCGCAACATAGGACTAGCTAGACAATAAACTCGCGATATGAAGTTCAACAAAGTTATTTATAGCAAATTAACACGAGGCAAACAAGTTTTGAGGCATGTTTTGCTGTTAGTGCGCCATAATCCGTGGTAGTTATTTAAATAAACGTAATATTTTAATGTATTGAACGAACGTTTAGACAACTCTTCACAGTAGCCATCACAGGAGAGTTATCGAACAGCCCGTGGCATTTATACGAAAACTGCTTTGTTATTTCGCTGCATTGATGATTTTAAATTTGTCGCTCATACGCAGAAAGGCCAATCGGAAAGTTTATAAATATCGGAAAAATGTAAGCCGCTGCCGGGCTCTACCAGTTTGCAACCTTGTGTTGATATTATTAATTATTAATAGGCTCTAGCCATCAAGCACATTTTAAATGATGAAATTTGTGTTGCACTTTCACCCCTCGCTTGCTTGATGCTTATCGCCCACCGCAGCGGCGGATTCCTGCACTTTGTGCAACTTATTCCCAGATGACTGATAAAAAATGTATTTGCCAAAACGTTGGATTGGGAAGTTCTACACAGGGACACCATGGGCGTCGATCAGTGGGGGACGAGGGGGTCAGCAAAGGAAATGTCCTCATACTTTTTATGTTCATAAAACAAATTTATAGGCATATATAGCGAGACTGATCACTCCCCTCTCTTAAAAACCATACATCGTTCTAGTAGTAAAATTTATAATAAGTTATAAACTTCCGACTACCTAGTGGAAACTCACTAGATAAATTGCTTGGTGGGCCGCAGCCCGCACCTTGCTCTTAGTCCAGTAAATATTCATCATGCCGGGCTCTGTTATTTTGCACCCTTGTGTTGATGTATTAATAGGCATTAACCATCAAGCACATAATAGATTATTCATTTTCGTTTGCCCTGTCACCCCTTTGATTGCAGCCTGGTCGTCCTGGTGGATATTTATATTGCCTACGGCGGAACAAGCAGATTTAGGCACTTAGTGTAATTTGATCTCATTTTAGTGTTGAAAAATTTGTTTGCCAAAAGGTGGGATTGGGAAGTCCAACACAGGCACCCCTGTAAGCTCTGCATCTTGTCACTCTATGAATCAGGCAAGCAGTGTTGGGTCCAATTAAGTCCCCCCCCCCCAAATGTTCAGTGATTGGGGTGGGCCGTGGCCCCTCTTCAAATATATGTTGCCAACATAACTATTGTAAATAGCATAACAAAAAGGCTTTTTTAGTTTAGAATTAGCACACCAACAATTAATTATGTTTTATATTTACAAAAAATAGTTATGTGTATTTCAGTCATATATATATATATATATATATATATATATATATATATATATATATATATATATATATATATATATATATATATTATATATATATATTATACATACATATATGTATATATAAAATTGTCCCCCGTCCCCCCCCCCCCCCACTTTTAAAACCGGATCGACGCCCCTGGTGACACGTGGAGCACCCGCCGCGGAATTTCATGTTTGTCTATATCATCATACCTGCCGCATGTTAGCATTTACTGCGTGCGTGGCGCCCTTGAACGTGATCTATTTCTGGGATACACGTATATAAACAATGTAACTTTTTAGAATATAGGCCAAGCAAGTTTGTTTGTTTTTGTTTTAACTGGGCCCGTGACCAGTTACAATCGACGCGTGTAGGGTGGACACATTTGTGTTCCATTTCGGGTTGGATTGCTGAAATGCTTGTGTTAGATTTCAGTGCAAATAATTCCGGTTTGGTCCCATCCCAGTGCGCAACAATGTGGGAGCTCCCTGCTATTTAACTTATATGCATCATTAACATAACGTGATTTTATATGGACTGTTTCTTTATCTCCAGACTCCAGTGCAAATAAAAAAGTCACATTCTTACAATGCAACTTATTTTGAAGAAGGATTTATGTGGATATAGATCTATCACTGCTAGCCAACTATTGTGTTGCACAAATTAATCGAAAAACTGCAAAAACACGTATTTGGTGCTAACATAATAATCTTGTTTATGAAGTTAAGAATAAATCGCCAAAAATAAGTGTTATTTTAAATTTAAAAAAAAACGTTAATTGAATATAATCCTGCCATAATTATAAGCATACGTACACAGCAATTAAGGGACTAACTAATAATGTTAACCGTGACAATCTGAACTTTTGCACATATGCAATAAGCGATGGTGCAGCAGTATGTTTCAGCAGCTAGATTTTTCGCTACAGCGCCACCACGGCTGCTAAGCTAGATCGGAATTCCGACTGCGCATGCGCTTAATCCCTTGTTACGCTTCCGGGTCATAACCGACATAAACAACGCTGTCATCTTTCATTATTTGTTCGGTGAAAACGCGTACTACTGCCAAGTAACAGAGCTATGTGATATATGTCAAATTCTGGGAAGAAACCGCTGGAGCAGATGACGACCGGTGTTTATTACGTCATAGTATGTACACGGTGTATTACACAATAAGTAATATTTATGCAAAATTAGCGCATGTTTCTGACAGGGTAACATAAGTTCTGACACATGTTATTTCACTAATCCATTACTATATTATATAACACTAATATTTTATTTATATTACTGTTTTTACAGGAGGTTAGTTGTATGGTGATATTAGCGTGCCTTCAATTCTCATTCGATATATTTCAGGAAAGAATGTGTTGTTATTATTACTATTTTAGTAAAAAGGACACTAGATATGTAAACATGAACTACACTGTCATTTTGTGAATTTACACTTACATACGAATTTGGATTAAATACCCCTGTAAAATAATAAAAAATATTTTGCATAAAACATACACAATGTTTGAATACATCCACTTGTGGACAATTTGGATTCAAGTGCCTTATTGCACATGAATTTGTCATTTTAATTATATTTTTGAATAACTTTTCATTATATAATACGTTTTTATTAATTTCATTATACTCCTTATGCATTTCTAACATGTTCGTATTTATTTATTATTTATTATATAATTACATTTTAGTTATTTATATAATTATAGTATTTACATTTTACATACTTCTTTCATATGGCAAATTTGTATTTGACTTACTAAGGCGTCATTGCCATTCACAACGCGTATAAGACATGAAGTTACGGCGTTACAGGACCCTGTGGACGAGGAGGTTAGAAATGTCACCGGCGTCGAAACACGGAAGGTTCCGGACAGTCACACGTCTGAGGCTCCCAGGCAAGTTGCCTGACTAGACTGAATAACACTAGTCCTGGTTGATTTGTATCCTACACATCGTGTCTTTCAGCACTTCAAAGGGGGCTTTTTAAATATCCGTGGCATCAGGTGGAGCGTAAAATCCAATATGTTCGTCGCTGAGCAGGTATTCATCTATAACTTTGGATCTAGTAGGGCTAGATACTCAATATTTTTTATCAATTCCGCCTTGACATTCCAGACACGCCTGACCTATCTATTTCTAGGTATAATGCCATATTAGTTGTAAAATCCAACTTTGCGGCTCGTTCATGATGATCGTCGACTGCAGACGCACTATCAGCCGTAACTTCGATCGAAATGAGCTAAAAACTGGATGTTTATGATTATGAGGATCTCCAATCAAATAAATATTATTTCATGACCTCTCAAGTTGAGCATATAGTTCAAAGGTCATGTCAATGGGTCACAATTAACGTTGTTTCGCCATATCTGGTAACTAAACAGGATACAACTGACATGGATGAGCTAGACGTTTTATTTTAGTGACTATCATCATAGTTCTGCTGAGATAAAGTAAAATGGATGAAATTATATAAATTTGTAAAGGTCATATCTAAGCGCTATGTCAAGGTCAAAAGGTCAGTAGTCCCTTCTTTAAGCACGCTACACTGAGCAGTTGACTTACATGTGTTGGTCTTCCCTATGCATCCCCTGAAGGTTATGTCTATGGAGTGGTATTCATGCCGTTTACACCATTGCAAATGTTCTTTTGATGCGTGGTGGGTTCCTGCCGGCCATCAGAGCGAGAAGAAGACCGATGTCGCAGGTTTCACATTTCTACAAGTGCTTTCACTCATACCGCCCTTATTTATCAAGTACACATTTTTCGTTAGGTAAGTCGAGTCTGAGATGGCAGCATTCAACATTAACATCAAGAAAATCTCACAACCTCAAATCGGAGGGGGGGTGGTGGTGGCCATTGCATGTCTCTTGCATGCAAATATTTCGTGGCAATTGTTCAGGAGTTCGATGGAGTTAACTGCTATGGCTCGTACTACGTGGACAAAACTCAGGTGCTTGAGGCGGAAGAGCCAGAACTCTACCGGCGGTTCGTGATATAACCGTTTGTGATACTAGACCGAATGCGCAGTTTCAACTCTGTCGAACTAGATATGACGTTGGAGCAGTCCATCCAGCGGGCATCAAAGAGCCAGGGAGGCATCGTCGGCCAGACACGAAAGTTAGCAGTGGTGGTGGAGTGGGAGCCGAACTTCCATGATATCTTGCTCATACAGAACAACTGCCGTGAACTAAAAAATGAGCAGGCGATAGAGCATCATAGCACCAGGAACTCAGGGGCAACAAGGGCGTGATTTGTGATGTCAATTTCTCCAGTCTTGACTGTGTGCGAGCCCTAGCAAATCCCTACACAGCCACCTGGAGTCCGATTGCACAAGTTCGTTACCGAACAAGTTGTCAGTAAAGGGATACTGAATGCATTCGACAATTGAGAGAAGGTCTACATGCAGTACAGACGACATAAGTTCGTTCTTAAGACAAAGAAATTTGTCTCAACAATTCACAAGCGAAAGTTGAGACTGTCGTTGACACCAAACCTAATACAGCATCCTAGACCACCACACCCAAAGTGCTCGCAGCTGCCCAGAGAGATATCGAGATCGTCCGGGAACGTGGAATGACTCTTAAATAAATCTCACAACCTCATTTGTATTTGATAGGAGGTGCTCATAGTTATCGAGAGATATATCAAAAACCACTTTTTAGCACATCTCTATCAAAAGTCATGGATAATCATGTTTCTGCAATTGACGATCGTCTTGGATGAGCGGCCATGTTTGGATTTCTCATACAATATGGTGTCAAATCGTAAAATATATAGGTCAGATGTGTCGGGAATGTCGATTTTAGGCGGAATTAGCCCTTTTAGATACAAAGTTATAAATGAAAACCCGGTCAGTGGCGGCCATTTTGTATTTCACGCTCCAGTGATCTTATGCCACGGATTTTCTAAAAGCACCTTCTGAAGTAATAAGAAATACCCTTTGCTCAATTTTTTATGGGCCTATATGGCAGAGCCAGGTCTACACTGTACAATGTACATGGCTTTAATGCGTAATGTATTCTGTGTGTGTGTGTGTGTGTGTGTGTGTGTGTGTGTGCGTGCGTGCGTGCGTGCGTGCATATGTATGAGCCTGTGCGTCGTTGTATATATATATATATATATATATATATATATATATATATATATATATATATATACATATATATATATATATATATATATATATATATATATATATATATATATATATATACACATATATATATATATACAATATATATATATATATATATGTCGTGAGTGTATGTGTGTGTGCGTGCGTACGTGCGTGCGTGTGTATATTTAAATATTTAATTAAATTGTTGGTATACACGCACTGTTTATACACTTGTGTGTCGTGGATTTGTATTAATACTTTTACTTACTTGCCATTATACCTTATTCTTATTTTGAATTTATTATGTTTATTATTGGCCTACTAATAATAATGCATATTATATTGAAAACACATTGTGTGTGTTTATTTGTATACTGTGTGTCCTTGACATATGGCCAACAATAGTATCAAATTATTTTGAATGTAAACAATACACTAAGTTGCACGGTAGGTGCATTTAGATGTGTAAGAAATATAATTTCAAAACAAAGTAATATATCAATGTTTTAAACTCATTTGTGATTAAATCCTTTGTTAAAACCAAAGGCGAACGCTGCATGTCATTTTCATAAAATACCTCGCATATCTTATAATAAAATTTGAGGCAAAACGCCGTTACCGAATTGGAATGTAATGCATCATACGTGGTAGTAATGATACCACTATTTACTCAATATAATTAAACACACACATCTTATATTAATCTTATCTTTAAATTAATATCACAGTGCGTTTGCCATGTTTCAGCGCACAAAACCCGCGTCTTTATCAATGGGAAAGTCGACATATTCAAGGACCCCTATTTGCAGCCTGTGTGTTGTTTTAATATGTGTAGTGTGTTCAGGAATACATGTCTACTGACTCTGGTTCTGTCCCGTCCTGATCAGTGCCGAGCCTCAGCCGTTGTCTAATATGTGTAGTGTGTTCAGGAATACATGTCTACTGACTCTGGTTCTGTCCCGTCCTGATCAGTGCCGAGCCTCAGCCGTTGTCTAATATGTGTAGTGTGTTCAGGAATACATGTCTGCTGACTCTGGTTCTGTCCCGTCCTGATCAGTGCCGAGCCTCAGCCGTTGTCTAATATATGTAGTGTGTTAAGGAATACATGTTTGCTGACTCTGGTTCTCTCCCGTCCTGATCAGTGCCGAGCCTCAGGCGTTGTCTAATATATGTAGTGTGTTAAGGAATACATGTCTGCTGACTCTGGTTCTGTCCCGTCCTGATCAGTGCCGAGCCTCAGGCGGACAAGGACTTGTGCGAGCGCCTGCACTCGCAGATGGAGGAGTTGGAGAAGTACCGGATGTCAGCCAGCAAGCTGAACGTCGAGATCGAGACGCTGCGAGACAAGATCACGGCGCTCGAGACTCAGAACCAGCAGCTGAAGCGGCAGGGCAGTCGGTGTCAGGATTGTAACGGTCTCAGTCCGACCAGGGACAACCGCTCGATACAAACCGACCGTGAGTGTCGTTTGTGGGACTGTCGTGTCGTGACGGGGTTTGCCGGGGTGTGTCGTTGAGCGATAACGTGTCACCGCACGAAAAACACGAAATGTTATTACACTATCGTTGCCGTTTGCAGACAGTGGGCCACTGTGGCGTTGTTTGCGACATTCTGGAGTTAATTAGTTATCTTTGAGTAGGTTGCAAAAGTCAACGCACTGGAACAGACGGAGAAGGATATACTCGCACTTTCAAACATAGATGTACCCCTCATTAATAACAAAGCCATATATATATATATATATATATATATATATATATATATATATATATATATATATATATATAATTACCGAGGATAAACACATTAAAGCACACAAACGTACACTTATACTTATCTCCAATGTGATCCTCTTGTAAAAAAAACAAATTATGTTTGATGTTTTACAAGAGGATCACATTGGAGATAAGTATAAGTGTACGTTTGTGTGCTTTAATGTGTTTATCCTCGGTAATTATATATATATATATATATATATATATATATATATATATATATATATATATATATATGCTTATTCTTTTATTAGCTTTGCATCTAAACTATGCTTAATTGTCATGTATATATTTTTCATCAAACAAACTTGATCTCAATAACATACGTTGCCATGTCTCCAGAGCCTCCCCCGCGCAAGGCTTCGGGTGGTGTGTCCGACGATGATGAAAAGGTACGTTACTGTTTCGGTTGAATCACACAACAACGTTGTGAGATATACTGTGGACTAGATCACTGACACACGCACGTGACACATTGTCGTGTAGAGTCGGCGGATTGTTTAGAATTGTATATGTGAGTCGGCTGTCTTGGGAATGTGGGGAGGGGGAGTTTTGGAGGTGGGTGCGTGCGTATGCGTGTGTGCGGGAGCGCGTGTTTGCATAAGTGTAAGACAACACATAACGACCTGGATACTGTACTATTTCATTTGAAATAAAACAGCCATGACACATTTCCATACCTATGTCATCATTTGGGAAAATATAAAAGAAACTATTACGTATTACTGTGGAGCCATGAGCAACACATATTGATGTTTTCTAACTTAGCGATGCACAGCCAAATGTAGGCTGACACGTGCACGTTGGTTAGTGCATAACGCTAGCGTGGTCCTTGTACACACACATACACACGCACGCACGCACGCGCCCACGCACGCACGCACACACGCACGCACGCGCACACACACACACACACACACACACACACACAGTCTGTGCCGACTGAACGTCGCCGACTTGCAGGAGGTGGTGCAGAAGACCAAAGACCAGGACGCTGACTTGAGCAAGCAGATGGTGCAAATGGAGAACACGTACATGCAACAACTCGCCGTCCTGAAGCACCTGCAGGAGAAGACTGGCGCCCCCGGTGAGACTCGCGTTAGGCCGATATCTTGTATATAAATAATTGTTTCTTTTAAAAATGTGATCGGATCGATGACATCCACCTTGCCTCATTAAAATTGGAAAGGTCTACAAAGTGCAGTGATACATTGATCTGTAGCCATATCGTAAAGTGACGGAGATGCTAAAATATCAACGTGGCACCTAGTTATCGTGTTCAGCTTGTTTCCGCAGTCAGCTGCAGACGTAGTCAGCAGGCATAGCATCTTGATTTTCTGTACACCTGTGGTTTTTTCCTTCAACCTTTCATGTCGTCATTTAATATTCTAAATTTCGCTTTCCTAGAACCCAACTTATAAATCCTGCTCGCTTGACTCTAGCTAAGATCATAAACGATTGTGCTTCTTGTCGACCTCTGATTCATTTCACTCGATTTTGTATACATAATTTAGCAAGCAGTCTACCTTCAAAGTATTTATTCGAATATTCAGA
>OZ024858.1:53235126-53270126 GCA_964017155.1 Oasisia sp. SBJ-2009 | reverse complement strand
GACGCCATGTTTTGCACAGGACATATACACAACTCATCCATTCCATCCTGTTAGCCGCCTTCTACGTCGCCTTCTACGTCGCCTTCTACGTCGCCTTCTTCGTCGCCTTCTACGTCGCCTTCTTCGTCGCCTTCTACGTCGCCTTCTACGTCGCCTTCTACGTCGCCTTCTACGTCGCCTTCTACGTCGCCTTCTACGTCGCCTTCTACGTCGCCTTCTACGTCGCCTTCTACGTCGCCTTCTTCGTCGCCTTCTACGTCGCCTTCTACGTCGCCTTCTACGTCGCCTTCTACGTCGCCTTCTACGTCGCCTTCTACGTCGCCTTCTACGTCGCCTTCTACGTCGCCTTCTTCGTCGCCTTCTACGTCGCCTTCTACGTCGCCTTCTACGTCGCCTTCTACGTCGCCTTCTACGTCGCCTTCTACGTCGCCTTCTACGTCGCCTTCTACGTCGCCTTCTACGTCGCCTTCTACGTCGCCTTCTACGTCGCCTTCTACGTCGCCTTCTACGTCGCCTTCTACGTCGCCTTCTACGTCGCCTTCTACGTCGCCTTCTTCGTCGCCTTCTACGTCGCCTTCTACGTCGCCTTCTACGTCGCCTTCTACGTCGCCTTCTTCGTCGCCTTCTACGTCGCCTTCTACGTCGCCTTCTACGTCGCCTTCTACGTCGCCTTCTACGTCGCCTTCTACGTCGCCTTCTACGTCGCCTTCTACGTCGCCTTCTACGTCGCCTTCTACGTCGCCTTCTACGTCGCCTTCTACGTCGCCTTCTTCGTCGCCTTCTACGTCGCCTTCTACGTCGCCTTCTACGTCGCCTTCTACGTCGCCTTCTACGTCGCCTTCTACGTCGCCTTCTACGTCGCCTTCTACGTCGCCTTCTACGTCGCCTTCTTCGTCGCCTTCTACGTCGCCTTCTACGTCGCCTTCTACGTCGTCTTCTACGTCGCCTTCTTCGTCGCCTTCTACGTCGCCTTCTTCGTCGCCTTCTATGTCGCCTTCTACGTCGCCTTCTACGTCGCCTTCTACGTCGCCTTCTACGTCGCCTTCTACGTCGCCTTCTACGTCGCCTTCTTCGTCGCCTTCTACGTCGCCTTCTACGTCGCCTTCTACGTCGCCTTCTACGTCGCCTTCTACGTCGTCTTCTACGTCGCCTTCTACGTCGCCTTCTACGTCGCCTTCTACGTCGCCTTCTACGTCGCCTTCTACGTCGCCTTCTACGTCGCCTTCTACGTCGCCTTCTACGTCGCCTTCTACGTCGCCTTCTACGTCGCCTTCTACGTCGTCTTCTACGTCGCCTTCTACGTCGCCTTCTACGTCGCCTTCTACGTCGCCTTCTACGTCGTCTTCTACGTCGCCTTCTACGTCGCCTTCTACGTCGCCTTCTACGTCGCCTTCTACGTCGCCTTCTACGTCGCCTTCTACGTCGCCTTCTACGTCGCCTTCTACGTCGCCTTCTACGTCGCCTTCTACGTCGCCTTCTACGTCGCCTTCTACGTCGCCTTCTACGTCGCCTTCTACGTCGCCTTCTACGTCGCCGCTAGCCATGTCTACCCACAGGTGTACCGGCCGTTTTTCGGCAGTATTCTCCGTGTGTGTGATGCGTCGGTATGACTTAATTCCAAATAGTTAATGGGGAGTAGGCCTATCAAAGGTCATGCGAGTTTCTATACGCCCACGCACTCGCGCGCGCGCACGCGCACGCGCACGCACACGCACACACGCATACACACAACACACAACACACACACGCACACACACCCACACATACACGCATACACACGCACACACGCGCGCACACACGCGCGCACACGCACACACGGACGCACGCACACGCACAGACACACGCACACACGCACACACGCACATACACACACGCACACACGGACGCACGCACGCACGCGCACACACGCATACACGCACACATGGACGCACGCACACATGGACGCACGCACACGCACGCACACACGCACACACACACACACACACACACACACACACACACACACACACACACACACAAACGGACTGTTAGTTACTGTCGCATTGTGTCATTTACTGAAACAAATTAAAACCAATATGACATTGGCTTCAGCAGAAGGTAGGCCTATAACTTCGGTTTTTCATACTGATTGGTGAGTGACCAAATCCTGGCCAATGACATAGTAACACTTAAATCAGTACGTAGCTAGTAAATGATACCACGCTTATGATAGATCACTTTTTACATAGATACTAATGACAGTCAGGAATACAAGAAACGAAAATCATGTTCTCTTCAAATGCTCCCAGTATGTCTAACACGCTTTCATTTACCTTTCGGAACAGACCCTTTCTTCCTCAAATACAGCTCGGACGCTTCAAGAACAGGGCATTTGTCGCATTCGGGAGCTCCAGGCAAATAATTTTGAGCATGCCCAAAATACTTTTTGGCCTCACCGAATGTCCTTACGAACTGCCAGAACATTCCTGGAACACCACAAACCCAACTAGAACCCAGCTATAACCCAAAACGAATATCAAAACTGTTATTCGAGAAAACCCATACTTTTCCGTGTGACAGGGCCACAAGACAGACACGTGAATGAGGGAACAGTGCTCGCTGTGGTCAGTTCATCTTACGCTAGCGCTGGTAGTTATTCCTCGCTATCGCGAGATTCTATGCGGTGTGTTAGTATCGCTTTATAACGGCAGATTAGCTTCCGAACGTTTATTTCGAGTGCGTTTACATATGTACATCGTCAATTGGATATAACTGCTTTAAATAAAATAAATAAATAAAATAAACTTATATAGCGCCAAATCTAGCTTAAAAGCTATTCAGGGCGCTTTACATGTACATGATAACATGTTCTTAAAACGAATTACCCAAATGTATAACTAAAACAAAATTAACTGTATATTATATAAAAGTGCATAAAGACAGACTAATAAAAACATTATAAATAAATAAATAAATAAATAAATATAGAAAGGCTAAAAAAAAAAAAAAAACAAGGTCATTTAGGCAGAAGTAATGTTCTCTTCGACGCATTGTCTCTTCATTTAATTATTTATGCATCAGCCAAAGTATTGGTTAAAATAGAGCGTCTTTAAGGCATTCTTAAAAGAGTTCTCATTGCACAGTTCTCTTATTGAGAACGGTAGTCTGTTCCACAGGTCCGGAGCAGCTGCGGGGAAACTCGCATCTCCAGCTTTGCAATTTGTTTTAGGTCTTTTAAGCTGTTTGGTTCCCTCTGAGCGAAGTGCTCTGGTTGGCGTGTAGATGCAAATAAGGTCACGCAAGTACACTGGTCCACGACAGTTGACCGCTCTGTGGACGAGTAACATTATTTTGAAACAGACACGTTCCCGGACCGGAAGCCAATGGAGTTCCTTCAGCACAGGCGTGATGTTGGAGTATTTTGGTACGCGCATGATCAGTCTAGCGGCAGTATTTTGAAGACGCTGTAGTCTGGCAAAGTTCTTGTCAACTGTGCCATATAGAAGAGAATTACAATAGTCAAGCCTTGATGTCACGAGTGCGTTGACCACCCTCTCCCTCGTCTGTCTTGGCAAGAACTTGTTAATTTGACCGATGTGATGGATGAGGAAATAGCAGCATCGAACAATTTCTGATGTGTTGGCAGACATGTTCATGTGATTGTCCAAGTACACACCAAGGTTTTTCACTTTATCAACGGCTTGGATGAGTGCACCACCAACACTGATGCTAAGTTCTTTAATTAATTTCTTTGCGGATACAGGCACAATCGGAAGGAACTCAGTTTTCTGATCATTTACTTTGAGATAATTTGAGGTGAGCCACTCTCGAATGTCCATTATGCAGTCTTGAAGACGTCGTATAGCTTCGGATAGTGATGTAGGATTGAGATCAAACGTATGCATCAATTGCAGGTCGTCAGCGTAGTGGTGAAACTTGACGCCGTGTCTTCTGATGACATCGCCGACTGGTTGGACATACAATGAGAACAGTGCTGGGCCCAGCACGGATCCCTGCGGCACTCCTGTGGTACACGTGTAGTTTTCTGATGTAGCCTGACCAATCACAACCCTCTGTTTGCGGTCCTGCAGATAGGATGCAACCCACCGTAGGGCGTAACCCTGAATACCATAACGCTTGCTGAGCCGATTGAGTAGTATGGTGTGGTCAATTGTGTCGAAAGCTTTATTATATAATTATATAATATCTGAGCTAATAGCCGCTTTCAGTAGCCCATACATTATGATGAACTGTAATATTACGATATTACGATAAAGAGAGAACATTTACCACCAGTGGAACACCTTCCTTCTTGAGCCGCACGTTTTCAACTCGAAGTGTTTCGGAGGCTCAGTGAACTGAAATATAACAAACACGACGGGTTTGTAAGTGTTACTGACGCATGTATGTATACTGCATGTCACAATACTGTAAAATATATCGGAGGGTTTTGACGAGGCTTTCGGCTACCTGAAAGAGTGGTAGTGATAGTCTGTAAAACCGTTTGGAACTGCTGAAGATTGTGACGTTCGATGTCAGTCTGTATACCGTAGCTTGTGACAGCTGAATATGCTGACATTTGATGTCAGTCTGTCAACCGTGTTTGGGAACAGCTGAAGATTGTGACGTTTGATGTGAGTCTGTAAACCGTAGTTTCGAACAGCTGAAGATTATGATATATTTTTTTTCGTCTGTAAAACCGTAGGATAGAACTGTTTTATGTTGAGACGTTCGATATCAGTCTGAAAACCGTAGCTTGGAACAGGTTAAGATTGTAACGTTTTAGGTTTGTCTGTTAACCGTAATTTGGAACACCTGAATATTTTGACGTTTGATGTCAGTCTGTAGACAGTAGTTTGGAACTGCTGAATATTGTGACGTTCCATGTCAGTCTGTAAAAGATTAATTTGTAATTGCTGAAGATTGTGACGTTCCATGTCAGTCTGTAATCCGTAGCTTTGAACAGCTGAAGATAGTGACGTTTGATGTCAGTCTGTAAACCGTAGTTTGGAAGAGCTGAAGATTGTGACGTTTGATGTTATTCTGTAGACCGTAGTTTGGAACAGTTGAATATTGTGACGTTTGTTTTCAGTCTAGCTGTCAACTGTATTTAGAAACAGCTGAAGATTGTGACGTTTGATATCAGTCTGTAAAATATAGGTTGAAACAGCTGAAGAGTGTGACATTCTATGTCCGTCTGTAAAACCGTAGTTTGGAACTGTTGAATGTTGACACGTTCGATGTCAGTCTGAAAACCGTAACTTGGAACAGGTTAAGGTTGTGACGATTTATGTCATCTATAAAACGTAGTTTGGAACAGCTGAAGATTACGACGTTTGATGTCAGTTTGTAAACCGTAGGATGGAACAGCCGAAGATTGTGACATTTGATATCACTCTGTAAACTGTAGGTTGGAATAGCTGAAGATTGTGACGTTCTATGTCCGTCTGTAAAGCCGTTGATTGGAACTGTTTAATGTTGAGGCGTTCGTTGTCAGTCTCTGAAAACTTTAATTTGGAACAGGTTAAGATTGTGACGCTTTATGTCAGTCTATAAAACCTAGGTTGGTACAGCTGAAAATTGTAAAGTTCGATGTATGTCTGTATACCGTAGATTGTAACAGCTGATTATGATGACGTTTGATATCAGTCTGTAAACCGTAGTTTGGAAAAACTGAAGATTGTGACGTGTTTGATGTCAGTCTGTAGACCGTAGTTTGGAACAGCTGAAGATTGGGACGTTTGATGTCAGTCTGTTAACCGTAGTTTGGAACTACTGAAGTTTGTGACGTTTGATGTCGGTTTGTAAACCATCGTGTGACACTGCCGAAGACTGTCACGTTTGACGTAACTGTGCCAGTCCAACGGCAGTTGCTGTGCCTGTGAAACAAATATTATACTATTTATGTTGATTCTATGGCTTATACTACTAGGGGTGGAATTTGCGTAGACGGCAACGAGTTATGCGAACATTCGGTGATGTAATGTTATAATATTTTAGATGCATGTGGCACTTTTGAATATGACACAATGTTGTCATGATGACCGTATTATTACTGTTTATGTTATTGAGTGCGGTTTGTTACTTTTATGGCCATTGTTTCTGGCTTACAATCTCCATCCAGTGTCTGTCTCGTCGCTAGTTAACTCATTAATGCATTATTGAATTGTCATGATCTTGCATATTGTAATCGCAAATGTGTTAGACTGCATTTAATGTAAATGTCAATCAGTCCAACCACCAATACACAATTAGGTACGCACCTTTAATCAACGGTTAAACTCCTCCAGATTCGCCGGGTTTTCTTTCCACAGCCGTGTTCGCTTCTGCCTTCTCCACATCAACGTCCTTTCTCACATGTTCATCCTTTCCCATGTCTTTATCCTTTCCCACATCTTCATCGTTTCCTACTTCTTCCAACTTCTCATCTTCACCTATTTTATTGTCTTCCTTCTCCGGCTGTGCTCTCGCCTCTTCGCCTCGCGTCACCTCCTCTAACGCGGGGGCAATTGCGTCACTGTCAAAAGTATAAGTAGTCACACCATTGCATAGACGATACTGTTAAGTTTTTCAATGGTGTATAAGACTTAGATCACACACATAGATGATGTTTTTCAACACTATACATGCCTGGTGTCGATATGTGTTCAAACTGAGATGTTCACATTTGACGTTCGCGGTCACCTAAGCGTGTCCTCGAGTACGTTGTCGTTCCAAGTCCGACCGTTTTTCTTTTATTTCACATTTTGATGCATTTAAAATTCCCCCACCTCAAACTCATTGTTTGTGTATGCTTTGCTAGCTGTTTATTGCAATTATCGCAACACAATCCGATCCGAGTAATTTGAAATGTTTCGTAGCGACGACCCAATTGATTCCACGTTATTTTCTTTCTATAGATAACGAGTGTGCAACGCGCTTGCGCTCGCAGTTTTAAACCAACCAGGGGATCGATATCAAACACGCCCAGCGTCGAACGAGTTTTGTTTCGAGACAGGCATCGGTGTGGCGTGCTATTAGTGGCTATTATTTATGTTAGTGGGGAATTCCTATAGGCATACCAAATGCACACAACATACATTCTGGCGTTCAGGAATCCCCAAAAGCATTCAACTCAAATAAGTGGCATTTATCAACATTGGTTTATGGATGTCATATGTATGGTGTCACGTTGTCTTTCTAAAAAGTTTATAACACGTGTTATATACTAATAAAATGAGGATTAAACATCACCCATTTGATAGAAAACATATTAAAGTGTATCTTAAACATACATACATACATACATACATACATACATACATACATACATACATACATACATACATACATACATACAAACATACATACATACAGACAAACATACATACATACAGACAGAGAGACAGACAGACAGACAGACAGACAGACAGACAGACAGACAGACAGACAGACATACAGACAGACAGACAGACAGACAGACAGACAGACATACAGACATACAGACATACAGACAGACAGACAGACAGACAGACAGACAGACAGACAGACAGACAGACAGACAGACAGACAAACAGCTAGACAGACAGACTAACATACATACAGACATACAGACGTACATACGTACAGACGTACATACATACATACATACATACATACATACATACATACATACATACATACATACATACATACAGACAGACAGACAGACAACCAGACAGCCAGCCAGCCAGCCAGCCAGCCAGCCAGCCAGCCAGCCAGCCAGCCAGCCAGCCAGCCAGACAGCCAGACAGACAGACAGACATACTGACAGAGAGACGGACTGACATACATACATACATACATACATACGTAAATAAATACATAAATACATAAATACATACAGACATACAGGCAGGCAGGCAGGCAGGCAGGCAGGCAGGCAGGCAGGCAGGCAGGCAGGCAGGCAGGCAGGCAGGCAGGCAGGCAGGCAGGCAGGCAGGCAGGCAGGCAGGCAGGCAGGCAGGCAGGCAGGCAGGCAGGCAGGCAGGCAGGCAGGCAGGCAGGCAGGCAGGCAGGCAGGCAGGCAGGCAGGCAGGCAGGCAGGCAGGCAGGCAGGCAGGCAGGCAGGCAGGCAGGCAGGCAGGCAGGCAGGCAGGCAGGCAGGCAGGCAGGCAGGCAGGCAGGCAGGCAGGCAGGCAGGCAGGCAGGCAGGCAGGCAGGCAGGCAGGCAGGCAGGCAGGCAGGCAGGCAGGCAGGCAGGCAGGCAGGCAGGCAGGCAGGCAGGCAGGCAGGCAGGCAGGCAGGCAGGCAGGCAGGCAGGCAGGCAGGCAGGCAGGCAGGCAGGCAGGCATGCAGACAGACAGACAGACAGACAGACAGACAGACAGACATATAGACAGATAATGTGTGTTGTATGTGTGTTGCTATGTCACACATAATCGTTTTACGCAGCACCCTAGGGACAAGTTAATATGAAATTTAATTTAAGTGATATAGTTCAGCAATGTTTAACCGGGCATTCTGGAATTCGTGATGGCCCAACTATTTAGAGGTTATACAAGCGAAAAATAATAAGTGTAGTGCTGGTTCAATATTCGATATATCGAAGTATCGTGATACTTTTGAAAGTTCGATACCGATATATAGTGGTATCGCGATACTTCGATATTTTTGGTGTCGAACGCCCACTGTTCGACACGTTCGATGTCTACGATACCTTCGATACCTTCGATACCTTCGATACCTTCGATACCTTCGATACCTTCGATACCTTCGATACCTTCGATACCTTCGATATTTCGATACCTTCGATACTGTCGATACATACTGTCGATGCCTTCAATACCTTTCATACCTTCGATACATTTGATACTTCGCCATCGAGTCCGTTAGACGACGTCGATGCGAAGGCGCAACATCGTTGTCGATGACGTCGTTGTTTACGGGAGCTACCACTACAGCGCTTGGCTGCCTAACTTGACTTAGGCATGGCTGTTTAAAAAATAATATAACATCAAATGCGAATTGTTTTCTAAAACTTTATTGTAGAGTTTGTCTGTATAATAACTGTTTTCTGAGAACGATCTTAGCCTAGGTGAGACTTCGTTTAGCCCCGATTATCCAAACCAAGTTTCGTGACTCTCGTTTGGTGGTAGTACCATGGCATCTGTCTCCCTACTTTATCTACGGCTACGCGTAAAAAAAACACATCCTATAGTATTTTTATGGAGTGTTTATTGCACGCACTATTATTTATGAAACTAGTTTAATAATAATAGTATTAATATAAACAATTATTCGAGCGTCAGTCTATAAACCGTAGTTTGGAACAGCTGACTATTGTGACGTTTGATGTCAGTCTGTAAGCCGTAGTTGGGAAGAGCTGAAGATTGAGACGTTCGATGACAGGCTGAAAACCGTAGCTTGGAGTAGCTTAAGATTGTGACGTTTAATGTCAGTATGTAAACCGTAGGTTGGAACAGCTGAAGATAGTGACGTATGATGTCAGTCTGCAAGCCGTAGTTTGGAACAGCTGAAGATTGTTACGTTCGAAGTCAGTCTGTAAAACCGTAGTTTGGAACAGCTGACAATTGTCACGTTTGAAATCAATCTGTAAACCGTAGTTTGGAACAGTTGAAGATTGTGACGTTTGATGTCAGTCTGCAAGCCGTAGTTTGGAACAGCTGAAAATAGCGACGTTTGAAATCAGTCTGTAAACCGTAGTTTGGAACAGTTGAAGATTGTGACGTTTGATGTCAGTCTGCAAGCCGTAGTTTGGAACAGCTGAAAATAGCGACGTTTGAAATCAGTCTGTAAACCGTAGTTTGGAACAGTTGAAGATTGTGACGTTTGATGTCAGTCTGCAAGCCGTAGTTTGGAACAGCTGAAAATAGTGACGTTTAAAATCAGTCTGTAAACCATCGTGTGACACTGCTGAAGATTGTGAAATTTGATGTCAATCTGTAAACCATCGTGTGAAACTGCTGAATATTGTGACGTTTGATGTCAGTCTGTAAACCATCTTTTGAAACTGCTGAAGACTGTGACGTTTGATGTAACTGTGCCAGTCCAACCTCAGTTGCTGTGACTGTGGACAAAATATTATACTATTTATGTTGGCTCTATGGCTTATACTACTAGGGGTGGAATTAACGTAGACGGCAACGATTTATGCGAACATTCGGTGATATATTGTTATAATATCTTAGACACATGTGACACTTTGAATACGACACAATGTTGTCATGGTGGCTGTGGTACTACAGTGTATGGCTTAATAGTTCGGTTTGCTACTTTTATGGCCCCTGTTTCTGGCTTACAAACTCCATCCAGTGGCAGTTTCGTCGCTAGTTAACTCATGAATGCATTATTGAATTGTCATGATCTTGCATATTGTTGTCGCAAATGCGTTATATTGTATTTAGTTTAAATGTCATTCAGTCCAAACACCAATACACAATTAGTTACATACCTTTAATCAACGGTTAAACTCCTCCAGAGTCGCCGGGTTTTCTCTCCGCTTCCATATTCGCTTCTGCCTTCTCCACATCAACGTCCTTTCTCACATGTTCATCCTTTCCCATATCTTTATCCTTTTCCACATCGTCATCCTTTCGCACATCGTCATCCTTTCTCATATCTTCATCCTTTCTCACATCTTCATCCTTTCCTACTTCTTCTTCCAACTTCTCATCTTGACCTATTTTAGTGTCTTCCTTCTCTGGCTGTGCTCTAACCTCTTCGCCTCGCGTCTCCTCCTCTAAATCGGTTGGAATTTCCTCACTGTCAAAAGAATGACTAAAATAGTCACACCATTGCATAGAAGATATTGTTAAGTTTTACAATGGTGTATAAGGCATGGACTTAGATCACACACATGGATGATGTTTTTTTCAACACTATACATGCCTGGTGTCGATATGGTCAAACTGAGATGTTCACATTTGACGTTCGCGGTCACCTAAGCGTATTCTCGAGTACGTTGTCGTTCCAAGTCCGACCGTTTTTCTTTTGTTTCACATTTTGATGCATTAAAAATTCCTCCAACTCAAACTCATTGTTTGTGATATGTTTTACTAGCTGTTTATTGCTATTACCGCAACATAATCCGAGTAATTTGAAATGTTTCGCAGCGACGACCCAATTGATTCCACGTTATTTTCTTTATTATAGATAATGAGTGTGCAACGCGCCTGCGCTCGTAGTTTTAAACAAACCAGGGAATCGATATTAGCCACGCCCAGCGTTGGACGACTTTTGTTTCCAGACAGGCATCGGTGTGGCGTGCTACTATTGGGTATTGTTTATGTTAGTGGGGAATTCCTATAGGTATACCAGATGCACACGTCATACATTCTGGCGTCTAGGAATCCCCAAAAGCATTCAACTCAAATAAGTGGCATTTATCAGTATTGGTTGGTGGAAGTCATACGCATGGTGTCACGTTGTCTTTCTAAAAACGTTATAACACGTGTTAAATACTAATAAAAATGAGGATTAAGCATTACCCATTTGGTAGAAAATATATTTAAGTGTATTTTAGACAGATGTACAGACACACCTACGTACCTACATACATACATACATACCTACCTACCTACATACCTACCTACCTACCTACCTACATACAGACATACAGACAGACAGACAGAAGACAGACAGACAGACAGACAGACAGACAGACAGACAGACAGACAGACAGACAGACAGACAGACAGACAGACAGACAGACAGACAGACAGACAGACAGACAGACAGACATACAGACAGACAGACAGACAGACATACATACATACATACAGACAGACAGACAGACAGACAGACCAAAGCAAACAAGTTAAATTAAAATTGCATATTAATCATTGCTTGCATCACTATACAATTATAACCTATTCCCAGTATTTTCCTACACGTGCATTGGTCGAAGTGGATAGTGTGTTTACTTGGCGATCTCTACTGTACTGAATTAGATTTACAACGTAAATTTCGAGTTACGAATACAAATCTGGTAACGATTGATATCGAAATATTCTGGTATCGAACCAGCAATATATTGATCGATATCGAAAAATTCTGATATCGAACCAGCACTAGTTCTGTTGCATACTGTTATTCTACTAGGAACTGTGTTCTATATTAATATTAGACTTACAACGTAAGTATCGAGTATCGAGTATCGAACAAAATTCAGGTATCGAACGGTATCGAACAAAACTTGGTATCGAAAAAGCACTAAATAAGTGCATACCTTGGCTGAAGAGTTGATGCTACTACAATACCGGCAACAATGATCATCAATATAAGGGTAACTCCAACGGCCGTTAGTACTGGGTTTCCCGTCGACTTGTCTAAAATGAGACATATCGCGCAAACAATGTCAGAATGAATACACAAAACCAAGCAATAACAGTACATTTTAACGAGGACAGTATTGTTATATTTTTATTGGCATATCGCTTGTGCGTCTCAATAGACAAAAACATCTGCCGTGCTATCAAACGGGATATATCAACTCATAGAGGTAAATATTTGTGTTGAGCAAATAATATTACAACTGTGCACCTATTCACACAGGGCCGCGCGAACACTAGATCACTCACTCGCTATGTATGGACACCACATGAGTCTATCATTTAGCAATTAGACGGGGATCTTGATCGACGTTCTACGGTCTGTCATTTTAAAGATGACGCCGATCAACGTTATTAAAGATGTTATCTAGATAGTCTGTCAAACGGACAGAGCCAATTTAAATATACAAAAAAAAACAATCCTTACTGCGAACTGCCAAGCTGTTCATACACCCCTACGACATCCATGTTGGCTTTTAAGAACCGACACTGTCCTGAGCAACCTTTCATGCAGCCACACTTGATGATTATGTGATATGTGTCAAGATGACAAAGAATGATAAATTGTACAGCTGCATTGCGTCAGCTGCAAAACTGAACCACGACTGGACTCTAGAGCTGGTGCTTCCTTCCTTTGCACTGATATCCAAGCTCCAGATATTTGGGGATGATTGGGTCTAAGATTACGTTCCGTGAAAAAACACTCGCCCGTTCATGTCCTTGCCTTATATGCTCCAACTATGCAGCATGGATACGTGGGAGGTTTTCTAATCCCTGTTCATGGTTCAACAGTTTGAACAGATTTCATCAAGAGGCCCTTCACATTGGTAATGTAGAGACATAATCGTGTGCACAAGAATTCTTCACGGCGGCCCTTGGCCACTTCAGCGGACGGTTCTACTCATTCTGCAAATCCAGCCAGTGCAGAAACACACACTATGCATAAGAAAATATTACTGAAGCTATTTTTCTACTTATGAATGATATTCCCACCACCATATATATAATAATAATTATGTTTGGACAAGACACTTTATTAATTATCGGAACAATAAATTACTGGAACTTAAACAGGAATATGATATATGGTAAATATATGGTGGTAGAAAAAGAAGGTTTTGGTGTATTTAAAAATAATAAGATTAATATGTTATTGTTTTCGTTATTATTGTTAAAACATCGCTTATGTAATATAAGCTTGTATACTCGCAGTAAACGCAGGATGTTTGTAGAAATATTGATAAAATAAACAATGTGACATCATAGAAAAACACGTAATTTCCTTTACTTCTTTTATGACTAGTAGGCAATTTTAGATAATTATGCTGACACATGTATTTTTTTTTTAAATATCACCTGTGGGTAGCATTCTTCTTATTGCATATTCTTTAATAACAGTATGTTGTGAAGTGCCACAAACAATTATGGCTTTGGCGCTATATAAAATAAACTATTAAAATTATATTATTTTTATATTAAATTGTTACTTTTTATCAACTCTATTAGGCCCATACCACCAACACGTTGCCTTTGTTTGCCGTTTAACATTTTCTGCAGACCATAGTGATGCTGCTAATTAGTATTACATTATTTATAATTAATTAAACTAATTCACGCGTGCGAAGGTTTATAAATATTCGCACGTACAAACGCACCATCTAGCGGTATTTTGTGGTGTAAAGCTAACTTAGAATTGCGAATTTTCGGTAGTTGAAGTTCTCGAGTTGCCGTCCGTCAAGATTTGCGCGTTTCTTTTGTGAATTTTCTTCGTTATATGAATACAATTGATTTTTTGGTAATGTAGTGTATGTATATGTATATGTATATGTATATGTATATGTATATGTATATGTATATGTATATGTATATGTATATGTATATGTATATGTATATGTATATGTATATGTATATGTATATGTATATGTATATGTATATGTATATGTATATGTATATGTATTTGTATATGTATATGTATATGTATATGTATATGTATATGTATATGTATATGTATATGTATATGTATATGTATATGTATATGTATATGTATATGTATATGTATATGTATATGTATGTAAGACAAGTGAGAAGTTTAGCGGCTGTTGGCGGTCGTTTTCATGGTTAGGTCAGAAAGTAACATATACTAATACGCATGCACAGTTCACGCCGTCCAACTAGATTTCTTTCCTGGTAAACCACTGACGTTAAAAATATGATTGTTGTTGGAAGTTACTTTTTATTAACTCTGTTAACCCCATATGATAATGATAATAATAATAATAATAATAATAGTAACTTATTTTGCGCCAATATCCTCGAAAATCAAGCTCAGTGGCGCGACAAAACCAGGGGATTAATCAATCTCATAATCGAAAGCAATGCGTGAGTCGTCAACGGATGGATGGAAAAGCTAGGAGGCTAAGGAGGATAGGCAGCATTAAAGAGATAGGTTTTTAGATGTCGGCGGAATGAAACTATATTACCTTGTGATTTAACACTGGCAGGGAGCAAATTCCACACCGTTGGTGCGGCAACCGAGAAAGCTCGGGTCCCGGCTTTCGTTTTCACCCGAGGGATGTAAAGAGGGTTACTACTGGTTGAGCGTAGCTGTCTGGAATTTCTTGTTGGAGTTAGCATTGAATTTAGATATGCTAGTTGTGTAGATGAGAGTGCTTGATAGGCTATTGTACAATTTTTGAAAATGATGCGATAGTGCACAGGTAGCCAATGCAGTGATCTTAGAAGCGGCACTGAGCGAGAAAAACGTGGAGAACGCGTGACTACCCTTGCTAAACAATTTTGGACACGCTGAAGTTTTGCTATGTCCTTGTTTGCGGTATTGTAAAGGAGGGAATTGCAGTAGTCGAGTCTGCTGCTTACTAGAGCTGGGGCGATGGTTTTAGCAACGGAAAGTGATAAAAACCGGCGGATACGGCGAAGATCACGGATATGGTAAAAACAGCAACGGCATGTTTTCGAGATATGTTGTTTGAAATTGAAGTTTTCATCAAACGTTACTCCGAGATTTAAAACTGAGGTGGCTGGTGTGATACTCTGACTCAGAATATGTGTCGGGAAAAAGCCATTGAGTTTTGCCCGCTGCGTTGAGGTACCAATGATGAGAAATTCAGTCTTATCTGCATTTAGTTTTAATTTACTATTTTTCATCCAGAGGGAGACATCTTGGAGACAATCCCTGAGCTGGTTTAGGGAGCGACAAGTATCTGGTGTGGTCAGAGAAACATAGATTTGTGTGTCATCTGCATAAAGGTGATGATCCAGGTTATGACTCTGGATAACTGAGCTTAATGGTGTTGTGTACAGAGTGAAAAGCAACGGACCCAAAACAGAACCCTGGGGGACACCACAAGAGGTGGGCAGCATGTCTGAGAAGCAGTTACCTATTTTAATGGCTTGCCGTCTGTCAGTAAGGTATGAAGTAAACCAGCTCAAGGCTGTGCCAGATATCCCGTACCACGTTGATAAGCGTGTAATGAGAATGTCGTGGTCAATGATGTCGAAAGCGGCGGATAGGTCAAGCAGGGTCAGTGCAGTAACTTTGCCATTATCAATGTTAAGGTTTATGTCATTGTGTACTTTTAAAAGAGCAGTTTCTGTTGAGTGAAATTGTTTGTACGCAGACTGTGATGCATTGGTTATTGATCATAACATTGACTTTGTTAATGCATTAAGACGCTTTATAAAGGACGGATATTCCAACCATCGCCCTGCGCACATATATTACACTGTCCACCAATACATATCTCCCATTTCCATCTATTTCTAATCAGCTTGATCTGATCGTGTATAATGTGGTTACCAAGCAGAGGACATGTTAGGCCTGGTTATCTACCAGCGTCTAAAAGCGAGTATGATGAACCCCGGTTTTGAACTGTCGACCCAGAAACCATCATAAAAAGGAGAATACAATGCCGACTTTTGTGTCGCAGCAGCAATTTGCCAATTTAATGTCTGACCTGTCTTCGATGTATCTTCAGTGGTTGTCGTCATCTTTACGCCACATAATCTGCCGATGAATCCAGCTGGGCATAAGCATCTGACGCCAGCGGAGTCAGACTTGCACGTAGCCCCGTTTAGACACGTGAGGTCAGCGCAGGTTATACCCGCCACTACTGAACAAAAATAGTTAACTTAATGCAAAGATACATCATTAAAACAGGTTAGCTAAACAATATGAGACGATACAAAGTAGTGAGACCCTTAAAGCAAAAGCACTGACTGGTTGATACTGTAAGAGTGTCCAAACGACAATAATGTGAGAAGAGAGAGAGGATCAGGAGAACCGTCTCTTGTTCGTTGCTGATTTACTGAAATTTACAAACTGTATTTATTATCTTACAGTAAGCAGCGTACACACTATACCGCTTCTTTGACCTTTCTCCAGAATCATTCTGCCTTGCATTTCTTTCATTTTTCATCCCATAGATTGTCCGTATATACCACGCTTCATCCTGTTGTAATCATGTGAATCGAATAAGCTGCCCAGAGCATGATCGCACTGTTCGTCTAGTTGCACCGTATCAAGTTCACCCGAGCGAAACAGTGGAACGCCATGTAGAAAAGTGGACACAAAGGGCTACGTCCGTTATGGTAGCATTTCTCAAAAGGTATTCGTCCGAGCTGCGGGACATGAGTACGCTCAACGATCATTGGCGTGTACGAACAATATGTATAGATCGGATTTAAACACCTTTTGGCGACATTATAAAAGTCACAAGGTTATAGAAGATATACTCTATAATACTCTATATAATACCTACAGTCTATGCCAGGCAGATCTTAAGGTGATGTTTCCTCAGTCTTATATTGTCAGAGGATCAATTTGAACTGGCTTTTCAATGCGCAATAATAATCCAGTCCCAAGTATCAAATATATATATATTGACATAATGGTCATCGAACCTGCGATCTATGTTTGAAATGGAAATTCAGTTGTTTTTCCGGCGTTTTCATTCTGGGTCCCACCAACATTACCGCCGCCTTCTCTTGAATTCTCCTAATCGTCTCCGGAACCGAGTATCACGAGCTTTATCGGTTCAGCCGACTGGAGAGAGGCCATTGTGTTGATGCTCAACGATGCTGGGCTGAGTCGGAGGTACGATTAAGGATCGAGCTCGCTCTGGACCACTCGCACGATTGTCTACGCACGACGAATGCCATCGTCGGATATGTCTGGTTGTCGACGTTTCCGCGATCTGTTCTCCTTTGTCTTTCTTCTCCCGACTGAACTAACACGTTTGTGACGACCGTGTGTTTTATACGCTTAAGCAGTGCCACTCCTGCTGTCAAGAGGTCGCTCAATATGTTCTTACCTGCATCCTCTACGCGACGTTTGTCTACCGTTTTGCCTCGACAAGACGTCGTTGGCTCTGTGCACGCCGGTTTTCAGCGCTTTTACAACGCCACTGCACCTCTGTTGATGGGCGCCGTGGCGCTGCTTAGTAGACCTCCGAAGACACAACAAATAGACAATCTGTGGTCTAGAATAGCGCACGGTGGATGTCATAGTTGGCACATGTATTCGCGTGCTGACGAACGCTGTGTATCACCGCATATAATCGGTGGTTGCAATAACGTTTCGTTGTCTGGTATTAACAACGATTAAACCACAATGTATTGCCTGAAACGTTGCAATCTGTTCTAAAATTATAATAGTCTGGCAGAAATAATCACAATAAAATCTCGATTATTACGAGGTGCCAGCAGTTCGTAAATGAATGTCTGACCTGGTTTCTGCGTATTGGCAACAGTGGTTGATGTCACCTTTAGGCCACAGTAAGTCCCCTGGAAGCCAGCCGGGCAACTGCAGATGACGCCGTCGGAAACCATTTTGCACGTGGCGCCGTTTTGACACGTGACGTCAGCGCAGGACTTACCCACCACTAGTAAACAAAAATAGTTAACTTAATGCAAAATAATATAGATGAAAACACGCTAACATAACAAGATGATATATAAACACAGTGCGATCCCGAAATACAGACGGTTGCATTTCCGTCAATAGACGTAATCTGTGTTCTAGAATAGCGCAGTGTGGATGTCATAGTTGACGCATGTATTCGCTTGTTGAAGTACATTGTGCGTCACTGCGTATACTCGGTGGTTGCAATAAACTTTCGTTGTCCCGTGATAACAAGGAATAGACTAAAACCTTCTGCTTGAAACTTTACAATCGGTTCTCAAATCCTAGTATTTATTGACCTGAAAGGGCTTTTGATACTGTTGATCATGATATAGTGAGTAAAAAACTGCATTTCTATGGTTTGCGTGGTTTCGCACAGGAATGGTTCAGAGTTATTTAGAAAATAAAAACAAGTTAGTCAGGTTTAATAACTGTCATTCAGATATACTAAATGTGTCGTGTGGTGTCCCTCAGGGTTCCATTTTGGGAGCAGAATAATTTATCATATATATTAATGACATCTGCAATGTCTCACAAGTGTTCAAGTATATTTTATTTGCTGTTGATAAAAATCTATAATGTTGTGATAGAGGCTTAAATGAACTTGTTCGGATGATATATGGTGGATTAGAACAACTGCAGACATGATTTTCTGTGAATAGATTGTCCCTTAAAGTTGCATTCTGACTTCCGCCATGTTTAAAAGAAATGTTTCCAGTAAACCAGCATTCTCCATACACTATTTATTGTTTTCCTCAACTACCTATCAACTTATTTTCACATAATATGCCATTTTAAGATAAAAAGGAGCAAAAGACGAAAAAAATTCCTGGCGAGCCTCGCCAGTTACAATTCACTGATTGGCTTAGACCTCGAAGAAGGGAATTCCAGTGAAAAGCGCTGTCAGGAGGGGGCCACACTAAAAGGCGGGCCACAATTGGCAGACCGCACGGAAACGGCATACCACATTCACAAAGATGCCACCGCTCGATACGCTCCATATTTACGGCATGCCCAGTTGCCCACATACAAACTATCGCTGGCTACGCTCCTGTACGGGCAATGGCTAATTGAGGATGATTTAAACAACTAGGGTCTAGTTGCCTAGTGGCGCCTCTAGCGACTAACGTGGATTTGTGGAACCCCATTGTGGCCCGCCTTTTAGTTTGCCCCATCGTTTACTTACGTTGACCGGAGAGTTCCGATGGTAAAAATAGATCAACTTTTGAGAAACTCTAGAGCCGTTGTTTGTTGCAAACTTATATTTGATCAAAGAACGTATAAAACCACAAAGTGAGACATGTGGTAGGAAGTATACTAATAACCAAATATCGGTCATGGTATACATTGACTTTTCTAAGATGCGTTAAAAATGGGAAATTATGTCAGAATGCAACTTTAATATATAAAAATAAAAATATTACTTGATATTTGGTAATCGCAGAATAACTGCAGATTTTTGTGTGAGAATAAATAAGGAGAAAACAATACAGTAAATTCCACAACAATATTAGGTGTAGTAATTGATTGGAAATTAAACTGGAAAAATCACATTTTATCAGTAAGATTTAAACGGTCAAAATGCTGTGCTATTATATATATAGCCAGTTCCTTGATTAACAAACATGGTATGCATATTTTGCACTATTCTCAATTCATGCCTTATATTATGTATTGTGCTGAAGAATGGAGTAACACATATGCTACAAATATTCATGGTTTAGTTTTCTTACAGAAAAGGGTTATAAGATTAATTTGTGGTGTCAAAAGACTTGATCACACAAATTTACTCTTTCACAATGTACATATTCTTAAATTACCAGATCTTGTAAAGCTAAACACTGCTATAATTATGTTTAAGGCATATCGTTATATATTACCAATGAATGTAAAAGAAAGTTCAGAATACATGAATCACGATATTCATCCAGGCATAAATGTAGGTTCAAGCAAGTCTATGTATGTACTAACTTAAAATATGTGTATCTATGTTACTGGAGTTAAACTTTGGAACTCCCTTGATAATTCACTGATTTGTTGTAAAAATGTTCATCATTTACAAAAGTGATATACAGATAGACTTGAATAGTTATTTGTTAAAGTCCTAGACCATTTTGCCATTAGATAACAAAATTAAATATTCAGATTGTTTATTGTTATAACAGTTTTTTCTTCAATAAATGTCACAATGTCTTTTTTTATTTAAATGTTGTATGGTTACACATATAAATAGTGTTGTCGCACTTTCTATTGCACTGTTCAGATGTTTTATGTATGAAATTAAGCAAACATAAGGGTAAACATGATAAATATTGTATTTTTTTAAACAATTTGTATTGTATGCACTGTATTTAAAATGTCGTTGTAGTTGTTGTTGTTATTGAAATAAATTTCAATTCAATTCTAGTAGTCCGGATGAACTATAATCATAGAAGAATCTCGATTATTGCGACGTACAAGGCAGTTCGTAAATGAATGTCTGACCTGGTTTCTGCGTAGTGGCAACAGTGGTTGTTGTCAACCTGAAGCCACAGTAAGTCCCGTGGAAGCCAGCCGGGCAACTGCAGATGACGCCGTCGGAAACTATTTTGCACGTGGCCCCGTTTAGGCAAGTTACGTCAGAGCAGGACTTACCCACCACTAAAGGAAATAATAGTTAAATTAATGCAAAAGATAATTATTGAAAACATGCTAACCAATTAAGATGGGACTATAAAAAGCAGTGCGATCCCAAAACGTATAATCCTGTGCAAAAGTGTATTTGTTGATTAATTGTTCACTGATAGTAGCGGGCGGTAAATAACGACGATTCACTTGTATATCTTAGGTGCTTTCCGTTGGCATTTGATGAGTTCACGCGCTCGAAACGTATCCGTATTATGTTGGTATAAAACGCTAAGAGTTGTGGAGGATAGTGACTTCGCCCACTTTCCCGTAGGGCAAGGTGTGTGCGTTATTTGGTACTATGCCTACAATGACACGGGCGTTGCTCGAACACACAACAACGTTTAGAACATCCCAGTAAATTCAAGTTAGTTGACAGTTGACACGTCCACAATGGAGAGTGTATTGTTCTGACACGATTAGGCCTTTGCGCAATTTACTCTTACACACTGATCATGTTGTATGGAGACATGTTTACACAACGGTAATGTTATTAAATTGCGTACATGTCGACTTCGTCTTGGCAATGTCGATACTCTTCGCAGTGAAGTATTGCCTAGATCTGATTTGCAACGTTAAGACCACCATTGTGTTTACGTCTCGAAGAGAAACGCTTGAAAATGTAGAGTTGACGAGGAAGAAGCCACACATAGCTGATCACGCGAGATCTGCCAGATCTTGTTGCATTTCCGTCAATAGACAAGATTTGTGTCCTAGAATAGCGCAGTGTGGATGTCATAGTTGACACATTCGCTTGTTGAAGTACGTTGTGCGTCACTGCGTATACTCGGTGGTTGCAATAACGTTTCGTTGTCCCGTGTTAACAATGAATAGACTAAAATCTTCTGTCTGAAACTTTAAAGGCTGTTCTCAAATCCTAGTAGTCTGACTGAACTAATCGTACTAAAGTCTCGATTATTGCGACGTACAAGGCAGTTCGTAAATGAATGTCTGACCTGGTTTCTGTGTAGTGGCAACAGTGGTTGTTGTCAACCTGAGGCCACAGTAAGTCCCGTGGAAGCCAGCCGGGCAACTGCAGATGACGCCGTCCGAAACCATTTTGCACGTGGCCCCGTTTAGGCAAGTTACGTCAGAGCAGGACTTCTCCACCACTAAAAGAAAAATAGTTAAGTTAATGCAAAAGATAACATTTTATAACACGCTAACTAATCAAGATGACACGTAAAAAGCAGTCCCAAAATGACTGTGCAGGAGTGTCTAAACTACTAGAGACAGGAATGTGTGCCGGCAGGGCCGTCGTCTTGTTCACCCTCCTTCATGGGGCAGAATCGTTGGTGATTAACGGACATTCGAAGAAGGAATAATGTGTTTTCATAAATACAAACAATAGTAAGCAAAACACACATTGTGGATGGTAAGTTGTGCATTTACTGTCTTACAGTTTTTTTATTGACATTTGTTTGAATTTTCTCCAGTATCTCTCTGTGTATTAATTCGTCAGTTTCTCATATCTTACTACGTCAATATGCCACACTTCGTCTTGTCGTAACTGAGTATACGTCTCTTGCATAGCCGCGTGTGAATCAACTAAGCTGACTAACACGTGATAGAACTGATCAACTAGTTGTTCTGTTTTCAACTATGTCAAGTTTACCCGAGCGAAAGTGTGGAATTTCACCTCATATGTAGTGGTGCAAGTTTGCTATGTCTAATATTTACCAAACCATGTTTATGCTGGAACAAGCTGCAACGTGGACCGAAAGGTCTACTTCCGAAACGGTAACATTTCGCACAAGGTGCTTCGGGACATGAATACGTTAAACGTGTGTCATATGTTATGTTTAACTGTTATGTGCTTGATACATGTATCAACAACCACACTTATATATTTTACTCCAGAGTAAAGCATATAGGATGATTTGTAACAAGTAAGGATGGACTTAAACACCTCATGGTGACATTACATAAGTCACGAGGCTGTGCCAGATGTACTCTACATAATTCCTACCAGTTTAGGCCAGGAATATCTTAAGGTGATGCTTCCTCGTGCTTATATAATTAGAGGAATTATGTAAGGCTAATTACAGACCCATTTCACTCATTGCAGCTATTTCAATAGTGTAACAGAATATAATATATAATAAGTTATCCGCATACTTTAACCATTCAAAACTTTTTTACGAATAATGAATATTGCATTAGAAGTAACCATTCAACTGAATGTGCATCTCTATGACTAGTAGGTAGAATAATTGCACGAATGCATCTGCCCAAGGCTTTCGATACGATTGACCACTCTACACTTTAAAATAAACTAAGATATTATGGTATAGATGGTACTACGCGAAACTATTTAAATGTTTCTTGAGCAACAAAAGACAATACACCAAATTTTAAAATGAACATCCTGATACCTTACCTATCACAACTGGGGCACCCCAAGTTTGTATCCTTACTCATCTGTTATTTATATTATATATTAATGACTTCCCGAAAGCTTTTGACATGTTCAACAGTATTATGTATGCTGACTACACCGTATTATTTAGCACAATCGATTGTTTTCAAGAATATTTACAGAACATTAGTACTGAGTTTGTAATAAATAATGAACTCCTAAAGATACTTGAATAATTCAACATTAATATATTATCACTAAATAGTTACAAATCCAAATATGTTAATTTTCATATGCCAAAAAGTAGGTACAAACTTGTTAAATATTAATAATGTGAGTGAATTTATATTTTTGTGGATTGGCTTTTGATTCAAATTTAAAATAGAATACTCATATTGAAAACTATCGAACAAATATTCCAAACATATTATCATCTTAAGCAGCATAAAATATTTGCTTCCTATAGAAATTTAAATCTTCATATATAATACACTCTTTTTATATCATATAAACTATTGCACAATGGTTTGTGGATAACAAACTAGCCGAATGTTGAAAATACAAAAGAAAGCTATGAACATTTAATAATGAATACATACAATTCCCACAGTGAGCCACATTTTAAGTCAATTAACCTTAACAATTAGTGATATTTAAAAATTAAATGAACTTGGAATTATATTTTAAAAACATAGTATAAGTAGTTACCCGAATACCTTTTAAATTACGATGCAATAAATGCTTCAGTATATATTATAGCACAATGAGGACAATACATGTTTGAGAGCAAACCATGAATTTGCGAAAATATGTTTAAGATATACGTTACCACGTCTAATCAATAAATCTCCTACATTGGTAATAGAGAAGACTTTAACACACAGATTCTGAGGTTATGCTAATTATACCAACAAAAACGTGTTGCAAAATTAGGTTGAAACATGTAACATTTTAGCTGTTATGTCTGCCGTCAGTAATTATGTGTAAGCATAATTGTATAGTATTGATTTACATGACATATATTATCTTTCAGTTGCTTTTTGTTTACAATAACTCTTGTCGGGCATTACTATATTGCTTTTTCTTTCTTCTATTGCACATCGCACATAGGTTTAAATCAATTTGTTGAACAATTATTTTAGTGGTTTCTGTGATAGCGATAGCAGAAGTCACTGAACCGTATAGTACATTATTTACAATGTAAATAGTATATATATATATATATATATATATATATATATATATTCTCATATACTGTGTAAATAAACTGTCTTGTTCTTTTTGTTATTTAGACGAGCACCCAGCACCGGTCTGTCAATGCAAAATAATGCGCTCAATGAACCAGTCCCAAGCATAGACTAAAATTGCATAGTATTCACCCACCCTGCGATCCACGTTTGTAATGGGTAATGCAGTTAACGAGATATGTGAACTGGAGTAGTCCTTCTAGAGCCACTGCATCGACGACTTTATTCTGCATCTTGAAGTAGCAAAGGATTCATTGAATTCACACAGACTGGTCTGAACCACTGTTTGGCCCATTAGGACTAATGACACGTGTAGATTTTGGATCTCTAGTATAGTGATTGTAACTTTGCATGGTCTAATAATTTATAATTTGGCTTTGTATACTATATTACTTTTGTAGAGAACATTGTGCCTGATTAGCCACCAGCTCTCTTCCAAATACGTTGTCAACTTCTCTTGTGAACGGTCGACACAGAAACCCAACACAATATTGATAAGTCGATCAACTGCGGAATCCCTGCCCTGCATTGTAGAATATTCGTGAATTCCACCAAAAAAAAAACGTACGCATTGCGTGTAAACAGTATTTGGTAAGGAAATGTACTAACATGCAATATAAAGAACGGGATATTCCAAACATATGTGGAAAGGTCCATCAATAATGTTCTCCCATTCTATTTATATGTATAATGTGGTTGTCTCTAAGCATTTTATAATATATATATATATATATATATATATATATATATATATATATATATATAATATATATATATATATATATATGTACAATATATATTACACTTTGGTAGCCACCCTCGCCCAAACACATACATTGTCAATGCCTCTTGTCGACTGTCTAACCAGAAACAAAAACAATATAGATAATGCAGTACCGATTATTGCGACGAACCAGCAGCTCGTAAATTGATGTCTGACCTGTTCTCTGTGTAGTGACGTCAGTGGTTGTTGTTGTTGTTAATATTAGGCCACACCATTTCCCGTGGAAGCCAGCCGGGCAAATGCAGGTGACGTTGTCGGAAACCATTTTGCACGTGGCCCCGTTTAGGCACATGTCGTCAGCACAGGACTTCCTCACCACTAAGGGAAAAATAGTTACGTTAATGCAAAAGATGACTATTTGAAACACGCTAACTAATCAAGACGAGACTGTAACAAAACAATGCGATCCCGAAACGTGTAATCAGTGACTGATTGTCTGTGCAGAAGTGTCTGAACTACCAGTCTCAGAACACAGACAGGATGTGTGTCGGCAGAGCCGTCGTCTTGTTCACCCGCCTTCATGGGGCAGAATCGTTGGTGATTTGTGGGATTTCGAAAAAGGAATAACGTATTTTCCTAAATACAAACAATAGTAAGCAACATATCTATCGACACTTGAACACCATGACATGACACTGAGCTAACTACTTGTCACACATAGATACAGGAACAAGTGGAACACATGTAAAGATGTGCACGGCAAGCCAGCGTTAGAGCACGTGCAGCGCGCTGCTCAAGGCTTTCCGCGTTTTATTTGCATCTGTAACGCCAAAGCTTTCGACGCATCTGGGAGCTTCAGGGAACTGCTTCAGGGAGCTGCCAAAGCCCTTTGGAGGTGGCACATCAGGTTGAGTGACACAAGTCAAAGACCATCATTTATGCTTCCCTGGCAGATGCAGAACCTTGTGTGTTGTAGCCATGCATCTTCTGTGGGAGGCAGACGGTTAAAGCAGTCAGCAGTTGTCACGCACACCACAGTGCCTGTTGGCTAATGCTGCATTTGGATTACTTCTAAAAGCCTGAACATAGCCTCGTTGTTTTCTTTATTTAATACGGCTGGAACTCTGGCCGAGTCCTTGCAACATTGGCTCGTCCTTTAACTCGCACTCCGCATCCACTCTTCACCCTGGCTGCTAGTGTCAAGCTGTTGTCAAAAGATATCTCGATGTCGAATCAAGTTCCCTCTTGACGAATGGTATGAATACTGGCTCGACGTATTCCTGGAACGTTGTGCAGCCTGTGGGGATCAACTTGTACTTTACTGCAGGTCAATCCAAACCGCAAATGGAGGAGCCTCGGTTTGGCCGGAAACTTAAAGACAGGACAACAGATTTGACTGTGTACTAATTTCTCCAAATTCTGATAGAGAGGGCGAGAATGGTTTTTAGCATATAATTTGCAATAGGACAATACAGTTTACATAATACGACTGCAAGCCTTTCCGATGTATCATTATTTCAACAAATGATAGATACTGCTGGTTGGAAATTGTAAACATTAACCTTTGTATTATATTCGCGGTCAGATATAATTTGCAAAATGAAGCATTTTAGCAACATTTTTTAACTCGGCAAATAAAACAATAAATGTGTTGCTTACATTCTGCGTATAATAGGTACCTCAGATTACACACACACGCAGGCACGCACGCACGCACGCACGCACGCAGGCACGCACGTACGCACGCATGTACACACATAATGAATATATATATATATATATATATATATATATATATATATATATATATATATATATATATATATATATGATGCTGACGATGGCGATGATGATGATGATAGTAATAATAATGATGTTATGCAGCATCTGTACCATCCGAGGTGCGACGTACAAATGAAAGCAGAATATACCGAGTGTACATTGAATGGGAACAATAAATGAATGGAATGAATGAATGAATGAGATTTCAAACCTATATTATATATATATATATATATATATATAATATAGGTTTGAAATTTCATTCATTCATTCATTCATTTCAAACCTATATTATATATATATATATATATATATATATATATATATATATATAATATAGGTTTGAAATCTCATTCATTCATTCATTCCATTCATTTATTGTTCCCATTCAATGTACACTCGGTATATTCTGCTTTCATTTGTACGTCGCACCTCGGATGGTACAGATGCTGCATAACATCATTATTATTACTATCATCATCATCATCGCCATCGTCAGCATCATCATCACCATCATCATCATCATCACCATCACCGTCGTCGTAATCATCATCACTATCGTCGTAATCATCATCATCATCACCGTCCATATCGTCATCATCTTCGTCATCATTACCATGACAACAATTACACCATCACTACACCATTACATAACAACAATTCTTGGAAAAACACAATTACACATCAGTTGGCTTACAAATAATGGTATGCAAATTACTAGACATGAAGTGTTATATTTGAAGACATTTAAAATGTTTGACGATGATGGCGTATTTGAAAAATAATAAGTGCAATTGTTATTATCGCACATCAAAATGTGAATGGCACAACACTTACAACACAGTAACATTCGTAATAATACTGTTGACATCATCATCGTATAACATGTTACATACGTTAAATGAAATGACAAACGACCTGCCACGGAAGGCCTATGTAGGTCGCTAACACTCCATATCTAGCTATATTTATGCTATATATATATCATCATCATCATCATGCTGTCGGTCGCGAAGCGACAAAGACTGCTTCCATCACTTGACTCTTGCTCTCCATTTGTCTCTCTGCTGTGAGAGTGATGTCCAGGAGTCGATCTTTATGTCTCTCAGCTTCAGGTTTCTCTTGATGGTATCTTTGAACCGGAGACGAGGGCGCCCTCTCTTTCTGTGACCAGAAGCCTAGCCTTGGCCATCCTCCTCTGTAGTTCATCGTCAATGCATCCGTCACTTGATATAGTGCTTCCGAGGTAGGTGAATTCCATAACAGAGTTCAGCTTGTTTCCATCAACCATGATATCCTCCTCTCGGGTTCTTGTAGAGTTGGGTTGGTACAGCACCTCGGTCTTCTTGATGTTAATCTTCAGGCCGAACTTCTTTGACGCATTGGAAACAGCATCCATTATTTTCTGCATCTCTTCAGCAGAGTGTGCAACCAGTGCACTGTCATCTGCGAATAGCAGCTCCCTCATCAGTATCCGTGTAGTCTTGGTCTTCGCTCTGAAGTGTGCGACGTTGAATAGGTCAGCGCTCTGTCTGGACTGTATGTAGACGCCATCCCCCATGTCTCGGAAAGCATTGTCGAGCATTGCTGATAGGAAGATGGAAAAGAGCGTGGGCGCCAGTACACAGCCTTGCTTGACCCCATTTGTGACCCTGAACGATTCCGAGACTTCCCCTCCAACATTAACAGTCGCCATCATTCCGGTATGTAGTGCCTCGATCATTGTTGTGAACTTCTCTGGGCAGCCATACTTCTTCAGTAGCTGCCATAGTCCGGTCCTCCCAACTGTATCGAACGCCTTACTGAAGTCGACAAATACCATGTACACTGTTCGGTCCTGCTCAATGCACTTTTCTTGTAGTTGTCGGAGACAAAATATCATATCCACGGTGCTCCGGTTACCTCTGAAGCCACATTGTGTCTCCGGAACTACCTCTGGTGTTAGGTGGGTAGATAGTCTGTTGAGAAGGATCCTGGCGAAGATCTTGCCCGCTATGGAAAGAAGAGAGATTCCTCTATAGTTCCCACAGTCTGTTCGATCACCTTTCTTGTAGATGGTTATAATGCTTGCAGCCTTCCATGCTTGTGGTACAGAACCCATCTCCCAGGCATTGGTGATTAGTTGGTGCAGTCTGCTGAACAGATTGTCTCCTCCATGCTTCCATACTTCTGCAGGAATTCCATCTCCTCCAGGTGCCTTGCCATCTTTCAGGCTGGCGATTGCTCTAGCCATCTCATCCATAGTTGGAATCTCATCAAGGCTTGTCTTGGTAATGCGCTGCGGGATGTTGTCCAGAGCTTCGTGATCTATGTCGCCAGGGACGTTGAGTAGCTTCTGGAAGTGTTCACTCCATCTTGCCACAACTCTCTTGCTGTCAGAGAAGGTTTCCATTCCGTCTGTTGATTTTAGTTGAACAGGTCCCTTCTTTTTGGGTCCCCACACTTCCTTCAGTCCATTGTAGAAGCCCTTCATGTTGTTACTGTCAGCAGCTCTCTGCAGCTCCACTGCTTTCCTTTCCCACCAGTCCGACTTCAGTGCACGGGTGTGTTTTTGTAGCAGTCTGCAGGCATCTTTGTATGCTGCAGTGGTGGATCTAGTGCTCCTGGTTTGCAACACTCTCTGGTGGGCTTGATCTCTTCTGCTCATAAGAGTCTGTAGCTCCTGGTCGTTGGGGTCGAACCAGCCCTGGTGTTTTCTGTCTGGCTTGCCAAGATATGTCTTGGCTGTGTTGTACACAACCTGCTGCAGAGCTGCCCATTCCTCGTCTGGTGTTGAGTTTTCCTTCTCCTCCCAGTGTGCGAGAGCACTGTCCATCTCCTGCTCAAAACTCTCCCTATGGCTGATGGTACTTAGTTTTGCAGTGTTGAGCTTGGTCGGCTTATTTGTCCCTTGCCTGTTGTGCTTTTGTCGTATTCTGAAAGCCACTTTTGATCTCAGCATCTGGTGATCGGTCCAGCAGTTTGCTCCACGCATGGCTCGGGTGCTGTGGATGTCCATCTTATCCCGACACCTCGTGATGATGAAGTCTATCATATGCCAGTGTTTGGAACGAGGATGGGCATCCAGGTGGTCTTGTGTTCATCCTTCTGCTTGAACATGGTGTTCGTCACTATCAGTTCGAACTCAGAGCACAGAGCCAGTAGAAGTTCGCCATTGGAGTTGCATTTCCCAATCCCATGTTTGCCCATGACCAAGGGCCACTTGTCATTGTCTCTTCCTATCCTCGCATTGAAGTCTCCTATCAGCAGTAGCTTATCGGTATGAGGGATGCCCCTGAGCACACTTGCGAGCTGGTTGTAGAAGGCCTCCTTGTTTTCATCTGGGTTTGTCATTGTCGGAGCATACACGCTGATAATTGTAGCAAAGGTGTCCTTGCTCAGAGGTAGTCTCATCGTCATGATTCTGTCACTTACTGGCCGTGGCATTTCTGTCAGCTTTGTGATGATATCCTTTTTGATAGCAAAGCCCACTCCGGCCTCCCTTCTTTCTCCTTCGGGTTTGCCACTCCAGAAGAAAGAGTATTCCAAGTCGTCGAGACTACCAGACTCTGAGAACCTTGTTTCACATAGGGCGGCGATGTCGATGTTGTATTTGGCAAGTTCCATTGCTACTAGTGCCGTACGTCTTTCTGGTCGGTTAGCTCCTTCTCGGTCGAGGAGAGTCCTGACGTTCCATTGTCCAATTGTCAGTAGTTGTCTTCTTTGTCTTCTTCTTCTTCCTAGCTGATTTTCCACTGTCGACGGAAGATGAGGTCGAGCAGCGCGGTCCTTGGTAACCCGGGCGACGGCCGATCCGGTATCATGTTTCGTGCAGTTGTACATTTCATGGAAGCTGCTAGCAAAAAGTTTTGAAGTACCGCTGGCTTTTGCAAGTTACTAGCGACACTCTCTCGAGGAACAAATAGAGGTCTCACACCGGCAAGAACATGTCAAGACAGGCGCAAACTATTTGTCCCTGCAGTGGCTGGTCGAGAGATGTTGGGAGTTCCATACACCAACCGCCCTTGATGCTGCCACAGTGACATGGTTTTCTGTTTAGGGTTTGCTCCCTTAGCCTTCAGTTCTGACAAGAACCTATACCACAAGGCAGTGGTTTACAACTCTGCATGGCAGGGGCGTCAAACTCCCTGAGGTATTGCAATACCTGAGGTACGTGCATACGTGCATACCTGCATATATATATATATATATATATATATATATATATATATATATATATATGCACTGATTGTATTATTTCTAAGTATTTTTAAGACGTAAAGTGGCACATGTGGTATTGAGACAGCTGTTCTACATGTACATCAAACAAAAGCTTCAAAATATGATGGGACTCGAACATGTCATCCCAGTTTAACGTACGTAACGAAGTCACACAGGGATCAATTGTGTATCCTAGTCTTCTTTCCATATACATGCACATGGATTAATTATTTGAACAATTAGAAAAAACGTAGTGTGGGATCCCACATTGGAAACCAATATACATGTACACTTAAAACAAACCAGAATGTGCATTTAAAGTTCTGAATATGCGATAAATATCCACACAAAATAATGTGTGCTTTCCATGCGTGATAAAAGTAGATATTTGAATTATATATATATATAGGCCTATATATATATATGCACTGATGTTAGGCGCCAGTAAAGCGTTTGATGGGGGTCAGCTATGGTATTATTTCTAAGTACTTTTAAGACGTAAAGTGGCACATTTGGCATATTATATATATATATATATACATATATATATATATATATATATATATATATATATATATATATATATATATATATATATATATATGTGTGTGTGTGTGTTTGTTACTGTCACTTGCATTATAAGTCTTCATCATAACATATGTGTTCAGTGATTAGTGAACATATCCAAATTTCAAATGGCATGTTGAAAGCGCAGTTTGTTATTTTGATACTGTAATAGCAACAAACAACTTAGCAGCAATACTGTCAAGAAGTATCATTATAGGATTCATACATGTAAAGGTGCCACCCTGGCAGAATTGAGACTTTTGGCAATCACAGATGGTTCGTTTTACTGAAAATTCGTTCCTTACTCGATAAATTGTCATACTTTATAATGTGATATAACAAAACCACATTCAATCGTATTTCAAATTGTTGCATGTATTGTCGGACCTGGTTTAGTTGTTGGCGCGGCTGTCGTGGACTCAATATCGGCGCAACGCGGCCCTGCGAACCCTGTCGGGCAGTTGCAGATGGATCCGGTCGGTTCTTCCTGACACGTGCCCCCGTTTTGGCATACAATGGACGCGCACGACTGACCCAGCTGTTTTAGCTCTACAAAATGACGTTATTTTGAAACTATACGGATTTGTATCCATACGCGTATGTGTTGAATAAGGCGCTACTTATAATGGGGATGGATTAAACATGGCGAATACTTGTAAGAACACATCTGACAGGTTAAAGGAAAACAAATGGTAGAAAATTAAACATTGGGCTTCACGTTGTGACGGCATGTACCTGTAGGTGTATTTGCGTCATCGAGCCTATACCAATTCCCTCTCGTGTCACTTGTAGCGTATTTGTTAATAAGTGCACTGTTCGTGAGATTTCGTAAACGTAGCCATTGCACTAAAAGGACATAAATATCACAAACATATCCGATACTGACGCCTTGCGATAACATAGTGCGCTCCATTAAACCTATCGCTATACCAATTTGCAGTCGACTGCTGCGATGGTCAATAGTTGGAACTTATCTTATATAGCCCTATTTAACATCAAACCTGTTGTTGGCGAGGGTGTAGTTGTTGTAGATGTAGTTGTTGTTGGTGGTAAGGTTGTAGTCGTTGTCGTCGTCGTTGTAGTAGTTGTTGTAGTTGTTGTAGTAGTAGTAGATGTTGTTGTTGTTGGTTTCAGTGTATCGCACGCAGGACCTTTGTACAGCGCCGTGCAAATACAGACGTAACCTTCGATGTTGTCGCGACACGTCGCCCCATTCTTACACGAGTCACTCGAGCAGGACGGCACCGCTACGGGAAGAAAATATACAATTAAATTAGAAATGGCATTATTCAAACGAAGCATAATACATCAGTTTTAAATCCTTGCGCAATATAGGCCGCTATTGATTATAATTATCTTAGGGTTTTCTGGCAGAAACTCTCAATATGCCATCAGCCAAACATTTTGTTTTCGAGCGTTCGTCGGACTACTGTACGCACTAATTTCACGGGTAGTATGTCAGTATTTAGTTTTCCGGCAAATCTGATCGTCCGTTCGTCCGTTCGTCCGTCCGTCCGTCCGTCCGTCCGTCCGTCCGTCCGTCCGTCCGTCCGTCCGTCCGTCCGTCCGTCCGTCCGTCCGTCCGTCCGTCCGTCCGTCCGTCCGTCCGTCCGTCCGTCCGTCCGTCCGTCCGTCCGTCCGTCCGTCCGTCCGTCCGTCCGTCCGTCCGTCCGTCCGTCCGTCCGTCGTCGTCCTAGACGTTTATTTTTTTTCCTGACGTGTGAAGTTTAACTCAATTCCTTTCACACGTGTTTGTGCTGCTTCTAGCCTGAATTTTGCCTGAATGGTGAGTTTCCGCTGAAAGTACGCATGCATTGTAGATTTCTCTTCAATACGGTTTCAAAGATACCCTAATAGATGTCGCGGAGCTTGGTGAATGCTATCACAGCTAGTCGGCTCGTCACAAACCTGCACTGGCTAATTGAGTTAATGATGATTATACACTATAAGATATGTAACAACCTGCACTGGCTAATTTAGTTAATTATTATTATACACAGTTAGGTATTATAAATTAATATTATACGTAAGTGGTTATTGATAGTTGACAGCTAAACAGTCATAGCAAGAAGTGATGATGACACTGACCCAACCTTAGCTTCACTTTGTGACCCTGTCCTGGTTTTAAGATTCAACCGGAAAGAGGAAGTATGCAAATACATGCAGACCCCCTCACGTGGGCAATACACCCTCATCCCCACTGTATGACTACATGAAACCATGCATGCATGGAACCATAATTCCATAAACATTCATACTGTGCGTTTGGATGTTTTACTTTTAAAAGACAATTCCTGGGCGTGGATTCCGACCACGTCAAGTTTATGTAAGAGGCATATTTTGGAATATCGAGGAGGCCGGCAAGATTTACACTGGATGGGAACGTTTGACGTTCTCCACGGGAAACTATGAAAGTTTTACCCAATGTTGGATTTCAGCAGATACATTCCACGGTGGGATATAGTAGGTTTTATTGTTGAGACTCAAAAACCCGGACATGATTAAATGTTAAAGACGCTGCAACGAGAAGCACGTTGATATTACACCTGCATGATATGGTTGCAATGACGGTGTAGTTGAAATAAACTCAATGTTGATTGCAAGTCTGGAAACTAGCCTTTACTCTGGCTTTAGGCCAGTTAACTGGAAAATTACCGACGTTTTAGTTCACTTCAGCACGTTTAAACTGCGTACCGCAAAACAGACAGTATCATCGAATAATAACAATTTATCTCAGCAGTTCGCGCGTATATCGAAGTTTCACTGACAAGCGTCAACATCTTGAAATCAGAAATACAGGCGATTTCGCGGCGTCGAGCTCCATTGAGCTACTTGCCGCAGTTTTCCGAACAACACTTTTACCAGCGCGCCATCTATTACGCACTATAATAAACTAATCGGTGAATTAGTTCGTTCGTTTTGAATCGATTTACTTAGTCACTAACAGTAAACAATTATTCCATTGTGTTGTAGTTTTGTGACGCACACATAATGTGGTAAAAATAATGTCTCCATAAATTTAGTTAAAATCCGTATCAAAATGGAGTACAGCTGTATCACTCAAAACACCGCCAAAATCCGTATCGGATACGGGTAATCCGTATCATGTGGCATTCTGACGAATGGCACTGCTTGGCGAGCGCCATTAACAATTTGTGAGGTAAAACTCCCCCGTTGCCACCATTGTGCTGCGCCCAAATGATAAATGACGGGGACGACGATCTTACAGCCTAATCATTCTTTCTAA
>OZ024858.1:53220126-53232626 GCA_964017155.1 Oasisia sp. SBJ-2009 | reverse complement strand
TAACTGTTACGTTTTCGGGCCTGTGTGAATCATGGTACTCGGTTCATTGTTGTTGAGCTCGGTTTAGAATTCTTGTAGTACATGATCTTATCTTTATCATGGATTTCTCCAACGTGCTCGTCTAAGAGTGTAAACAGTCTGTGTTGCCCTGGCTACTGCATTCTTCTGATATTCCGCAGGCTCTTTGGGCCACGATCGTTTCTCCTGCTGTGTTATTTTGTTTTCTTTGTTAAGGTCTTGCATACTTTTGCCTACTCTCTCTATTCGTTGTTTATCGTCGCCATTTTCCACCATTTCTCGTTGTTTCTTCATCAGGACTCGTGTTCGTGACGATATCCTCGATTTCAATGACTTATTGATTGCCTTAGCTGTTTTTTTACGCATTTTGTTGGATCATGTATGTGATGGTTTAGCTTATTGTGTCGATGTCGTCTAGATCTCGTAGTATTGTATCGGCTCCTCAGTTTGAGTCGGAATTCGATCTTCTTTTATCTTATTTGAGGGGTATCTACTCTTGGTGGTCTCTTGGTCACTAATTACTTCCTTTTCACCTCTATGTCCAGTTTGATGTTGCTCATAACTATTCTGTGGTCACCTCCAATGTTGTCTTGGCTGATGACTGTTACATATGTAACGATATCTGGTATGTTTGTTAGGATGTAGTCAATTTCGGTCGTTGTCACACTGTTTGGGCTTTTCCAAGTCCATCTCCTCCTACCTGGTACATTTAGATAGATAGGTTGTACTATTGATAAGCCACAAAGGGTTTCCTTATCCACCTGTCATCTAGAGTTGATTCTCTAGGTGGCAATCCTGTTAAATCTCGTTATCTTTAAGATTCCTTAGGAATACTATTTTATAGAACAATTAACGCCATATGTTTCTTGAAAACTAACTGAGTTTCGAGATCGCTGCTCTGTTCGGCTCATTTTCAAAATTATTATTTCATTGGTTGCAGCCGCCGTGATAAGATCGACATCAGGGCAAATTATACACATATAGTATGTATTTTAACGTAAGAAACGGCGTGTAAGCCATGAATAATCATTAGTATGCCCACGTATGAAGAACAAGTGGTATATTTAACAAAACTCTTTACATCCGCGAGTAGGATCTCGACTGTTACCGTGGCGATCATTGGTAGACGCGTTCGCTAGATGTGTTCGCTTTTACAATCGGAAAAACACCGGTTCGAACCCCACACGAAACCATTGACTTTTTGTAACTTTTCTGTTTAACATTTCACAAAATAACTACTGCTTGTATTTGTTTCATATTTGTAGTAATTATTTTTACGCCATGAAAATATGTTAATTGTATATAACGACCATATATATATTTCTAAATTTCATTTATTTCACGACAAATCACAATTTGTTTTCAAATGTAGTAACAATAATTTTAATTTAGAAATATACATCATCGTTAATTATAATTATATAATTACCATATTTTCATTATCGTCGCAAATAAATAATTACAACAACACTAAAAAGCACAAGCAGTACATCATTTGTTGATTATAAAAGATTCGGTTTATAATTATTATTTAGTGAAAACATAAACAAAAGTGTAAACAAATAGTAATGGTTTTGTGTCAGGTTCGAGACGGTGTCCTTCCGATTGTAAAAGCGAGCGCAACTAACGATCGCGTTTACCAACTGAGCTATGCATACCTGCGGGTTTCGCATTCCGGATTCAAAGTGTTACGTTACATTTCCAACTCCTTCTTCATGCATCAGCATATTAGTGATATAATATAACATTTCTATGTGACGTTAAATGTTTCTAATGCACATGTCCTTATCTTCCGAGGGCTGCAATTGATACAATTACTCAGAAGACGAGCAGAAGGCAACGACCCCGATGCTCAGTCAGACTTCCACGAAGCCGCTCACTTCAATTTTGTAACAAAAATGTGATTCGTGTGGAACCGTTAACATAAATAATATTTGTTTCCTGTGATGACTAGTATTTGCATTACATCGGAATATCGCACAATAATTTACTATGATGCTCGTTTCGACCCAAACATTATTCTTGTAAACATGCTCTGAATACGTAGAAAGGGTCCGCTTGTCATCTTTGACGCCACTATACCACGTGATTGTCTTGCTAATTAACGTTCAGCTTTTGGCAGGAATCGCTATGCTGACGGACTTAATACCGACTCTATACTTTTATATATTTCTTTAATGTTGTCACATGTTACTACATACATAGTTAATCTTTATGTATACATTGAACACGAATTTTAGGTAAAGCCCTGTTTCTATTCCTTTTAGAATAAAAGATCAACTGATTTCAATGACATTAACATGAGCCTGCTTAAAAACGTAATTTCCAAAATAGTTAAGCCATTTGGTCATATATGTAATGTTTCTTTTCAAACGGGTGTTTTTCCAAACAAAATGAAAACAGCTAAAGTTATTCCACTAAATAATTCTGAAAAATGTCATAATTTCAAAAAGTGTTATACAGATAAACTGTTGAATAGTTGTGTGTTGGAGTCTCAGACCATTTGCAAAAACGTTAAATAAATAAGAACTAAATTAAACGTTCAGATATTCACATTTTATGTCGGCATGCTAGATACAACGTCCATAACGGTGTTTCGCTGAATTATATTTTATTTCATTTATAATATTATTATTATTTAACAATAGTAATTTGTCCTTTCACAAACCTTGCATATTTCATCGTAGGAAAGGCATACTATTGTTCCCTCCACTCTCTGCATAAGCCTCCCGTTAAAAAATGAACCAGAAATGGTAATTTTATCACCAGCTCTCCTGCAGGTCCCCACGTGGTCCTTGGCGTATGTTACGGTATATCCATCCCTCTCTCGTCTCTTGCATGTCACCTGCACATATTTATAAACTATTAATAATGTTATTCATACATTAATATCCAAACCCTGTTCAGTGGTGTTGACAATGGTCGTTAACAAGTACACGAAATACATGTTATACAAGTACAAGTTAAGCATACAGCTAAATCATTGGTGTACGGAACTGACCTATATAATTAGATAAACTAAATCAATGGTGGCATTGTTGTAAATTATATTATGTATCAATGTTGTCTAGACATAAATGTATGTATACACACACACACACATATATATGTGTGTGTTATATATATATATATATATATATATATATATATATATATATATGTGTGTGTGTGTATACATACATTTATGTCTATACAACATTGATACATAATATAATTTACAACAATGCCACCATATATATATATATATATATATATATATATATATATATATATATATATATATACACACACATACACACACACATTAGGGTTTGCTAAAAACAAAATTTACCTCAAACACTCATATCGGCTAAAAACACAAGGTTGGGTGAGAAAACATCTATGTTAAAATTTAAGAGAAATCAACTGAGAGGAAAATACCTGTCAATGCAGCCCAAAGTTTATCACATAGTGATAAATGTAAGAAATTGTCCATTTGACAGTATATGTTCAATAGTGAACCTTTAAATGTTCCATCCTTTGCACGTTTTAGTTGGTTTGTCCTAGAACAGATTCAGCTCCACTGCCCAAACAGCAAATTTGAGCAACTCTGATAATTTGCATAAATCCAAGATGGCCACTGGTCATATCTTTAAAAATATACTTTAGAACCACTAGTCTTGGAACTATGTGTAATACTTATGGGTATTTGGGTATGTAATATCCATTTTTGATGTTAAATGTTCAGTTCAAGGTCAAGATCAGATGTTGAAGGTCGTGTAAAGGTCAACGTTGACCCTCACAATTCATTGTGTTTGGATCCCAAAATCAGAGATCAAAAGACAACATCACACATATCAGAGTGGGCGACACCCTGGTCATTCCTATCGACAGTGTCACGAACCTCGGCGTTATCGTTGATGATCAACTCTCCATGGATAAACACATCGCGAAAGTGTCCAGAGCTGTATGTGTATCAATTAGAAATACTGAAATGATTCGTAAGAATATCAATCGGCCGGATGCGGGACTACTCTCTCACGCGCTCATTACTTCTAGACTGGACACGTGCAATTCATTGACTCACGGCCTCAACAAAATGCAGCTAAAACGATTCTAGTGATTGCAAAACACTTCTGCCAGACTAATCACGCTCTCCAGGAAATTTACTCGCATAACAATAACATCTATCCTCAAACAACTACATTGGCTATCAATCGAGCAATTAACATAACACAAACCTAAACACTTATGGGGAGCGCGATCGTTCACCGTATCCGCAGCAAATGCCTGGAATATATTTCCAAATAATATCAGAGCCATTGCAACAATCTGTAACTTCAAGACAGCACTGAAAACACATATTTGCAAAGCTTACTTTGAGTAATACATATCACATGTGGACCTTTCCTGGACATATTCTAGACGAATTGACTATATACGTTTTATGAATCTACGTTTGAAACTATGTTCCTATAATACAAGCAGCTGTTTTTGTTGTTCTAGTATATACAATTTTAGAAACATTAATGAACTTTATGTCACCTAAAACAGATAATGATATCAACGTCGTTTTATCAGCCTTTTTAGCAGCCTTTGTCGCATCGCGACCGACATATATATATATATATATATATATATATATATATATATATATATATATATATATATATATATATATATATATATATACGAATCTATATATTCATTAATTACTTAAATAATATTACAAGTGGGATGTCAATGCACATTTGTTGAACGTAACAGTTGCGTAAAAATACACTTTATGACACTCACTATGTAACAGCCGGCGAAATAGGAGGTGGCAGTACGATACGCGAGCGCGACACCTTCCATAGAGACATCTGACACTGACCACCTTTCACCGTGATCCAGACACCTCCCGGTTTCACCATGAGTCTCCAGCAGGTCGTTAAAATGGGTACGATGCATAGCTAGAACAAGATGCGATTGATTGAGGCAGAGGTAGGGGTAGGGGTAGTGGTACTGGCAGTGGTAGAGGTAGTGGTAGAGGTAGAGGTAGAGGTAGATGTAGATGTAGATGTAGATGTAGATGTAGATGTAGATGTAGATGTAGATGTAGATGTAGATGTAGATGTAGATGTAGATGTAGATGTAGATGTAGATGTAGATGTAGAGGTAGAGGTAGAGGTAGTGGTAGAGGTAGTGGTAGAGGTAGTCGTAGAGGTAGAGGTAGAGGTAGATGTAGATGTAGTTGTAGATGTAGAGGTAGTGGTAGTGGTAGTGGTAGAGGTAGAGGTAGAGGTAGTGGTAGTGGTAGAGGTAGAGGTAGAGGTAGAGGTAGAGGTAGAGGTAGATGTAGAGGTAGAGGTATAGGTATAGGTAGTGGTAGATGTAGAGGTGGAGGTAGTGGTAGAGGTAGTGGTAGAGGTAGAGGTAGAGGTAGAGGTAGAGGTAGAGGTAGAGGTAGAGGTAGAGGTAGAGGTAGAGGTAGATGTAGAGGTAGAGGTATAGGTATAGGTAGTGGTAGATGTAGAGGTGGAGGTAGTGGTAGAGGTAGTGGTAGAGGTAGAGGTAGAGGTAGTGGTAGAGGTAGAGGTAGTGGTAGAGGTAGAGGTAGAGGTAGAGGTAGAGGTAGAGGTAGAGGTAGAGGTAGAGGTAGAGGTAGAGGTAGAGGTAGAGGTAGAGGTAGAGGTAGAGGTAGAGGTAGAGGAAGAGGTAGTGGTCGATGTAGATGTAGAGGTAGTGGTAGAGGTAGAGGTAGTGGTAGATGTAGTGGTAGAGGTAGAGGTAGAGGTAGTGGTAGAGGTAGAGGTAGAGGTATAGGTAGAGGTAGTGGTACAGGTACAGGTAGTGGTAAAGGTAGAGGTAGTGGTAGAGGTAGAGGTAGAGGTAGTGGTAGATGTAGAGGTAGTGGTAGAGGTAGTGGTAGAGGTAGTGGTAGAGGTAGAGGTAGAGGTAGAGGTAGAGGTAGAGGTAGAGGTAGAGGTAGTGGTAGTGGTAGTGGTAGAGGTAGAGGTAGAGGTAGATGTAGAGGTAGAGGTACAGGTAGAGGTAGTGGTAGATGTAGAGGTAGAGGTAGTGGTAGAGGTAGAGGTAGAGGTAGAGGTAGAGGTAGAGGTAGAGGTAGAGGTAGAGGTAGAGGTACAGGTAGTGGTAGATGTAGAGGTAGAGGTAGAGGTAGTGGTAGAGGTAGAGGTAGAGGTAGAGGTAGAGGTAGAGGTAGAGGTATAGGTAGAGGTAGAGGTAGAGGTAGAGGTAGTGGTAGAGGTAGAGGTAGTGTTAGTGGTAGAGGTAGAGGTAGAGGTAGAGGTAGAGGTAGAGGTAGAGGTAGAGGTAGAGGTAGAGGTAGAGGTAGAGGTAGAGGTAGAGGTAGAGGTAGTGGTAGAGGTAGTGGTAGAGGTAGTCGTAGAGGTAGAGGTAGATGTAGATGTAGATGTAGATGTAGAGGTAGTGGTAGAGGTAGTGGTAGAGGTAGTGGTAGAGGTAGAGTTAGAGGTAGATGTAGATGTAGATATAGATGTAGATGTAGATGTAGATGTAGATGTAGAGGTAGAGGTAGAGGTAGAGGTAGAGGTAGAGGTAGAGATAGAGATAGAGATAGAGGTATAGGTAGAGGTAGTGGTAGATGTAGATGTAGAGGTGGAGGTAGTGGTAGAGGTAGTGGTAGTGGTAGAGGTAGAGGTAGAGGTAGTGGTAGATGTAGAGGTAGAAGTAGTGGTAGAGGTAGAGGTAGAAGTAGAGGTAGAGGTAGAGGTAGAGGTAGAGGTATTGGTACAGATACAGGTAGTGGTAGAGGTAGAGGTAGTGGCACAGGTAGAGGTAGAGGTACAGGTACAGGCAGAGGTAGTGGTAGATGTAGAGGTAGAGGTAGAGGTAGAGGTATAGGTATAGGTAGAGGTAGTGGTAGAGGTAGAGGTAGTGGTAGTGGTAGTGGTAGAGGTAGAGGTAGTGGTAGATGTAGAGGTACAGGTAGAGGTAGTGGTAGTGGTAGAGGTAGTGGTAGTGGTAGAGGTACTGGTAGTGGTAGTGGCAGAGTTAGAGGTAGTGGTAGTGGTAGAGGTACTGGTAGAGGTAGAGGTAGAGGTAGAGGTAGAGGTAGAGGTAGAGGTAAAGGTAGAGGTAGAGGTAGTGGTAGATGTAGATACAGATGTAGATGTAGATGTAGTTGTAGAGGTAGTGGTAGTGGTAGAGGTAGTGGTAGAGGTAGAGGTAGTGGTAGAGGTATTGGTAGAGGTAGTGGTAGAGGTAGAGGTAGAGGTAGTGGTAGAGGTAGAGGTAGAGGTAGAGGTAGAGGTAGAGGTAGAGGTAGAGGTAGAGGTAGAGGTGGAGGTAGAGGTAGAGGTAGAGGTAGAGGTAGAGGTAGAGGTAGAGGTAGAGGTAGAGGTAGAGGTAGAGGTAGAGGTAGAGGTAGAGGTAGTGGTGCTAATAGGGGTAGTAGTGGCAGTGGTAGGGCAGAGTTAGTGGTAGTGGCAGAGGTAATGGTAATGGTATTAGTAGAGGTAGTGTTAGAGGTAGAGGTAGTGGTAGAGGTAGAGGTATATGTAGAGGTAGAGGTAGTGGTAGAGGTAGAGGTAGAGGTAGTGTTAGTGGTAGAGGTAGAGGTAGAGGTAGAGGTAGAGGTAGAGGTAGAGGTAGAGGTAGAGGTAGAGGTAGAGGTAGAGGTAGAGGTAGAGGTAGAGGTAGAGGTAGAGGTAGAGGTAGAGGTAGAGGTAGAGGTAGAGGTAGAGGTAGAGGTAGAGGTAGAGGTAGTGGTAGAGGTAGTGGTAGAGGTAGTCTTAGAGGTAGAGGTAGATGTAGATGTAGATGTAGAGGTAGTGGTAGAGGTAGTGGTAGAGGTAGTGGTAGAGGTAGAGGTAGACGTAGATGTAGATATAGATGTATATGTAGATGTAGAGGTAGAGGTAGAGGTAGAGATAGAGATAGAGGTATAGGTAGAGGTAGTGGTAGATGTAGATGTAGAGGTGGAGGTAGTGGTAGAGGTAGAGGTATAGGTAGAGGTAGTGGTAGATGTAGAGGTAGAGATTCAGGTAGAGGTATTGGTAGAGGTACAGATACAGGTAGTGGTAGAGGTCGTGGCACAGGTAGAGGTAGAGGTACAGGCAGAGGTAGTGGTAGATGTAGAGGTAGAGGTAGAGGTATAGGTAGAGGTAGTGGTAGAGGTAGAGGTAGTGGTAGTGGTAGTGGTAGAGGTAGAGGTAGATGTAGAGGTACAGGTAGAGGTAGTGGTAGTGGTAGTGGTAGAGATAGAGGTAGTGGTACAGGTAGAAGTAGAGGTAGTGGTAGAGATAGAGGTAGAGGTAGTGGTAGTGGTAGTGGTAGAGGTAGAGGTAGATGTAGAGGTAGAGGTACAGGTAGAGGTAGTGGTAGATGTAGAGGTAGAGGTAGTGGTAGAGGTAGAGGTAGAGGTAGAGGTAGAGGTAGAGGTAGAGGTAGAGGTAGAGGTAGAGGTAGAGGTAGAGGTAGAGGTAGAGGTAGAGGTAGAGGTAGAGGTAGAGGTAGAGGTAGAGGTAGAGGTAGAGGTAGAGGTAGAGGTAGAGGTAGAGGTAGAGGTAGAGGTAGAGGTAGAGGTAGAGGTAGAGGTAGAGGTAGAGGTAGAGGTAGTGGTGCTAATAGGGGTAGTGGTGGCAGTGGTAGGGCAGAGTTAGTGGTAGTGGCAGAGGTAATGGTAATGGTATTAGTAGAGGTAGTGTTAGAGGTAGAGGTAGAGGTAGAGGTAGAGGTAGAGGTAGAGGTAGAGGTAGAGGTAGAGGTAGAGGTAGAGTTAGAGGTAGAGAAAAAGGTTGTGGTAGAGGTAGAGGTAGGGGTAGAGGTAGAGGTAGAGGTAGAGGTAGAGGTAGAGGTAGAGGTAGAGGTAGAGTTAGAGGTAGATGTAGTGGTAGAGGTAGAGGTAGTGGTAGAGGTAGTGGTAGAGGTAGAGGTAGTGGTAGAGGTAGAGGTAGAGGTAGTGGTAGAGGTAGAGGTAGTGGTAGAGGTAGAGGTAGTGGTAGAGGTAGAGGTAGAGGTAGAGGTAGAGGTTGAGGTAGAGGTAGAGGTAGAGGTAGAGGTAGAGGTAGAGGTAGAGGTAGAGGTAGAGGTAGAGGTAGAGGTAGAGGTAGAGGTAGAGGTAGAGGTAGAGGTAGAGGTAGAGGTAGAGGTAGAGGTAGAGGTAGAGGTAGAGGTAGAGGTAGAGGTAGAGGTAGAGGTAGTGGTAGATGTATAGGTAGTGGTAGAGGTGGTGGCATCGGCATTCGCACTGGCAGAGGTAGTGGTAGAGATAGTGGTGCTGGTAGGGGTAGTAGTGGCAGTGGTAGGGCAGAGTTAGTGGTAGTGGCATAGGTAATGGTAATGGTAATAGTAGAGGTAACAGTAGTGTCAGGGGTAGTGGTAGTGGCAGAGGTGGTGGCACAGATAGTGGTAGAGGTAGTGTTTATGATTGCGTTAGTGGCGAACGCACCCATACACATATACACAGTTGCCGACCTTCAAAAAATAATAGACAATTTCTACCACGCCTGTGAACAATTTGTATTTTCCATGAGCATCAAAGAATTTGTGTTATTACCCGCGATTTCACAGCACCGCCATCTATCAACACTGATAACTTGACACTTGATGTTGTTGAAAAGTGTTCATCGTCACATGTCATTAGTACCGATAAGTTGACAATACAATATGCACAGCAAAAGCTGCATATGTCATATTCAAAGTGAACAAGAGAGGGTGGAGTAACATATATTTCACACAAAAGTCAAGCAGGTATTTGTTTTCAGCACACGCTTGTATAACAGTGTTGCCAAGACCCCATACACAAAATAGACAAGAGACTGAACAGTGAATAGTTTCCATCTCCAGTCTTACACGCACCCTCGACACATCCTGGCTCGATACGGTCGAAAACAACACAACACAACACAACACAGCGGACCTGTGCACGCCTCATACATCAGCGTGTACGTACTATTAAACCAGCGACGTCTGCGATTGTTTGGTCTTTTTCAGTGGGGACAACGGGGACATGCACTCTGGTATTGTGGTATTTATACGTCAGCCGTCAGTACATGTACTTGTAGAGTTTTGAAATCAGCAGTTCGCTATACAATTATTATGATTACTGCGAGCGCAGAAAGACGAAATCGCATACATGTCTGATTTACTTCCAAACATATTAAAGACTTACCTGGTGCACAAAATTTGAGGTCACATCGAGCATTCGGCTTTTGCCACTTCCCGTGACTAGGTACACTGACGTAACCTCTCTTTGTTTCCTGAAAGTCATTATGATACCTCCAGCAACATATTATGTATGATACAGCGTTTAGTCAACTACATTCATGTATGCATGTACATAAATGATTGATCAGTGAGTGTTTCGTTAACGTAGTATTCAATCCGCTAACATATGAGACACCTTACTGTTAATATATAATTTTAATACAAAGCTAATTATAACATATCACTACTTATTTGATCAAATGTGATGTTTTGAGTAGTATGCGATCATTGTAAATGTCTAACATCACATAGTTACCTAATAATACTAATATCATCTAAAATATGATACAATATTATAGTTGTACTCTATGTTGCACTGACGCAACATAACACTGATAAGTAGTGTGCATTAAAACACAGTTATATTACTTATGACAAAACAATAATTAAAAGAAAAACACAATAAGTTGAGTGTGCTACACCTATTTGGTAAATGAAAGCGAAAACTCTTTAAACAAACTAATTGTATCAAATACTACCTTCTTAAATTATATAATTATGGTAATTCGTTATGCACAATCAATTTACAAAACAAGAAAGAAAGTATATACATAAATGTTTAGCCTTCTTTCTATTTATACACACGTAGTCGTTGTAGATACACTGTTCAGGTTCATTAATCACTATGAATGGGTATCAATATTTCTGAGTATGGGTGGTATATTATTAGCCGTGTGAATAGTTGATGTTTTTCAGTGAGGATTTATTCTTAATCTGTTAAGAATTCCCGGTTTTTCACAGTATTTATAACGTATTTCCTTAAAACTGGATTATGGTATTGTACTCCAGTATCGAAGTCCCGCCATGTAAAAAATAAATCCCGCTTTTTTAGATTATGTTCTAGCGCGCATATTGTGATTCAGCGTTATTTCACCGAATTATTGCAAGCCAGTTCTGATTATTCCCTCTTTCAGTTCACGCCATTTTTAATTATATTGTTTCGCGCTAGCTTTCTATTATACTAGGCTAATATATGTTTACTAAGTTTCCGAACCATTGTCTTTAAGTTCTTACACATTCTGAATTGTCGTCATTGTTTGTGGAATTATATTTAACGCGAGTATCTGAATATATTTCCAGCCTTCTATTTGAATACAAGACCTAGCCTCTTCAAATGGAATTATATTATTGCACTCCAATTCTGAATACCCACCATTCCAGATATGTGCTCCATACGTAAGATATCAAGGCAACAGAATACAATGTGCTCATTGTTTCACTACGTCGTAGTTACAATGCAATTATGTGTTGTTATACTGGGAAAATGTCAGTTATGACTAGAATGCTAGGATAATTCCACTGCATTGCATCAAAGAATAAGGTAACAAAGAAGAAAAAGATACAATTCACTGTTGCAAAACTACGTTTTTCACGAGAATAAATTACTACACTTTCTCCGTGTTAACAGATAGGAAACATTGAATGCATAGCTCCAAAAAGTTCAAGTTCAATTGTACCGCTGGAAATATGGGAGGGTTTCAGTACAAGACCGCGACCACGTTTGTTATTTGTTAATGCAGACTTCCGCGGGGCGCGAAAAGAACGTCTTGTATATCACCAGTAGGCGGTCTTATAACATAAACCTAACTGGCATGTAAGAACTTAAAAACAAAGGGTCGACGTTTTGAAACGTGATGTGGCTAACGCCATGAACATTAACGAAAACAAGACGAATATAGGATATACACAAGAAACTATTCGACACGACGGTAGAGTAGAACATAAGTAAGCAAATGTCAGATGCTATGGTGCAGGATCCATTCTGTATTACAATGTATTGCGCTATGACGTGGTGTTCTGTAAGCAAAATAAAGACGCAGCCACGGATGTTCCCGTCTCCCCGATTGTGGCGAAAACACTGAAGTAGGCGTCATCAGGGAAGCACTTCACCCTGCAGACACCTGGCTGATATTCGCAGACGACACGTTCAACATGTTGAACAATGCGTGGCTGGAGGAAATTCCATACAAAACCCACGACGAACTGAACCATGATATCAACTGCATAATATATACAACCCCCGTAGCCTCCCTCGGCTAAACACGATCTGGACATGCAAGAAGTTCACAGATAAACACAACATGCTCTTCTTCCATTCAAATGTCCTGTCCGCCTTACTCTGTGGCTGGGAGACCTGACATCTAATAACAAGGTAGGCAAAGAAATGTGATGTTTTCGACTTGAAATACATTAGGAAGATGTTGGCTTCAAATAGAATGCCTGCGCTAAAACAACAAAGAAGTCGAACGAATCAAACTCCAGTACGA
>OZ024858.1:53195126-53215126 GCA_964017155.1 Oasisia sp. SBJ-2009 | reverse complement strand
GAAATGTTATTCGGGGATTCCAAGGTCGAATGTTCACGCTCAAATTACATACTCGTAACATACTTATTTGGATAGGAAGCAGACTGTTTAAAAAAACAGGTGATAAAAATAAAACATCCAGCTTATTCTAAGATTGGAACCGATATTTCGGCATCTCAGAAATGCAACAATAGCGCAGAAATTGTCACGCAACTGCGTTCTCCAATTTGTCATTTGCCACACGTCATATTTCTGGGAACATAGTATGGCAAAAATCTGAAACCAGTGTTTTGGTTTGCTCAGAAACACCGAAGATCTATACGAATATAACTTGCACTATTTGCATAAATAAAGAGGATACTTGCCTGGTATGTATGGTCTTTAAACAAAATACGTATATTTTCTTTCTTTTTGAAGGGTTCCACCACTTAAATTTGTATTTTCCCATATATCATTACTTTGTCAATTATTGGATGGTAATCTACGAGTACCATTGTCTACTGCACTGACGCTTGCTTACTCCTTTCACTCAATATTAGGTTGACATATACCCTAGCCTTTACAATAGCATGTAATCTAGAAACTATGTGCAAACAATGTTCAGTGTATGCATGAGTATTTACTCACAGATGCAGTGACCAATTCCAGTAGAATGAATGAATGTTCTAGCCCAGTTCCAGGTGTTGATGAGATGAATTTTAGACAATTTGTATATGTTTTTCTTTGTTATTGAGGGACATCAATCACTCAACTTTGGTTTGTATTTAATGATAAGTAGTATAATAATTAGGTAACTTTTATTGCGCCTAAATCCTTATAAGAAATAAATACAAAATGTAGATCAGAACTAGATATCGAAACTGAGGTTTTCTTACAGGTGCAAGCAAAGCATATTTATACGGTGTTGTTTGCAGGAAAGTGTCTGTCAATCACATATTGATGTATTTAAATTTGCACGGTCAATCGCCTAGGGTTTTTCGGTCACTTGCTTTATTTGATATCGGTAACCTACGCTTTCGGAAACAATAACAACACAACACATGTGCACTGTTGCATGTCATGATAGCCATTCCAAAATAAATCATCTTGGCATTGTATACGTTTATCAAGTTATATTCAAGTTGAAATTAAGCATTTAATTAGTTGAAACTCTCATTAGATTAACTAATATAAATAGTGCTGTGTAAATTAAAATTGTCAGTTATCGACGTTCGACGGAACAGTGATGTTGACAACTGGTATTTCAGATGTGTGATATGAGTGTCTCAAACATTTGGCCTTTTATGCGAATATTGTCAATACTGAATCTCGATAAAAGGCACATTTAGGGGTGATAACCAGTTGTGGTAACAACTGTCAATAAGATAGTGCTCGCAGTGACAGGAAAATATCATATCTACATAAAATAGATGAAAATGCACAATTCTAAGAATTTGATATTTGACCTTATGAATCCCCAAATCTCAGACGATGCTAAATACCCATGTAAACACACACACATGCACACAAACAAATATTTAGATATATATATATATAAGATATATTAAACTTAGGTGTTAAGAATTGGTTTTGGCTTATGTCGGCAGTCATATATATTTGATATTAATATCGTTTGATCGAAGGGTGTAAACTAGTAAGAGTAACTTCACATTTATGAGAATAACTTCGCAATCGTCAACGAGGATCTGTCGCACCGTGTGATGGAGAGACAAAAACAACTGATATCAAAGCTGAGAGAAGCAAAAGCAAATGGCCAGATGTCGTACCAAGTGTACGATCTATTGAACGCTCGCGACTTCACTTCTGAACAATCAACGGATGACGATTCTCTCATGGCTACGACAATGCTAATGGTTAGCAATTTGCCATGCATACCGTTTCACCCTATTGATGATAATAACATTTTTAGAATAAGTTAATAGTGAAGTTGATGATAGTCCGAGGGAATTTGTGGACATAATAGATCAAGATAATCACTTCTGTAATAACAAACAAACTAATTCAAAACATAAAGTGAACAACAGTTTGAGAGTGTAACAGTAAGAGTAGCCTATCTATTATGCATTCTAATGCTCGAAGTTTGAATAAGAATTAACAAAACGGATTGTATTGATAACATTAAAATACCTTTCGACATAATTGCTATTTCGTAGGCATGGACAGATCAAAGCTCTACAATGAGTTTCCAAAAAAAATCGAAATTACGTGTTCCTCTTTGCAAGTAATACTATAAATGGAGGCATTCTATGTTAATCAAACACTCACTTCATCACTTCAAGAAATAAACTGCAACGTAATTATTGAAGGTATATTTGAATGTGTCACTGTTGAGTTGGATACGAAAATCACCTTGATCGTATGTTGATTTCTTTTTTTAGAATATTTGTTTACTGATGTCATACCAAACCTAAGTTCCTAGTAATTGGTACTTCTGTCCAGCGCAGAAAACTCGATGATCATATTTACAATAAGCATGTTATTAAATAAATCCGTAAAAAACGTTTATGTTTATCCATGAACTCACAACATAAATAGAGTAAGAGTAGGTGATAGATGTTTAATATTTTATTGTGTTTAAATAATACCTGAGTATAGTTTATGTGGGTATGTTTGTGAGAGAGTGTACAATATGTTTGATGGTGTTGGTTCGGGGTCTGTGAATAGTAATAATATATAACTGAGTACACAGACACTAGTAAAATCAAATGCAGCTTGAGAGTAATGTGGCGGCGCCTAGTGGTCAAATATATCCAAGTTTGAAAACACTATTGAAAAAAATCCCACAACTCTGTGCTCATATATCCTCTAAATGGTATTACCATAAGTTTATGCAATGATTGTTACAGCTCTAAAGTCCTCTTTTAAAGCAATATATAATACATATTACTTACGTGGTCCTTGTATACTATGCTAATTGAATGAAATATATATATATATATATATATATATACATATATATATATATATATATATGATATATATATACATTATATATATATATATATATATATATATATATATATATATATATATATATATATATATATATGCGCGTGTCTAGTGTTGTAATGCATCAAATGCATGTAACACATGGGGTGTTTTTATTTGTACATTTATGTTAAAATATCTCAAACCTATGTTTGAGTGGTACTTCAATACAATGCTAACGCTAAGACAATGTATTTATGTTTTGTGTTTTATTATATATATATATATATATCTGTATGTGTGTGCGTGTGTGTGCGTGTGTGTGAGTGTGCGTGTGTGTCTGTCTGTGTGTGTGTGTGTGTGTGTGTGTGTGTGTGTGTGTGTGTGTGTGTGTGTGTGTGTGTGTGTGTGTGTGTGTGTGTGTGTGTGTGTGTGTGTGTGTGTGTGTGTGTGTGTGTGTGTGTGTGTGTGTGGAGTGAGACTCTAATATTAAATGTGCTAAGGTAAATTAAATACATAAAATATATGTACAAAGTAATAGTAATAAATGATAAAATAAATAAATTATCTACATATTTTATTATTATTACAGATAATATTAGAATAAATGGTATGTTGATAATAAAATAATGAGTAAAGAGATTTTGTAAAATTAGCGTAAAACATGTACAAGAAATAAATAGGTAAATAAATAATTAATAAAAAAAAAACTGACACTCCATATACAGCCCGGAATAGGTGGGTTTTCAATAGTATTTTAAAAGTTACGAAGCAACAGGTTTTTTAGTCTCAGTTGGGGGAGAATTCAACAGTCGTGTACCAGCTACTGGGAAAAGTATGTAATCCGTATCGGCTGCGAGATGTCGGCACGTACAAATCTGTTTTCGTGGTTGAGTGTAACACCAAGGATTCTATAGCTTCACAGCTATACGATTCTTGGTAACACCCTAGTAGCTCTGTGTTCAAGTAGGTCGGTGATGTAAGGTGGCGCCAGTCCGTGTTGTCTACGAAATGCCAGCAGTAGGATTGAGTACTGAACGCGTTACTCCGCGGGTAGCCAGTGCAGTTTCATGAGAACTCGTGAGAAACGTTTCCATCTGTGGCAGCGGACCACTAGTCTAGCGTCAGCGTTTTGCATTCTTTGTAGCTTAGCTTAGATATTAGGCAGTCTTGGAGATCATACAGGAGACAGTTCACGTAGTTAATTCTCGATATGACAAGAGAATATACAAGGCGGCTAGCGGGTTTCTGGGTGAGACATGATCGGATCAACGTAGTGTTTCGTAGGTGGTAATACGTTGTGCAGCAGGCATGTTTTACATGGCTGACCATTGACATTTCTGTGTCAAATATAACGCCGATGTTTCTCGCAGTAGGACTTGGCGTTATGTCGCAATAGCCAATTTTGATCACAGTGGTGTGTTTCACTCGCCTGTTGCGTGATGATAACACAAGTGCGACCGTTTTGTCGTCATTCACCTTTAGCTGATTGTCGACTATCCACGCACGAACATCGTTTATGCATTGCTCAATTCGGCGTAGTGACAACCATCTGTTGATTTCAGTCATCTCAAAGTTGATGTATAGCTGTAGGTGAAAGCCGAGCTTGTGGAGATTGTGTCTCCTAATGACATCACCGATAGGAGCTGTGTACGCAGAGAACAACAGAGGTCCCAGCACCGATCGTTGAGGTACGCTACAAGCGATGCCGGCATTGCTGGAAGCACCACCCTGTAGATCTGCACACTGCGACCGATCGGTTAGATATGACCGCATCCGTGTAAGCACGGAGCCAGCCATTCCGTAGCGATGTTCCAGACGGCCGAGGAGTATTTCGTGGCTGTGTCGATAGCGGCCGACATATCGAGTAGAACTAGAGTTACTCCATATCGTCGGTCAAGCGCCTCGATGATGTCGTTCTGTACCAGAACAACCGCAGTTTCCGTGGAGTGATGAGATTTGTATGCTGATTGATAGCGAGAGCTCTTAATGTCAGAAAAGGCCATACATTTTCACATCTGGACAAAAGCATGAACTTTGGCACAGATGACCTCCATGCCATACTATTTCAGAATTTTGATGGAAGCAACCTGATATTTTGATGCTTCCACCATTTTTTGCAAAATTCAAAATGGCTGCCATCGAAAATAAAAACCTTGCTTTTCCATATTTCATGAACAGTTTCACATAAAACATTAACAGTAGGCTTAATGTATACATATCCGGGTATTTTAATTTCAACTATGGTATATTTGGACTTAGCCGACATTCACATCCCCCCAGTATTCACTAATGTTGCTGTATCTGATCAAGTATGATACTTAGAGTCATTAGTTTAGCATCTGTGTATAGATAAGTGGATAGCGATTTCAAATTTATCAAACATTTCACATCTGACCTTAATTTGACCTTCACAACCGCCATTTAATAAAATGGCGGCTGTAAAATCGAATTGTTTATATATCTTTAAAACGAGATAATAATAATAATTTTATTTAAACACCTCATTAATTAATGTTTACATTGTATGTGTCTCATATTCTTATGGTAACTCTTTATTTAATCTTATTTATTTATCAATTTTAGTATTATGTTATTGCTAATGTTATTGTCTCCAATCAGAGACCCATTTTAAGAAATTATACATGCTTATTTATTTATTTATCTTAGTAGCTATTTTTATTCGTAATTTATTTATTATGATACTTTACCTATTTTAGTGATGACTAAATTTACTATCATTTTATATTGTATTGACAATTGTAGATATGAATCACCAATGTTTTATTACTGTCATTTTATGTGTGACTAAAGACAATTTTCCGTTTTTAATATGTTTTTAAACGAATAATAAAGTTTTTTGAATCTTTTGAATCTTTGAATCTTGAATTTCTTTACATAGTAAATTCAGGGGTGTGTACAAGTAAAATAGCTTAACAATTAAATACATTACAACATTTGGAGGGATGCTATACGGACACTTTTTCAATATATACATATATTGGGGTAGATATTTTAAATATTTTACTTCTTGACCTTGACCGACATTCACATCCGCCATATTTAAAGATGGCGGCCGTATTAATTAATGTTGCTATAACATCAAATATGGTACCTAGAGTCTTGATTTTGGTATCAATGTATAGGTACCTGGATAGCGATTTTAAATTCGGCAAACATTTTACACCTGATCTTAATGTGACCTTCACACCCGCCATTTAATAAAATGGCGCATGTAAAATCGAATTGCTTACATATTTTTTAAACAATTTATTTGGAGGGATGTTATATGGACAGTTTTGTCATAATATACGTATGTTGGGGTAGCTCTTTTAAATATTTTACATTTTTACCTTGACCTACATTTACATTCGCCATTTTCCAAGATGGTGGCCCTCAAAGCTAATGTCGTTATATCCTGTGAACTTTACCACCTAGAATCGATATCAAAGCTACATGTACAGCGCAAGTGGTGCTGACTCTTTCATGGAATATGATGTAGGCAATGCATATCACATTATGATAATTATAAAGTTAAAACATAAATACGTTGTTTTAAAAAACATGAAGTTTAATTCAAATCGGTGAAAAGAATATCCTTCAGATCATGACGTAGGGCGTAACATCAGTCACAGATGTCCGTATTTGTAGCATCGCATAGCTTACACTCCATCGTTATTGATGCACCCGCCTTCACAGTTACACAGAATAGTGCACTTGATTCCTGCTCTGGCACATTTGCAGTGGCACATTTGCAGTTTCCTCTGCACGCCTTTCCACATCCACAGTGGTGGAGGAGAGCACGCGCTTTGCTGGCGTCATCTAGAACAGTCCAGAATGGCACCCAGAGTTTCGTGTTCACGTCTTGCGTCCAACCCCACGCTGAAGCATCCGGGACATCTTGGTGTCGCTGCCTTGCTTATCTTCAGATGTAACCTGCCTGGTACATAGCTCGCTTTGCATGTTGAAGCAGCGTTTCCTGTGTGGGGGGATATGGTCGAGCGTCCTAGTACCATGGGTGAAGAGTTGACGTCTCACATCATTCACCCTTGAGCAGCCACTGCTCTTGCTGAACATGACAACAGTCCAGCGTTCATGGCGTACCATGTGGATGGAGTCGAGTGTCAAGAGCGTAGGATAATCGGAAAGAGTGAGTAGTGTTTTCGTAAGGTCAGGGTATGCCTGCCATGCTGCCCAGGCTGTCTTCTTCCCGATACCAAGGAACGATGATGTCGTATCACACCCCGTGAACGAATGGAACAGTCGACATGACAGCGACTTCTCAGGACCAAGTGTTTGGGTGATTTCATGAACTGGGATGTGTTGGAAGGCTTTTCCAGTTCCAAAGCCTATCCACAACTCCATCACACCCAGGCTGCCAAAATGTCCAACAGCAATGATGACAACATCACTGTCGACTGTGCGGATGAAAGCTTTCGAATGACCTTGTTATGCGGCGTGAGAAAGATGCAGAAATATCCTGCTATCAGCCTCCTGGTGATTGCATGGCATGATCGTGTCGAAGTCAGCCACCGACTGGCTGTCGGAGGTATTCACCAATACATGATCGTCATACGTGGAGCAAACCACAACATCGGTGAACTGATATGACGCTTCGATGACAGCTTTTGAAAGGAACCTAAACAGCTGCACCTTGTTTCTTGAATTTGCTAGAAACTTGTTCCAGTCACGAGGTACAGGTGTAGAGCCTTCGACGATGGTTGTCACGCCGGGGTTGCCTCGTTTTGCCTGAGCCTGGGCTTTGAGGTTGTGATCAGGGTAGATGTCCCAAATGATGTCGAGTCGCGATGTCGAATTTGTGAGAGAGTTGGTAAAGTGACGCACAACATATGGCTGGTAGTTAGTTCCGTAGGTTGGGCGAACTATGTGAACCACAGCTGGGCCATCCAACACCTTCACCATAACATCATCAGGAGGTGTGAGTTTTGGGGTAGTCAGACATTGTAGGACATCAGACTTTGTGCCGGACTGAGCTTTCCCTGGTCAGACAACGATGGTGGCTCTTTCTGGTTTTCATACTTGAAAAAGTTGTCCAAGTCGAAATCTGGCCGGGACTGCAGTGACAGGAAAAGAGTGGACACGAGTGAGATGTCGTTTCTCAGTGCAATGACTTTGCTTCTGTTCTTTGTATCATCTGTACGTCTTGCGAACGTCTGACGCTCGACCACATTCCCCCACACAGGAAGCGCTGCTTCAACATGCAAAGCGAGCTCTGTACCAGGCAGGTTACATTTGGAGATAAGCAAGGCAGCGACACCAAGATGTCCCGGATGCTTCAGCGTGGGGTTGGACGCAAGACGTGAACACGAAACTCTGGGTGCCATTCTGGACTGTTCTAGACGACGCCAGCAAAGCGTGTGCTCTCCTCCACCACTGTGGATGTGGAAAGGCGTGCAGAGGAAACTGCAAACGTGCCAAAGCAGGAATCAAGTGCACTATTCTGTGTAACTGTGAAGGCGGGTGCATCAATCACGATGGAGTGTAAGCTATGCGATGCTACAAATACGGACATCTGTGACAGATGTTACGCCCTACGCCATGATCTGAAGGATATTCTTTTCACCGATTTGAATTAAACTTCATGTTTTCTAAAACAACGTATTTATGTTTTAACTTTATAATTATCATAATGTGATATGCATTGCCTGCATCATATTCCATGACAGAGTCAGCACCACTTGCGCTGTACATGTTGCTTTAATATCGATGCTAGGTGGTAAAGTTCACAGGGTATAACGATAGTAGCTTTGAGGGCCACCATCTTGGAAAATGGCGAATGTAAATGTCGGTCAAGGTCAAACTGTAAAAATATTTAAAATAGCTACCCCAACATACGTATATTTTGACAAAACTGTCCATATAACATCCCTCCAAATAAATTGTTTAAAAAATATGTAAGCAATTCGATTTTACATGCGCCATTTTATTAAATGGCGGTTGTGAAGGTCACATTAAGATCAGGTGTAAAATGTTTGCCGAATTTAAAATCGCTATCCAGGTACCTATACATTGATACCAAAACCAAGACTCTAGGTGCCATATTTGGTAAGATATAGCAACATTAATGAATACGGCCGCCATCTTTAAAAATGGCGGATGTGAATGTCGGTCAAGGTCAAGAAGTAAAATATTTAAAATACCTACCCCAATATATGTATATATTGAAAAAGTGTCCGTATAGCATCCCTCCAAATATCTCGTTTTAAAGATATATAAACAATTCGCTTTTACAGCCGCCATTTTATTAAATGGCGGTTGTGAAGGTCAAATTAAGGGCAGATGTAAAATGTTTTATACATTTGAAATCGCTATCCACTTATCTATACACTGATGACAAAATAACGACTCTAGGTGTCATACTTTGTCAGATACAGCAACATTAGTGAATACGGCCGCCATCTTTAAAAATGGCGGATGTGAATGTCAGCTAAGTCCAAATATACCATAGTTGAAATTATAATACCCGGATATGTATACATTAAGCCTAATGTTAATGTTTTATGTGAAACTGTTCATGAAATATGGAAAAGCAAGTGTTTTATTTTCGATGGCAGCCATTTTGAATATTGCAAAAAATGGTGGAAGCATCAAAATATCAGGTTGCTTCCATCAAAATTCTGAAATAGTATGGCATGGAGGTCATCTGTGCCAAATTTCATGCTTTTGTCCAGATGTGAAAATGTATTACATTAAGAGCCCTCACTATTAGCAGTCATGTGATCAAGGAGGCAGCGTGCAACGCATCTTTCAAGTAGCTTTGATGCAAAAGGGAGGGTTGATATTGGTCGATAACTGTTCATGTTGTCCTGATCTATATTGGCTTTCTTAGGCACAGGAGTGACATTGGAGTGTTACAGGCAGAACCATATGCTATGGAAGAGTTGGTTAGCTGTTTTAGGAATGGTACTAGATTATCACTAACGTCTTTTAACAGCCATGTAGGAAAGGGGTCAATCGCGCAGGATGTCGTTAATGAATTGATGAGCAAGCTGTGGATATCTGATGTTGTCGCAATTGGAAATAATTCATGTCGTGATACGCAGGGTGTTGGATGGTGGTCTGTGGCCAAGGACGAGTTGAGGGTAGAATAGGAAAGACATGCCACACGAATCTTCTAAATATTCGCCGAGAAGGGGGTTCGTGGATGTTGTTGTTAGCTGGTAGATACTGGGTCTGTCTTCGCTGCAGCAGTTCGTTTAATAGACGATACAGTCGCCGATTGTCCCACCCGCATTACTCAATCTCAGAGGTATAGTAGACATACTTCCTTTTTTGATCGTCCTCTTAACCTCTGCGCACTGTGTCTTGTACATATCACGAAGTACTGCTGCCGCCGACGCCGCCGCATTGTTCCATTCAAACGTCCATTTACTAATATTAATTTTATATTTGTGTGTCTTAATCATGTATCTGTTTAATTTATCAAGTGATATAGTAATGTTCCAATTTATTTCGTGCAGCACAACTGGCCGACGAAACTAATATGTAGGTTGTAATGCTAAAAACAAATTTATGGATATTTCTCCTAAATAAAACACAACACAATATTACTCTATAAATCATATATATCTATATAATATAATTATATAAATATGTGTGTGTGCCTGTGCGTGTGCGTGTGTGTGCAAACAGCTTAGGTAACACAAAATAATGTTAAGATCTTCGAAACTGGTATAAAATGATCGCCCACTGACATATGTGAGCGACATAATTCTATATAATTGTATGGTCTTTAAAAAAACACCCACCTTACCGTATGCTGGCAAATAGTCACCACCGTACAAACTACATACCATACTGCATGTATAGACGGATTGACGAGAATGCGAACAATAACTGCGATTGCCGTATATCGTATCGCAGTATGGAGTTATTGGTTTCCTCCTGGGAACAGACAGGCAGGCAGGTTGCTGAATTACGACTAGTTACTAAAATGTTGGATATAGTTTATTACGATCAGTCACTAGAATTAAACATCATGATGAGAGGATGACACACAAACAACATATCACTTTTACTAAATCAAAATAATTAAAGTAACTATTTTAAGAACAATTTCTGATATTTCTACCACATATACTGCATATACTGATAATTGTATTGTAATATTAATATACTAATGTTAATAATGATAATAATGAATATATATATATATATATATATATATATATATATATATATATATATGTGTGTGTGTATGTGTGTGTGTGTGTGTGTGTGTGTGTGTGTGTGTGTGTGTGTGTGTGTGTGTGTGTGTGTGTGTTTGTGTGTGTGTACGCCATGTCCATCGGGTATCTCGTATTCTACTGACGAGCCCTGCCCAGGTCCACTTCTAACGTGTTCAATCACGTCTGTGACCTTTGCCTTTTCTCTTAGCCATATGTTTTTTCCGTCCCGGTGGCTGATGTCTAACATACTTCTTTCCATCTTTGTTAGTGAGGCCAATGTTTGCGCGGCTTGTGTCATTGATGGAAGTACGCATGAGTTGTAGACTTGCCTCTTCAAACATGTCCCAATGTTACCCTTACATATGTTGGGAAGCTTGGCGAATGCTGTCTATCCGGCAGTGATATTTCTTTGAATCTCCTTGTCTTGGTTTTTATCTCTGGCGCTGTATATCTGTCCCAGATAGACGTAACTTGCACCGTTCTCTATCTTAGTGTTGTTAATATATACTGGTGTGTCCTTTTTATCATCATACTTGTCTTTGACTTGTTCATCTACCGACCTTCAATTTTACTTTCATCAGCTAATTCGTGTAGCATTTGTTGCAGTTCATGTGGTGTATTAGTACATAAGGGTATGCCGATGCAGAGTGTGATATTACATTTTCGACACTCTATTATATTCTCTGCATTTCTCCTTCAGTTGGTTTACGACGTGGATGTGGTCTGTCGTTGAGTTTCTGCTTATGAATCCAGCTTGCTTTCGTGGCTGGTTTTCGTCGAGTGTCTGCTCTAGCCTTTTCGTTGTTACTTTCGTGAGTACGTTATAGATGTTTGATAGTAGACATATCGGTCTGTAACTCTTGACGTCTGTCTTATGTCGATTCTTGAAGATTACGATCATCTTAGCGTTTTTCAACCCTGTGGGTATTCGTATTTCTGATACGAATTTAGTGTAGAGCAGAGCAAGTGTTTTTGATATGGTATCTTCTCCTGCTTTCAATGTCTCGTGGCCTGTTGCTTCCAATTCCTCATATCTCATAGTGTTGATTCCACCTCCCATGATGTTATTCCCTGGTACATTTTTGGGATCAGTGTGAATTATGGTAATCCGTTCACTGTGGCATAGCTCGGTGAAGAATTCCTCTATTCTTTCTACGATCTTATCTTGATGATGAATTTCTCTACCCTCTTGTCTAGGAATTTGATCAATCCGCGTTGGCATAACTTCTGCGTGCTTCTGATTTTCATCAGAATCTTTGATGCCATGATCGTTTCTCGTACGATCTATTGGTTGTGTTTCCTGATGTCCTCTTTTGATTTCGTTTTAGATGGTCTTCCATATTTCTGCGTACTCTATTCGTTGTTTATCGTAGCCGTTTTCCACCATTTCCCTTCGGATCCTCATCAGGGCTGCTGGTAGTGACGATATCCTCGATGTCAGTGTCTTGTTGATTGCCTTAGCTGCTATTGATGCGATTTGTTGGATCATGTCTATGATGATTTCACTAATGATGTCGATGTCGTCTACTTTTTGTAGTGTCTCGAATCAGTTTCTCAATTCGGGTAGGAATTCGATCTTCTTTGATACTATTTGTGATATATCTATTCTTGGTGTGTATAAATATATATGGTGTATATATATATATATATACACCATATATAGTTTTACACACCAAGAATATATATATATATACTCTGGTATATAATTATAATATATATTATATATACATCCTACATATATATATATATAATTATATACCATATTATATATATATATACCATATATATGTATACACACCAAGAATATATATCTCACAAATAGTATCAAAGAAGATCGAATTCCTACTCGAATTAATAAACTGATTCGAGACACTACAAAAACTAGACGACATATATAATTAGTGATAGCAGTACTAGTTTTGATTACTTTTATCGTTATCGATAATATATATATATATATATATAATTATTATCGATAATGATAAAGGTATATGTATACACACCAAGAATATATATATATATATATATATATATATATATATATATATATATAATTATTATCGATAACGATAAAAGTAATCAAAACTATATATATATTATTATATATATATATTATCGATAACGATAAAAGTAATCAAAACTAGTACTGCTACCACTAATTATACTGAGGGCAATGATAATAACGACAACAATGTAAATATTTGTTAACAATGACAATAATTATGGCGATGATCCTCATAATGTTGATAACGATGAAGATAATGATAATAATGACTAAAAGGAAGATGACGAACATGTGGATGAAGATAATAACGTGATACAATGTGCCAATGTCTATCGTAGGTGCACAACATATACTATTTCTAAATATGGCTGAACAAAAGTGGTGCAGCAAGAGTCCTGTATTGGATAACTTACGCCGCTTTCTGAATTTCCATGTACTCCAAGCAACTTTTTTTTACGAAGTCACAACCACTATTGCGTCCATGATATAAGATTTCTGCGGCAGCATAATTCACCTTGTACCATCTACAGACAACAATGATGTAAGTTTCCCGTCATTCTGAGAGTTCAACGATGGTCTTGTTATCCGCCCTTTGCATAGCACTGTGTTAAATTAACTTTTAAAATATTGCGATGTGATTGATTGATTGATTGATTTTTTTAATATAAAATGTAAAACATTGTACAGATATACATAAAATGTATACATAAAATACATTAAATATAAGGATTACAAAAACAATTTGACAAATATAATAATATTAAAATAACAATAATAACTAAACTGGGACACATAATTACTGCATGTAAAAGACATTGATAATTACAATTAGAAAAAGGGGGGACTAATCTCCTGATTAGAAACTCCATCATCGTCATTTGTAAAACCCTGTAATGTATTACAGAAAATGAAAAATAAATAAATAATAATTGATACCAATAAATAATAATAAATAAATAAATAAATTACATAATACATTACGATTAAAAAGAAATAAAACAGCTGGTTGTTTGGTCATTAAGATAACTGAACAAAAACTGTTTCACTGGACATTTAAACTGACTGATGTTCAGAACACTTTGTATATGTTATGGCAATTCATTCCATGCTAGTATACCTGTGTAGTAAAACGAGGTTTGACCAAACGATTTAACATACGGCACATGAAGAGAGAGAGAGAGTACTTTATCTGGCATTCATGCCGTGCTGTTTGCATAATACATTTATAAAATTGGAGAAATACATAGGTGCTCTATCATTTATAACATTGTATACAAGGTTTAATTTTAATTGTTTTACCCGTAGCTCCATTGGTAACATATTCACCAGCCTAAAGTCCCTTAAACTGATGTGAGTTCTAGCTGGTGCATTTATATGGAAACGGATTACCTTGTTCTGGGTATACTGTAGTCTAGATTTCTATTTCTTGGTTAAACCAGATAACCATGATGACCAGGCATAGTCAAAATGACATATTAGTAAGGCTGATGTAAGAAGTTGTCTTTCTTTTCATGTTTAATTTTGTTGTTTGTCTATACAAGAATGTTAATTTGGCATTTGACTTACAAATAATCTTATCAGCTACTCTTTTTTTTAGTGTCTGGTCTAACTCTACATGTGTTTGACATGTCAATGTGGTGCCAGCACATTTCACCTGAATAGAACTACAGGAATGAAGTTCACGTTTGATCCAGAAATAATAGATTCGGTTTTCCATAGCTGGAGGGACAATGTGTTATTAATTAACCACTATCTGGTTGCCTCAAGCTCTGAGGAAAGACCTTCTTGGATCAATTGGGTGTTTTTACCCGAAACCAACAGCGGCATCATCAGCATACAATTTTTTTGCATCGAACAGCCGTGGAAATGTCATTAAATATTAAAAATAATAAAGGTTCTAGAATTGAACCTTGTGGGACTCCTCATGTGAGTCATATGTTTCGATTTAGTTTAATTAATTTCAACTGATTGTTGTCGTTCACATAAATATGATTTAAACCAGACTATGGGAGATTTGTGAAGTCCCATTGCTTCGAGTTTTTGAAGCATAATCTTATGATTTTCCGTATCAAAGGACTTCTGAAGATCAAGTAGCACCATACCTATGTAATTACCTTCATCTTGCTCCTGTTTTAGGAAGTCAGTGAGTGATATTAAACATGTTTATGTAGAACAGAAGGATCTAAAGCCAGACTGATGTTCATAAAGTAGCTGATGTGTTTGGAGATACGTATTCAATTATTGATAGAAAATCCTTTCAAATAATTTTGAGATCGTATTTAAAATCGAGATCGGCGGCCTGTAATTACCGGCTTCCGTTTTACTATTCTTTTTGTAAATGGGCACCACTTTTGCTGATTTAAGATTTTCTGGGATTTCGCCGGTGGACAATGATACACTTAAAATATCTGTCAAAGGAGACGCAATGTGTTTGGCACGATCCTTAATGAATCTGAGTGATAATAGGTCCAATCCAGTTATCTTGCTCGAATAATTGCTTAAATGTTGCCTCTCATATTTACCATTACTTGGTGGAAGTTGGTCAACCAGTGTTGAGGCTACATTAGTAAAGTAATTGCTGACATGTTCGGATACTAGTGATTTGTCATAACATATATTATTATTAATCAACTGGAAGTATTGATCACACATAGGTTGCAAATAAACAGTCCTCGTCTTTTCAGGTGATCTGGCTTTACGCCTTTCGCACACAGAAATGTAGCGTGGTTCAACTGGAGAAGGTATGGCGCTCGACAACAACAGTTTCAATACATTATGATGATAACAGTGCAAAAATCTTCGTCGTAGCCGTCACCAAATTGTTATCTTCAACAATCAAAATAGACGACATGCAGATGCAGACGACAAGTTACCGTTGTTTAGACGTTGTCAACAATAGCGCTGTCACATACCATATAATTGGTAATCATAAGTGTCCGTTGTTTTTATTTTGTTAGTTTCATATTTGTTGTCGGTAAAACACGGTAGACACCAGAATAAGTCACGTAGTTAAAATGACTGATACGCTATAAAACATGTCATTCAAACTTTATAACATACCTCGTGTATTTGAAAACAAGAATACATTATATTTTATTTACATATTAAACGCAACGTATATATATATATATATATATATATATATATATATATATATATATATATATATATATATATATATATAACATATTTTTATTTAAGTTATTCCAGAGATGTTGTTAAAAGATAACGTCAAACCAAGATGAGGGAGAGAAGTATACACTGTATGATGATTCAAGAACATGTGATGATCAGATGTGGACGAGTAATACCTGTTCGGATGTTGTTGAAATAAGTGGCTGTGACGAGACTGTCACAGATGACTCAGAACAATGTTTACGATGTGATTGAGCAACACCTTGATGTGTTTTTATTTCGAATAATACGTGTTATCATAATTTTATATTGTCTTAACAAACATCGCATTACTAACCAGCAGTAGGTTATGCATCAGGACTGTCTTTAGCAGTATTACCATAAAAAACGCGAAAATTATACAATCAATGAAATCCACTCCGATTTGCGTTACGTCACGATTACGCAACACTTAGGGGGTAGGGTACATGTTTGGCTCGTGATTGCGTATAATGTAGCATTAATTTTCGATTGCTTTGTACTATTCAGTATATAAATGAATGTACATCATTTTGGTATGTTACATAAATATATTGATTACATATTAAGGTAATTATAAACCCTGTTATGTGATGTCAACTGCGAAACCGATGTGATTTTTCGAAATATTATCCAATGTTTTGTACTTGGCTTCCTAAAAAACATATCAATACAATATTGCCATAAATATTAGTTTTCGTCATTTTTGATAATTTGATACTACACTTAAATTTGTTGTTATACATTTACTGCAGGTATGCAGGTGTTGCAGTAACCCAGGTACTGCAACAACTCAGGGAGTTTGACGCCCCTGCCATGCAGAGTTGTAAACCACTGCCTTATGGTACAGGTTCTTGTCAGAACCGAAGGCTAAGGGACCAAAACCTATCCAGAAAACCATGTCACTGTGGCAGCATCAAGGGCGGTTGATGTATGGAACTCCCAACATCTCTCGACCAGACACTGCAGGGACAAATAGTTTGCGCCTGTCTTGACATGTTTCTTGCCGGTGTGACACCTCTATTTGTTCCCCGAGAGAGTGTCGCTAGTAACTTGCAAAAGCCAGCGGCACTTCAACACTTTTTGCTAGCAGCTTCCATGAAATATACAACTGCATGACACTTCATACCGGATCGGCCGTCGCCTGGGTTACCAAGGACCGCGCTGCTCGACCTCATCTTCCGTCGACAGTGGAAAATCAGCTAGGAAGAATCAGAGAACAAAGAAGACAACTACTGACAATTGGACAATGGAACGTCAGGACTCTCCTCGACCGAGATGGAGCTACCCGACCAGAAAGACGTACGGCACTAGTAGCAATGGAACTTGCCAAATACAGCATCGACATCGCCGCCCTATGTGAAACAAGGTTCTCAGAGTCTGGTAGTCTCGACGACTTGCAATACTCTTTGTTCTGGAGTGGCAAACCCGAAGGAGAAAGAAGGGAGGCAGGAGTGGGCTTTGCTATCAAGAAGGATATCGTCACAAAGGTGACAGAAATGCCACGGCCAGTAAGTGACAGAATCATGACGATGAGACTACCTCTGAGCAAGGACAACTTTGCTACAATTATCAGCGTGTACGCTCCAACAATGACAACTCCAGATGAAAACAAGAGGCCTTCTACAACCAGCTGGCCAGTGTGCTCAGTGGCATCCCTTGTACAGATAAGTTACTGCTGATAGGAGACTTCAATGCGAAGATAGGAAGAGAAAATGACAAGTGGCCCTTGGTCATGGGCAAACATGGGATTGGGAAATGCAACTCCAATGGCGAGCTTCTACTGGCTCTGTGCTCTGAGTTCGAACTGATAGTGACGAACACCATGTTCAAGCAGAAGGATGAACGCAAGACCACCTAGTTCCAGACATTGGCATATGATCGACTTCATCATCACGAGGTGTCGGGATAAGATGGACATCCACAGTACCCGAGTCATGCGTGAAGCAAATTGCTGGACCGATCACCAGATGCTGAGGTCAAAAGTGGCTTTCAGAATACGACAAAAGCACAACAGGCAAGGGACACGTAAGCCGACCAAGCTGAACATTGCAAAACTAAGTACCACCAGCCATAGGGACAGTTTTGAGCAGGAGATGGACAGTGCTCTCGCCCAATGGGAGGAGAAGAAAACTCAACACCAGACGAGGAATGGGCTGCTCTGCAGCAGGTCGTGTACAACACAGCCAAGACATATCTTGGCAAACCAGAGAGAAAACACCAGGACTGGTTCGACCCCAACGACCACGAGCTACAGACTCTTATGAGCAGAAGAGACCAAACCCACCAGAGACTGTTGCAAAGCAGGAGCACTAGGTCCCCCACTGCAGCATACAAGATGCCTTCAGATTTCTACAAAAACACATGCGTGCACTGAAGTCAGACTGGTGGGAAAGGAAGGCAGTGGAGCTGCAGAGAGCTGCTGACAGTAACAACATGAAGGGCTTCTACAATGGGCTGAAGGAAGTGTGGGGACCCAAAAAGAAGGGACCTGTTCAACTGAAATCAACAGATGGAATGGAGACCTTCTCTGACAGCAAGAGAGTTGTGGCAAGATGGAGTGAACATTTCCAGAAGCTACTCAACGTCCCTGGCGACATAGATCACGAAGCTCTGGACAACATCCCGCAGCGCATTATCAAGACAAGCCTCGATGAGATTCCAACTATGGATGAGATGGCTAGAGCAATCGCCGGCCTGAAAGATGGCAAAGCACCTGGAGGAGATGGAATTCCTGCAGAAGTATGGAAGCACGGAGGAGACAATCTGTTCAGCAGACTGCACCAACTAATCACCAATGCCAGGAGGTGGGTTCTGTACAACAAGCATGGAAGGATGCCAGCATTGTAACCATCTACAAGAAAGGTGAGCGAACAGATTGTGGGAATTATAGAGGAATCTCTCTTCTTTCCATAGCGGGCAAGATCTTCGCGAGGATCCTCCTCAACAGACTATCTACCTACATAACACCAGAGGTAGTTCCGGAGACACAATGTGGCTTCAGAGGTAACCGGAGCACCGTGGATATGATATTTTGTCTTCGACAACTACAAGAAAAGTGCATTGAGCAGGACCGACCACTGTACATGGTATTTGTCGACTTCAGCAAAGCGTTCGATACAGTTGGGAGGACCGGGCTATGGCAGCTACTGAGGAAGTATGGCTGCCCAGAGAAGTTCACAACAATGATCGAGGCACTACATACTGGAATGATGGCGAATGTTAGTGTTGGAGGAGAAGTCTCGGAATCGTTCAGTGTCACAAATGGGGTCAAGCAAGGTTGTGTACTGGCACCCACGCTCTTCTCCATCTTCCTATCAGCAATGCTCGACGATGCTTTCCGAGACATGGGTGATGGCATCTACATACAGTCCAGACAGAGCGCTGACCTATTCAACGTCGCACACTTCAGAGCAAAGACCAAGACTACTCGGATACTGATGAGAGAGCTGCTATTCGCAGATGACAGTGCATTGGTTGCACACTCTGCTGAAGAGATGCAGGAAATAGTGGATGCTTTCTCCGACGCGTCAAAGAAGTTCGGCCTGAAGATTAACATAAAGAAGACCGAGGTGCTGTACCAATCCAACTCTACAAGAACCCGAGAGGAGGATATCATGGTTGATGGAAACAAGCTGAACTCTGTTCTAGAATTCACCTACCTCGGAAGCACTATATCAAGTGATGGGTGCATTGACGACGAAATACAGAGGAGGATGGCCAAGGCTAGTGCATCTTTCGGCCGA
>OZ024858.1:53040126-53190126 GCA_964017155.1 Oasisia sp. SBJ-2009 | reverse complement strand
ACCTTGCGTTTAACCCACGTATAAATCGACGGCGTGGAGTCTGTTTAGGCGGAAGTCCTTCTGCCTAAACACGTCTCATTTTGACATGGATGTCACAGGCCACTGATACAATGCGATTTTTACTAACATTTAGAATCGTACTTTAATGAAGGAAATGGTTTTATTTAATATTTTTGCTTGAATATGTTAATACTAATATTTTAGTGACATCTAGTAAAAATAGTCTTGTTAATGCTCTTCGTAATTTTGAACGTGTATTTGGCTTTACGCAATTTATCACAGAACTTGCCTGAGTATGTAATTATAGTGAATCTGCAATTGATCTTATTTTAATAACTGACCATGAGAAGCTGTGTCAGTCAGGTGTCCTACTAAGTGTTGGTATTAGTGATCATGTAATAATTCATTGCACCAGAAAGTTAAACAGGGCTACTGTGAACATGCATAATACCTTTCGAATGCGCTGTAAATATCAGTTCATACAAAATCTAGATGACATCTACTGGTCAGGTGTATTCATTATAGTTGTGACAATGTCGACATTGCGGGGGGCAAATTAAAATCAACATTGCTATCAATTCTTGATAAATTGGCGACGTATAAGGAGGTTCTAGTTAAACAAAGGACAAAACATTGGATGTCCAGCGAAATACATAATCAGATAAAAGGAAACAACTACGACAATTTAGAAGGTAAAACAATCAATCGGACTACAGAATTGTTTGTCTATCATAGAAATCAGGTCAAATATAACAACGAAATAGCTCAATCTCAGTATTGTATACCTGCTATAATAAATGAAAATCGAAACCGACTAAAATAAACTATGCCAAATTATGAAAGAGGTTGGTTCATTATACAATGTAAAACATCACCAACACGTATCAATCTGGACATTGAAAAGGACGTATGTTTTGATAAAAGGAAGGAAGCAGTAATGACAAATGTACTTGTATTGGTTCATCACGTGTCGAGAAGCTACCATCATGTCACGGCCGATTTGGGGATGCTCACGTTATTATTTGTTATCATAAATAACGTGTTTCAGATAATATATTTGGTATAGTCAGTGGATTTGTGGTACAAATTTCTAGTACTAGCGCTAGCAAGGCTTCAGGCTTAGATTAACTCTATGCAAGATTGATCAAAGAAGGGTTTTCTGTCATAGCAAAACCTCTTACTCACATAGCAAAGTTATCTATAATTACAGAAAACATTCCTGATGATTTGAAGGTGGGTTGTTCCATTGTACAATAACAAGGGAGAGACTAATTTTGAGAACTACATACCGATTTTAATGCTAGGTATAATATATAAAGTTGTCAACAAAATAGTATTCAATCAACTAAGCGATTTTTAACGGAACATAAACTACTATATGAATTTCAATCTGGATTTCGGTCGTCGTATTCCACCGATACATGTTTGATGCATCTAACCGATTACATAAAACAAGAGTGTGATCACAGCAATTACACATGTGTGGTATTTTGGATTTGCAAAATGTGTTTGATAGTGTGGATTATGCCATTCTTTTGGAGAAACGTAAGGGTGTAAGTATTGATGAACTATCTTGGCTTAGATCGTATATGACGGATAGATACCTATGTTGATTGAACAATTTCTGTGGCAAAAGGTATCACATGCAGCGTGCCACAAAGTTCTAAATCACATGTCTGCTGCAATTAAATGCAAGCTATTGTTGTACGCGGAGGAATTAGTGTTGCTTGCCTCAGGGAATAAACGTAGACATCCAGGCAACTTTAAGTTCAGAACTAGAACCGTGAATGACTGGTTAATCAACAACAATATATTGTTCCGTTTGGATAAAGCACAATCCATTGTGTTTGGAAAGAAGATAAAATTATGCAAATATAACACTCTTACTTAACTAATATTGTATGTAATGGAAATGTCATTGGATCAAAGTCAACCGTCACCTATTTAGGCGAAACGTTAGATCAGTCTCTTTCTGGTGATGACATAGCTTCTGATATCTTTTTTAAAACGTCAAACATACTTATTAAATGTTTGTTTAAGAACGCAAGAAAGTTTAATATCAAAACAAAACATTACTAGTTTCATCTTTGATTCAATGTAATTTCGATTAGACATGTTCGGCATGGGTTAGTGGATTGTCGAATAAAACGAAGAGCAAAATGCCGCGTAGACAGAACAAGATCGTCCGATTTTGGGGAAATGCTCTACCGAGATTCTAAGTCGATGCTAATGAATTTAAGACCGTTGGTATACTCCCAGTTGATTAGAGTAGAACAATTAAAACTGGGCCATATGTTCAATATTATAAATGTAAAGGCACCAGAATATTTAAGAACAAATGTTCAAATGTTACACCACAGATACATAAAAAGAGCCAGCAAATTGGCATGTGTTATTCCAAGAGTGAAGGGTTCTGGACAAACTTCCTTCCTTTATGCAAGCATATGCCACTTGGACAACCTACCTACCGAATTAAAACAATGTCAATCTAAAACCAGTTTAAAAAAGGTAGCGATACTTTATATTAGTGTAGTTTGGTGGTTCATAAACTACAATCTTAAAGTGGCATTTTAATATATGTTTAATAACTTAATCTTACAATGTATTATCATATTTTAGTAGGGTATGTTTTTATGTTAGCACTCTGTCTTGCTGATAACATGTATTTACCTGTATTTGAAAATATTTATATTTGAATAATTTTATTATTTCTGTATTATATAATGATGTATGTATTTATTTTTCTTAATTTAATCATTAGCATTGTTTGAGAACCACATTGGAAATAAATGTACTTTTGGTTGATTTAATATGTTGTTTTCGGTACTATTATATATATATATATATATATATATATATATATATATATATATATATATATATATATATATATATATATACATACTTCTTTTTCTTTGATTTTGATTTGAAATTATGTTTATTTGCACGTAGATAAGCTTTACCAAATAAAATATTTCAGTCAATCAGTATACGTAGTATATTAGCAAGGGAGCACAATTAATTGCCAACATAAAACTTATGTAATAAAAATGGAAATATGTTTTAAAGGCAAGTCATAATGATTAGCAAGTGAGATTAAGTAATTGCCAAAATAAAATGTCTGTAATATAAAATGAAATAAATTATGTTTTAAATGCACGTGATAATAATTATTATCACCGACTCATAATCGAAACAATATCGTATATACGGCTATTTACCCTCTCATTCTGCTAGTGCTGTTTTTACACCTCGATTCTAACGATCTTGTAGTATGCGGCAGAAAAACAGCACGTAATGTTTTTTCTTTATTTTATGTACTGCCAATACGTTATTAATTTTTAGAAATGTAATAAACTTTGACCCAGAAGGCCAAAAACGCTGAATAACAAATGTCCCGGTGTCCATATGTAACTTCTCTTACGTCGGTCAGACACGTCGATTTCAAACTTTGGTAACTTCCAAATGGAGGCGTGCCAAACAGCCGTACCAACTGAGTGTGTGGGAAATTAACCCGAAAACACTGTACTTAGGCGTCATTTAAATTGAAAGAATAATCTACATAAAAAGTAGGTGCAACATTTGTCCAAGCGTAACACGTTTTCGGACGCCACCTCGCCGCTACGCACACCATATAACGAGAAACGGCCTTAATTATTGTTTTCATGACAGTACCTCGACACTTTATATTTGTTTATATTCATCCAAAAACTATTCCACGGACGGATTTTCCAATGCTGTGGGAAGCACAGAAGTTGTCTGCTTTTCAGGACACCACATGTTACGCAGGGACACATTTATGGTTCGTTCCTTTTTGTGATAATGACATTAAGCGCCATTGAACACGATCACACTTTATCGCAGCTATGCTTCTTGCATTATGGCTACTTTTAACAACATTATTTGCGTAATTTTAGTAGTAGTGGCGACTTTCAATGCTGACGTGCACTAACAGTAGATCCGCTCTTCTAAACTGTATCCAATTCCCATTTTACATATGTGTAAGTTACAGAAATATATTTTGCCAATCCACGTTTATTTCAATTTCAATGCACCCACTACTGGTTGTAGTTTTTGTCAGGGTGAGCCACGTGTGTGTGTGTGTGTGTGTGTGTGTGTGTGTGTGTGTGTGTGTGTGTGTGTGTGTGTGTTTGTGTGTGTGTGTGTGCGTGAGTGTGTGTGTGTGTGCGTGGGTGCGTGGGTGCGTGCGTGCGTGCGTGTGTGTTTTTGGTATACTCACTGTGACCTTCGGAGTGACGAGCATTTGCACTGTGAGATCACGCATACCGCTTAGGGTTTTCCATTTCCGTGTGACATACCGCGTCACGTTTGAACTCCATTGACTGTTGCAATCAGTCAAATAGATGTAACAATACATATACAAAAGCGACATGTCATAAATTAGATGCCAAGCCGCAACTACGCCTGGTATGTACACGTAAACATTCCCCAGTAGTAGCAATGTATCATGTAGAGATTATTTGAAATTCGAACGCCCGAGTAGATAGTGTCTGTCGTTGTGTCATTCTGTGACTTTTTCATACAGATTTTAAATAATTGTAATTTTTTTAACTTAAAGGACTGAAAAAACGGTTTCAATTCTTTTCATCCACTTTTTCGTGGGGAAAGTTTTATAATCGCTATATTTTTGGCAATAAACGTCTGTTTTTCTGTTTATTTGTGTTTGTTTACTTATATTGATTGACTCTAAAGGACTGAAAAAACTGCTTCCATTTTTTCGTCCACTATTTGCGGGAAAATTCAAGATGGCCGTCACCGGTCCTTGAAAGTCTTATAATCGAATAGACATTTGAACCCGGATGGATCTAATGCAACCATTATTTTGATGAAAACACAAATTATTCTGAAATAAATGTGTACAATGATACCTAGATCACCAAATGCTACAACTGCATACAATGTCATCAATGAATCTGCTTACTTATGTGCCCTGCGAATTATGCAGATGAATGGGCTGTAAAGACACCTTTGTGTGCGGAAGAGATGGTAGGCATTTTGCAGAACTGGACAGCCTTTTCTACATGGTACAAAGTGAGGCTCGCCTTTGTTTCTTTGCCATCCAGGAATGCCTCTGTATCTTTGTGGGTGTGTCATCATTGACCTTATTGCCCGGGTCAGAAGATCTGCCAGCTGTTCTTAGATGTCTCGTATGATCGTCCAGCGAACTGTGCTGTAGTCATCAAAGAGAAAGTATGCCTCGCAGCAGCCGAAAGACTTGTTGTCATCGATAACGATGGTAGGTAACTGTCCGAATGCTGAGTCTTGGTCAACTATGCCCTATCATCCACCGTAGGTTGGCTCTGTTACACTAACATTGCTGTCGCATGAAACAAACTCTTACCCTCAGGTGTGCCTACCTGACCATCAATGTTATCAGCAGAAAAGCGACGCCTTTTTGCCAATGAAGACCTTAGTGCACATGGTTCCCAGCGTGTTCCTTCAAGTTCTGCTGCACTCCCTCGGCAGTTTGAGTTATGCACTGTTTGACTGTTTGTATGGAATGCGAACTCCAGACTTTGAAAGGACTATACAGCGTATACAATGCTTGGCGATCAGATATGCGAGTGCTATGCATATAGAGATATGCATGATTTGTTGAAATACGAATGATGCTGATCTATGCAGGGCGTGCATGAGTGCTTCTGTTTTGACAGTGTATGCCTACTTTTTTCAGTATCCACAATATCATATTGTGGAGTTCCTGTGAAATTTCAGCTTCTCCAACATCATCTAGCGATCCTTTATAAACCCATAGGTCTTTCTTTGCCTGCTTAATTGTCTTGTGCAGATTGCCTTTGCAGTCTACCTCTCCTATTGCTTCATGTTGTGCCTCGATATAGTGTATTACCACGGTTTTGTTCCTATGTGTTACCGTTGTTAACTGTACGTTAGCAACATTCTGTTGAATATTCTCCCCCAGCAATTCCCACAGAGAAAGAGGTCGGATCTAATGTCCTACTAGAAATGTATCTAAATTTAAATTATGGGATACATTACCATACAAAGTAATCATTGTGTCCAAAAAATAGCTTTGGTCTGTATTATTATTATGTTCGATATGTAAAATGGCTTTAAAGTGCTAATACCGAGAAAAATAATATATTGAAAACAACAGCAGAATGTAAAGTAAAAACAATCGATTAGTATATTGTTCATATCTCCATCAAAAATAAAGAAATTAAATATGTTTTGGTCCTGCTGAACTTGCCTTTTAATAATCTTTCCAAAATTGACAGAAATTATGTTTTAAATCCAACATTTGCTGTCCGTATATACCCATTTTACGATAATTTTAATGCATATATGGCTGGTATAAGTATATTTTCATTTAATACATTAAAATAACAGTTGCATTTGAGTCTTCATACTTCAAAACATATAAAATGACTCCGAGTTCAAGTTTCTATACCGTTTGTTGCCAAAATACATAGCGATTATAAGACTTAGTGACAAGTGGCGGCCATTTTAAATATTCCCACGAAAACAGGACGAACAAAATAGAAAAAGTTTTTTCTCCAGTTCTCTAGGGTCAGTTAAGTGAAAAACACAAATAAACAGACGGACGGACGGACGGACGGACGGGCGGGCGGGCGGGCGGGCGGGCGGGCGGGCGGGCGGGCGGGCGGACGGACGGACGGACGGACGGACGGACGGACGGACGGACGGACGGACGGACGGACGGACGGACGGACGGACGGACGGACGGACGGACGGACGGACGGACGGACGGACGGACGGACGGACGGACGGACGGACGGACGGACGGACGGACGGACGGACGGACGGACGGACGGACGGACGGACGGACGGACGGACGGACGGACGGACGGACGGACGGACGGACGGACGGACGGACGGACGGACGGACGGACGGACGGACGGACGGACGGACGGACGGACGGACGGACGGACGGACTGAAGGGCGGACGGGCAGGCGGGCAGGCGGGCAGGCGGGCAGGCGGGCAGGCGGGCAGGCGGGCAGGCAGGTTGAGAGGCAGGTTGAGAGGCAGTATTTGGGAACAATCCAGGTGCGCTGCTTTGAATGTTTGTGAGCATGTGTGTATGTGCCTGTGAGCGTGTGTCAGTGCGTGCGTGCGTGCGTGCGAGCGAGCGAGCGAGCGAGTGTGAGTGAGTGAGTGAGTGAGCGAGCGCGTGCGTGCGTGTGTGCGTGCAAGGGAGTGTGCCTGTGTGTGTGTTTGTGTGAGTGTGTATGTAAAGCTGTTTCACTCATGAGTACTGTCTAAATACAGGTTATTGTACTATGCATGTAGAAGAAAGTAATAATTACCGAGGTGGCAGTCCTGTGATGGGGTCTCTTCCTGTTGTCGGATTGTTAAATTTGTCACGAAAGAAAGGATAGTGATCAGTATGGAAACCCTATCAACCAATACGTTCAACAATATTTATAGTATTTTCTTATATTTACACGCCTTTACACAAGGTACTATTTTGCCAGTCCAAAACAAAATATTCCTGTATATACGTGCGGTAGAACTCACATTAGTTGAAACCACCCCTTATAATGTGTGTGTGCCCGCGCGCGTGCGTTCGTGCGTGTGTATGTTAAGTGATCGTAGATGTGGTGCAGCGCGCGGTAGCAGCTCCCACAATAGATGCTTAAAATACATCGTTTTAGACGCGTTCTGCTTGGAACATTTTGTTGGAGTTATATGCAAGGTCATCGTTGTCAAACACATTATAACTTCATGGTTTGTTTTGTACACGGTTCCTCGATTTGGGATGAATTTGTATTGACTGTTATCTACGCCGGGTTTGCTCAGCCGGTTACAGACAGTTAAGCGGAACGATGTTTACCACTACTGGATTACGCAATCGAATGACAACCAAGACGCAATATTCAGCCATGGCTCTCAACAAATTGGCTGGCACTGTGCTAGGACTGCCGGTCAGTAGGCCACTGTGGAAGGTTCTGACTGTGAATGGCATTTCTAGAGTGCGGCCAACCAGGAGGAGTCTACGAGGGGGGACAACGGCAGTGCTACAGCAGACAAAGCCGCTGACCCCCAGAGGTGATGTATACAGAGGGCGACAGACTCGCATAATATTGACAGCAACAATGAACGATCAGGGGCGTAGCTAGCCGTACGCACGTACGCACGCGCTTCCACATCACTAAGGCAACCACAAAATGCTCACTTCAAACGGTGGCCAGAGGATGCCCAAATATGTTCGTAGCCTTTGGCAACGAAAACGGCATCATTCACTTCTAACAATTTGTCAACAGTTTGACAACATTGTACAGCTGTAAGTTTGTTTCCAGATCCGTGTGCACAGAACAAAATAATAGATGCCTCCGCCTGGAGGCTATGTCCATGGGCTAAGATTAAAAGATCAGAAGCTAAAACTGGCAGGAACAACAACACCAAACTGCAGTCGCTCTGTGAGACGAGATGGGCTAGACGTGCCAAAGCACTGTTCGCATTCTAGTCGCCTTCACAGTTGTAGTATCTGCTCTGGAATATCTGGAGGCTGATGGGAATGTTGCCAATAGTTGTTAATTCAAAGGTTTGATTTCATCATCACATTGATAACAATTAATTGAGCGTATACTCCAAAGTCTACTTCCTCTGACAACATTTCTATAATTATATATGAAGGCGCTGTGGAACTGGCAGCAAAATTCGTAGTTAAACTGAGCAAACCGTGCTGGAAAACAAAGACACCGCAAAAATGTTCCCGCTGACACCCCTTGTCAGTACAAGAAGAGGGCGATGTACCAACCATTCATGCATTAATGGCTCAAGATCCCTACATGACTCAGTAGGCCTACATCACACCGAAACAACTGGTGCATATGCCCCCACAAAGAATAGCCCAGCTGTACGAGACGACATGCCTGGAAATCTGCATGAACTACAAAACAAAGTGGATCACTGGAAAGCAATATGAGAAATAGTGAATGTCGTAGAGAAACCAGACACACTCGACGATTCAAGAAATCAACCCAACCTACTGTGTACCCCAGCATGTACACTGTTCTGATAGTACTGATGGTGATGTATGTATTATCAACAGCCACGCCAGATCGCCCTTACAGCGTAATTATGAGTCTCAAGAATTATCTGCACTCTACAATAATAACTGAGTGCATGTCGGGACTGGCCTTGGTGCACGTCCACAAGGACACAGAGTTGGATGCTGAATGCATCATTCATCAATTCAGTCATCAGAAAAAAATAGGCGCATAGCCTTATTATTTAGCATCTAATGAAGGCGGGCTTAGTAACTAAAACAATGTTGAAGACAATAGAGAACTTAACAAAATTAGCTTTTACATTTTTAACTCTTAGATACAACATATGTACAATTTACAGTATTTATCTTGGCTTATTATTAAAAGTCTAAAACTGTTGCAACTTTCCTTAATTATTATAATGAGTACATAGCTTATTTTAAAGCATACAATGAATGTGTTGCACATTCAAACATATACTATGTATAATATGGTGTAATAATATTACAAGTCCTCCGCCTTTTCAGCATGTTTCACGCAGTAAGATATTGTATATTTTCTATTTACTCCTTAGCATACGTGTTCTATTCACCTATGATATATTGTGACTAAAAATGCACTATACATCAACTGATTGGAGCGTCCCACATGCTACACAACATTTTGTAACACCACACCCGGATGATAGACTTTAGATTGATATCATTAATTAGTGCTTCCACTTGCATTTATGCCTAGCTACGCCCCTGACGATGGTGTGTTTAACATCCGTGCTGCCGTAGCAAGCACACGTCAACACCCTATCATCGATATGGAGCACGACGACGACGTGTACAACCTGCGTGATACCAGGACAGGCATACGTCGAACTAGCGTTAATCTGGACAATTTGATCCGGGTAGAGCGAGTGAATATACCATCACACCGGACAAGGGATCTCCAACTCGCCCTTGTTAATTCATGATCTGTGCGGAATAAGAGAGCGGACGTAAGTGACTATGTCGTGAGTGATGACATTGACATTGTCCAGTTAACAGAGACTTGGTTAACATCTAGTGATGCTGTTAAACGTACGGACATAAGACCTGATGGCCTATAGCTGAAGGATAATCCGAAACCGTCCGGCAGAACTGGCGGTGGGGTTGGTATTCTTTTCAAGAGTGGTACTAAATGTAAAGATTCATTTGAGTATGCTAATGTTGAGCTACTATATCAACAAACGAATGTTGATGTGCATGTGATATACCGACCACCATACTCGAAAAAACATCGTGTTACAAATGCTACGTTCTTTGACGAATTTCAAACATATTTGTCACAGGCTGTTCAGACCACTCATTCACTTATGATTGTTGGGAATTTCAATAGTCATATGGATACTGACATAGATGCTGATACAATTAGAATGTGCGATGTACTTAGTATGTATGACCTAACACAGCATGTCACCGTGCCAACGCATGTATCCGGCCACACACTGTCACTAGGCATAATAGTGAACCTTTGCTTAGTTGCCCCACGGCGGACTATATTGTTTCTGACCATATGTTTGTGTTGTATATGGTAAACTTGCCCAGAACTCCTTTAGAGACACGAAGTGTTTCTTACAGAAAACTGAAACAAATCGATAATAGTGTTTTTTTGTGATCTGAAGGATATAACAAATGCGTTGTTGAATGTTATGGACATCAACCAGCTAGTTGGTGACTACAATACCGAAGTAAGACAACTGCTGGATAGGCACGCCCCTTGGAAATCTAAAACTAATGTTGTGAGGCCATTGGTACCATGGTTCGATGATGAACTCAAGTCAGTTAAGTCGCAGAGACGGAAAGCCGAATTAATCTGGAGGCGGAGTAGAAATCAGGAAACTCTGTTGTCATTCCACCGTTCTAAGGAACAGATTTGTCAATGCACTTAATAATAAACGTATAGCACATCTCTACTGGAAACGTATAGCCAATTACTACTGGAAATTGTAGAACAAATCAGCATACCACTTGCAACAGTGTTCAATTTGTCAATAGAGTCGAATTCGAATATCGAATCTCCAATATGTCTCTAAGCTAACCGAGCGAGATGTTGTTAACCAACTTTGTCTTCATTCGGATTGTCGATTTCCCTTGCCACCATGTCAGTCTGCATACAAAGTTGGACATTCTACAGAACCGACTCTGGTTAAGGTCACGTCTGACATTCTTCTAAACATGGACCAACAGAAGGTTTCACAATTTGTTTTTATTCATACAATGGACCATGACATTTTTTTTAATATTATGAATTGCGCTTTTGGAATATCGGCCACAGCTCTAAGTTGGTTTAACTCTTATCACCAAACAAGATCGCGAATTTGTATCAATGGCATTGTATCAGAGTAGTTTAAATTTGATGAAGGTGTGCCGCAACGCTCATGCCTACGTCCTATTGAATTCACAGAGTACTCTAATTCACAGAGTACTCTAATTCACAGAGTACTCTAGTCCGGTGTTCTCTATCATTGATCGGCACGGGAAGTTAGGACATGGCTATGCCGATGACCACCAGGTCTACTGCTGTTTCCCGATTATATGGACAGTAATGGTGAGTCCGTGGAATGATGATCAGTGACATAAATACCTGGTTGCAAGGCATGAAACTAAAATTGAACATTCCAAGACGGAGTACATATGAATTGGTACTCCGCAGCAACTAGCAAAATGCACCAACATGGCTATTAACATTGGGGGGCAACGAGATGCATGCATTGCACTGTATGCGAAACGTGGGCGCTTATTTTGATAAACACATGACGATGGAACAACATGTCAAGTCCACATGTCGGGCTGCTTATGCACAACTGTATAACATCGGAAAAGTGAGCAGATATCTTGATCACCAGAGTGCAGTGAAACCGATACATGCTCTAGTCTACAGCCATATTGAATACTGTAAATATCATGCTCTCCTGATCGGCTTACCCAAATACCTTATACAGAAATTGCAAATGGTTCACCACACCGCAGCCAGATTGTTATGTAGAATCGGCAAGTATGACCATATCACTTCAGCACTGAAGTCACTTCACTGGTTGCCAGTGGAATTTCGCATTAATTACAAGATATGTCTACTGACGTTTAATTCTATACATGGCCATGGGCCAGAGTACATATCTGAAATGCTGATTCCTATAATCACCCATAGTGGATTAAGATCACAGGATGATTTAACACTTGTTGTGTCCAGAACAAAAGAGGAAAACTCTGGGTGATCGGGCATTTAGAGTGGCTGCACCATAATTGTGGAACTCAATACCCAAAGATGTGCGCAGCTGCAACGACGTTGGCGTTTTAAGAGTAAATTAAAGGCTCACTATTTCAGTGTAGCCTACAACTAACTTATGGTTGCACATATTATTAGTTTTACAATTATTAGACAATTATTTAGTCTACGTCAGATGTTCGTACTAAAAAAATCATTTTAATTTTTATTATTTAATTAATATTATTATTGTTTAATTTTTTTAAATTAATTAAACAATGTATTTATATATTTATTTTAGCTAATTAATTTTACTATTATATATTATATCAAAAAACATTAGTACATAGAATATTTATATTGACTCGTATTTTGTGCAGCACCATAACATATTACTATATAAGTATGGTGCTATATAAATTAATTAAGATTTATATGATTGATATATATATATATATATATATATATATATATATCAGTATATATATATATATATATATATATATATATATATATATATATATCAGTATGTATATATATATATATATATATATATATATATATATATATATCGCGATGGCAGCCATCTTGGATGTATGGGTCAAAATGATGTCATAACGTCGTACTGATATCAGAATCGGAAACCTCGTGGTTGACGTACCTGAAAAAGTGTCTTCATACATGCTTCTAGGTGTTCTGGTGAAAAAGGTACGTTTTGGTTCTACCATATGGCAGCCATCTTGGATTTATGGATCAAAATGATGTCAGAATATGAATCCTCGTGTACGGCTTACCTGAAAAAGTGTCTTCATACCTGATTTTTTGGCGCTTTGGTTCAAACGTAAATGTTTCGAGATGGTGCTAGCGGCCATTTGGGATCTGGCCCTCTGGCGGAAAATGCCAGCATTGTTTAGAGCGACGGAGAGATAATGTTGTTAAATGATCCATAGAAGTCAAATCAATCGTAAGATTTACGGGAGGAATATAGCACAAATTTGCCATGACATACTGCTAGGTGTGACCATTTCTCAGGATTTGACAGAATAAACACGTGGAAATTATTGTGAAAAACGCCGGTAGAAGAGTGTGAATGTTATATCAGTCAAAAGGTGCAGGGATTACACAGAGAGATCTGTTTATTGTATATGTTAGTGTTGTGAGACCCGTTTTAGAGTATGAAAACCCTGTCTGGATTACAGAGCGACCAGTAAACACGACACGGCAGAACATTGTTGATTAATTAATACGGTATTACATGTATTGACATGTATTTATATGTTATAAAGCATGATGAAGAACTATTACCTGGTTAGTTAGCGTATACAACAAAGGGCACGCGGACATGTTTTGTCAGACTATTAAGAACACTTTGAAAATTCTAAATATTAAAAATATATGCTGATCAAATTTCAATAACAAATCACGTCATTTACAACCGGCTTTTTAAAATCCCATCATGATATGTGCCAGTAAATATTAATTTACCAAATTAGACGCGATTAATTACAGCATATGAGCCATATAAAGATAAATTGCAAAAAAGTCTTCGTACCAACTAGACTGTTCCAAATATGCAATATGTTACTCCCAATACATGCTAGCACTCAACCTGCTAAATATCTTGCATTTGTCTTCTGTTGCATTCGTTTCAACACATTTCAAACATTACCAGTGACCGGCTGTTATGTTAATTCAATACAACAGGAGGCTAACAGGACTATTGGCCCAATATCGGATATAGAGAGGGAAAACATTCAACCAATGGTTTATGTTCATATGAGTGATAATGATATTGCATCGTGAAGTTTAATGATGCACGAAAGGATTTTATTATATACATACACACACGCATGCATGCATGCGCATATATATATATATATATATATATATATATATATATATATATATATATATATATATATATTATATATATATGTATATGATATATATATAGTCAGAATACGCATTCATCAGAACAAGGAGACAGATCTGAACAAAGCAGGACTAGTCTACGTATTTCACCCTAACCTGGCTACGGATACTTACCAACATGTGAAATATATCTTTCTTCGATAAATAGTAATTCCTAAGCTGTACTGCGCCATTTGGGTTGGGGGAATAGTCAGTGCAGAAATGCATCCCACCGGCGACGGGTCTGGAAAAACACAGAACAAAGTCATACTCTCTCTCTCTCTCTCTCTCTCTCTCTATATATATATATATATATATATATATATATATATATATATATATATATATATATATATATATATATATATATATATATATATCAATAATAGGTCGCCGTGGGGAGAGTGGTTAGAGTGCCGGACTCCCGACTAGAGGGACCGGGACCGAATAACGGTGTTAGCAAGTCGGTGGTTCGGTGCTGGTACAGCTAGCGTGTCGAAACTTGGGCAATTTCGTTCACCCTGTATCGTCTGCCCCTTCCAACCCGCACTGGCCAGCGTGGAAGAGTAGGCCAACAACACCAGCATGCAAAGCACTACAAAGTCATGGCCCCGTTACCCCAGCGGCACCGAGAGAGGCCATTATCAAGGAGGGGGTTCACGTCATCTAGGACTACGTGCAGGGGTGCTAAGAATGTCTGGGTCAAAAAGAGCCGCCGAAAGAGGGTAGATAGACTAAAGAAAGCGACCTACAACGTCAGAACTCTACTAAGAGATGAACACATACAAGAACTCGAAGAAGAACTTAGGGAAACCAGGTTGGTATGTGATGTAATCGGGATCTCCGAAGTAAGAAGACCAGAGGAATGTTTCACTACCTTGCAAAGCGGCCATCTACTATACAATTCTAAGGCGAAAAACGGCCAAGCAGGAGTACGCTTTCTCATAAACAGGAAATGGAAAGACCATATTGTGAGGGTTACAAAATCAGCCTCAGAGAAGCAGAACTTGTTGTGTGCATAGCAAAGTGCTGCAAACTAAAGATAGTGCAAGTATATGCACCAACAACATCATACTCAGAAGAAGACATAAATAGCTTCTACAACGACATCGATGAGACTCTAGGGCAACCAAACCACTACGCGATAGCGATGGGAGACTTCAATGCTCAAACAGGGAAAAGAACAAACCCTATGGAAACGGCAACGGGGAAATTGGGGCTCGAATTGAGAAACAAAAGAGGCGACGCCTTGGTAGAATGGGCAACATCAAGAAAGTACAATATCATGAATACCATGTTCCAGACAAAAGCAAGGAGGGGATGGACATGGAAAAGCCCAAACGGTGTAACGAAGAACGACATTGACTACAACGTAACAAACAGGCAAGACATCGTCACAGACGTAATAAGCATCAACCAAGTCAACATTGGAAGTGACCAGGTTATGAGCAACATCAAATTGGATGTACAGGTGGAAAGAAACAAACTGATGACCAAGAGGCCACCAAGACTAAATGCCACAGGAATAGATCTAATTCCAAGGCGAATTGAGAAACCGATTCGAGACACTACAAGAACTAGACGACATCGACACCATGAGCGAAACCATCACAGGCAGGATCCAACAAGGCGCATCAGACATAGCTAAAGAAAATAATCAGCCACATACATCGAGGATATCATCACCAACACGAGCCCTGATGAAGAAACGACGAGAAATACCAGGAAACGGCGACAATAAACAACGAATAGAGTACGCAGCTATATGCAAGATCATCGTAAGGAAAGCAAGAGAGGACATCACGAAATACAATCAAGAGATCATACGAGAAACGATCATGGCATCAAAGAGCATGAAGAGAACCCGAAAACACAGAAGCTAGGCCAAAACAGACTTATCACACTTCTGGGCAAGCAGGGTAGAGAAATCCATGATCAAGATAAGATCATAGAACGAATACAGGAATTCTACACCGAGATATACGACAGTGAACAGAGTACCATACTCCACGTTAACCCAAACATCGAGACGTTGAAAGCACGAGAAGATACCACCTCGAAGACACTTGCTAAGCTGTATACTAAGTGCTTATCAGAAATACGAATATCCACAGCGTGGAAGAATGCTAAAATAATGATAATCTTCAAGAAGGAAACTAAGAAACGCCTCAATAATTACAGACCAATATATCTACTATCTAACATATATAATGGTCTCACGAAAGTATTAACGACATGGCTAGAGAAGACACTCGACAAAAACTAGCCACAATATCAAGCTGGATTCAGAAGCGGATACTCAACGACAGAACACATCCACGTCGTAAACCAACTGAAGGAGAAGTGCAGAGAATATAATATCCCAATCTGCACCGCCTGCGACTCAAACTCAAGCAGTATTGACCCCGCTTCAAGAACAGGGGATAGAAGATGTGTACATCGAACTCCTGAATGATATCTACACCAACAGCTCGATGACAATCCACCAACACAAAGAAAGCAACAAGATCAACATCAGGAGAAGAGTACGACAGGGAGATACCATATCGCCCAAGCTGTTCACGGCAGCACTCGAAAGCATATTCCGACAACTGACTTTGGAAACAAGAGATTTAAATATAGACGGCGAATATCTTAGTCATCTTCGGTTCGCCGACGACATATTCACGTGCGCTAATACATCACATGAACTACAACAAATGCTACAGGAATTAACTGATAAAAGTGAAAATTAGGGTCTGAAGATGAACAAGTCGAAGTCAAAGGTGACGATGGAAAATGACACAACAACATATGTCAACAAAACCCACATTGAAACTGGGACATAGCACCAGATACAAAAAGCGAGACAATAAGATTCAAAGAAGACTCGCGGCCGGAAGGACAGCATTCGCCAAGCACCGCGATATCCTCAAGGGTAACACTGCGACATGCTTGAAGAGATAGGTCTACAACTCATGGGTACTTCCACAAATGACATACAGTGCGGAAACACTCAACACCCATGCAAAGAACAAGCTTGCAGCCGTACAAACAAATTGAAAGGAATTTGTTAAACATCACGTACTCGGGCAAAAAACATATGGGTAAGAGAAAAGACAAAGGTCGTGATTGAACAAGTCAGAAGACGGAAGTGGGCGTGTGCAGGGCACGTCAGCATGATATGAAATAACCGATGGACACTGCGCATCACCACCTGGAAACCATACGAAAGTAAATTACCTCTAGAGCAAAGACGGTGAGACGGTGGATAGACGAGCTTGAGAGCTACTGGAAAGGTTCCATCTGGCAGAGGATAGCGCAAGTTGGGTAGATGTGGAAGCAGCATGCTGAGGCTTTCGCCCAACAACGGGACACTACGGCTGTACAATGATGGTGAATGATGATAAATACATTTGACATTTCTATCAAGACATTAACAGTTTCTGCTAACAGTCAGCAATGCAAATGTGAGATCAGTCAGACCGTACTTAGTAATATGTACAAAGAGTAGCACCTGTGGCTACTGGGCAGTAAAACTGGGCACGACCAGCCTGCTAAATCCCTTTGTGTGTTAGAGAAGGTCTGGCCCAGATAAGCAAACCCTTTGTTCAAGCCAAATATCCGAACTTAGATAGGTGTCCTGTGGAGTTGTTCAAACATCACCCAGCCTGGCTAGACAGGATAGCCTGGCGAATGGTGATACCGATGTTAAAGGGAGAACCAAATTCAACTTGACTGTCAGAGTAGTAAGCATATCATCATCATCATTGTACAGCCATAGATAGTGCCCCGTGGTTGGGCGGAGGCCTCAGTATGCTGTTTCCACGTATGCTTCCACATCTTTCACTATCCTCTGCCATATGGTACCCTTCCAGTGGTCATTTAGTTCGCCTCTACATCAGCTCGCCGCGTTTCCTCGAGAGGCTAGTGGATGCAGTAAATGTCGGTCTTTGTTACACCGTTCGGGCTTTTCCACGTCTATCTCCTCCCTGCTTTCTTCTATTGATAATTTTGTACTTTCTTGATGTTGCTCTTCCACCAACGTGCCGCCTCATTCGTTTCTCATCTCGCCCAAATTTTCCCGTTGCCGTTTCCGTAGTGTATTCGACATCGTATCTCTATGTTCTTTCCCTCTTTATGCATATCGTCTAGTGGTCCCCCCCCCCCTAAAATTCCATCTACGTCATTGTAGAAGCTATTTATCGCTTCTTCTGAGTACGGTTTTGTTGGTGCATATACTTGCATAATCTTTAGTTTGTAGAGCTTTGTTATGCATAGAACAAGTTCTGCTACTGTAGTGTCTTTCCATTTACTATTTATGAGAAAGCCTACTCCTGCTTGGTCGCTGTTTGCCTTCGAATAGAATAGTAGGTGGCCGCTTTGTAAGGTAGTGAAACCTTTCTCTCATTTTCTCACTTCTCCGATCCCGATTACATCCCATATCAACCTGGTTTTCCTAAGTTTCTTTTCGAGTTATTGTATGCGTTCGTCTCTTAGTAGAGTGGCGTTGTAGGTCGCTATCTTTAGTCTACATACCCTCTTTCCGCAGCTCTTTTTGACCCAGATATTATTGGGCACACCTGCACGTAGTCCTAGATGACCAGAGCAGCCTCCTTGGGCATGGACTAGTTCGGTGGCATAGCTTTGTAGTGCTTTGCATGGTGGTGTTGTTGGTCTTCCCTTCCACGCTGGCTAGTGCGGGTTAGAAAGAGCAGGCGATACAGAGAAAAGGAAATTGCCCAAGTTTCGACACGGTTGTTGTATCAGTACCGAACCACCAACCTGCCTGTACCGGGATTCGAACCCCAGCCCCTCTAGTCGGGAGTCCGGCACTCTAACCACTCGGCCACCGCGCCCTCTCCCTCTCTCTCTCTCTCTCTCTATGTATATATATATATATATATATATATATATATATATATATATATATATATATATATATATATATATACATATATATATACACATTATATATGAGTGTATTATATACACCATTCATATATTCAAATATATGTATATATATACTGTTGTGTATATACATACATACATGCATGCATGCATGCATACATGCATGCATGCATGCATGCATGCATGCATGCATACATACATACATACATACATACATACATACATACATACATACATACATACATACATACATACATACATACATACATACATACATACATACATACATACATACATACATACATACATACATACATACATACATACATAATAGGGGGTATATCATATATCATAGGAACATTTGTGAACAAGAGAAATAGGTAGAAGTATGGAGAAGTTATGTTGACATATATGTGTCCATGACAGGGGTATGAAGAGGTTTGTTAGACTTGGGTATGGATCAGAGTGGGACGCAATGATGCGGAGGTTGATGATGATGATCTGGTGCACCAACATTAGGAGGCGCGTAAAGGAATGAGTTGATGACTTGATGGGTGCAGAGAAAAACGGTTCTTTCACACCGGGGAGAGCCGCAAGTGAAAACACAACCTGTCGTAGGATCTTTCGCGCTGGCAGTGGCTATATAAGGGTGGAGTGTTTTGTCCACAACTTCCGCTACTGGACAAGAAGAGTACATAGTCGGCTTCAATACCATATCCGTCTTCGCCAGATTTCTGTATATTCGAGCCACGTTTTATATAACATGCCTGGGTTAACAGAGGAAAAAATCGTGCAGTGCAAAACTATTTCTAATGAATAGTTCAATGACATTTCCCTATAGAATTAATGTTAGTTATTTTTTTATTAATATTAAACAAAACCAAAACGTTATTTTTAATGTATCTCAATGATCGCTGGTAGGGCCTCTGTTTTTATATGAATACGGAGGCCATATCACATATAAATTGAGTAGACAAAACAACAGCGCGTCATATCTACGCCGAATCAAGCAGTGTATAGGCAGCATCCGCATGTGACTGACAACAACAATATATTTCCTGCGATTTCAAACCGATATACGCACATTCTATTGTCTTGTGACATTGATAAGACTATGAATCAGCATCTTTTCTGCTCAACACAAGAACTACCAGTCAGTTAAGTTGTTTTTACACTTTGACCTTGACCTAACCTTGGTCTTCACCTTTAAAATCAGGACCGTCGACAAGGATTAGCAATGAAGGTAAACTGAACGTTTTTGTTTGGGACCTCCTTGGAAATTACTCTGATACAAATTTGGTACATAGATGCTTTGTTTTTATATAGCGGCCATTTTGAAATTATGCAAATTGATAAATTATCCTATGGAATGAAGTGATTCAGTATATAAATTAGCCTTTGAAAACTGTAACCAATATTATTTTAAGTCTTTATATATTGGACAATTACTAAAAAGAATTATAACATTATTAACAATTGACCTTGCCCTGACCGTGACCTTAAAAATCGGGTAGTCCATTCCAAATATGGTGCATATTAATAAGTTTATGCAAAAATGCAAGAATGGCTGTGTGACACCCGTCGGATTATTGACCTAGAGGTCTATGAGATCAACACAATTTTAAAATGACATCGTAATAATGAACAGTCCACCTTCAAAAGGACTTTTGACTGCCGGACAAAACCTGTTTATTTTAAGGTCCTTCTTGTTTATTGGTAATCGTAATTGATGTAAAGAAAATGCTGTTCAATATATTCGGTTTTTTTTCAAGAATAAAGCTTTAAGTCGCCTGTCTGACGACATTGTACGTCACAATCATCTGACAGGATATGCTACACAACTCGTTCGTTACTTATAAATTATTCCTTTTGGGTATCGTGTTATATAGCCGACTTTGTGAAAATATATCAAGCACTCAATTTATAATAAACACGTATTTGGCACTAGGCAACAGTCAATCAATCATAAACCAGCCAGTACTACTGTGGTCTACGGTTGTGTACCGAACAACACTATGTGTGTATCATATAAACAAGAATAATAAGAGAGAAAGGTAAAATAAGCACGTACTTGTAACAGTAAGTCAGGTATACGCATATTCCGAGGTCCGCATTTCGTTGTACTAAGACAACCTCTGAAAAGAAACAGCATGATGTAAATGGATAACAATATCGGCCTCATTTATTTCGCAAACTCTGAATATAAATATATATATATATATATATATATATATATAGTATATATAGTATATATAGTATATATAGTATATATATATATATATATATATATATATATATATATATATATATATATATATACATATATATATAATTCAAACTCAACTCGCTCAAAATGAAAACCGACATGACCAATGTAGCTTGTAGTTCAGTAAAACCATTTACATAAGACGTCAAAGTTATAATGTAAGAGACAAATGATAAATTATTAGAGACATGTACCCCAAGCCCCTATATAATATCTGCCTATATCCGGCCACCACATTCCTCCCGCTACATCTTCCAACCCTGAAATAATAATTAAACATTCCTACCTTAACACTGATTAAACAATACTTAAACATTCCTACCTTAACACTGTTTTTCGTGGCGTTGGCGTTCAACCAGTAACTTCACATGTAACGTTGCTTATTAGTTTATAAATTAACGATAGGAAATGGCATTTATCCAGTGGAAGTTGGATAATGACTTGCTTAGACTAGATTAATTGCTTTGGTTACAAAGAGGACTAGAGACGGTGCCAGTACTTGGACGAAAATCGATGGTGTGATGGGAGATATATGCATATCACGTAAATTTAAATTTATAGGCAATGTGCTTAGCTTGTGTATTAGCCAGTTATACATGAATGCACTTGAAACGATGGTACTAAAAGAGAAATAACATGAAAAGGTCCACGTTTGCGAAAAACAACCTGGTAAGAAACATCGTAGGAGTCAAGAGAGCTGATATAAGAAGAATTGATGAAATGAGAATGGAGATTTGAGTGAAGGAAAGTGTTAAGAAATTGGTGAGCAGTACAAGTGTTGGTCATGTGGAAATGATGGGAGGGAAAACTGGCAGAGAGCAGATGCCCAGACAGTTTAAGGGAAATGGAGGCGAGGAAGACCGAAATTGCGTTGTGTGATTGCATTTATAGTGACCTAGAAAAAGTGGGAGAAGAATGGAGAAAAGAGCAACAGATAGAAGGAATTGGAGATTGCTGACAGAGAACGTAGTGAGAACAAGTGAGAGGAAGAACAAAAGACAATGGAAAAGAAATCGTAGATAACTCATCTTGACGACAGTGAAGCCAAGAAAAGAACAACAACAAAATGGAATTTGACCCTAGTCTAGTAACCACGCAACTAGTATTTTGAATACTTGACAGCCATTAGCGATCGTGCCCACTGAGAATGATAACATTTGTATTGCTCTGTCACCTCTTATACAGTAGCCAGCAACAGAAGTGGAGAATTCCTCACTTAATCGTATTTGAATTACAACAAATGTGTTTGCTGAATGGTAGGACTGTCATGGAAAGGAACATCTTACACAGGCATCCTTGTATCCTCTGTACATTGTGGATATGTGAATCAGGCAGCCAGTTTTTGGTCCTCCCTTTCCAACCATCCTAATTATTCCCGGGATTGGGCCTGTCCCCCACCCCCCCCCCTCTGGCTACGCCACTGGCTGGTAAGGACACATGCAGAGAATTGAAGAAAACAATGACGTGAGAGCAATTGTTGATATGATAGTGCCACGAAAAAGACCAAGAGGGAGACCAAGAGAGAGATGGATGGATTGCGTCCGAAGGGACATGCAGTAACTGCGGATCATCCCGGAGTAGTCCAGTAGCCAAAGCCCTATATTTTAGTGAACCTGGTTTTTTCGGATAAAGTTTTTTTCTCTGTTGATTCTGGTAGCCTGGGGCATGGTTAATCAGAATCAGGTTGATGCCCGGTGATATATATTGGGCAACTCTAGATATTAACCCTTTTCTATCGGATACACTCAAATTCTAAAGAAAAAAACGGAAACTCCCATATTTACATGGTAAAAACTCATATCAAATGAACCCAGTTTGCTTTCTCTGATATTTATTAACATAATAGTATAGTGCAGAATCAAATATGGATCAACACTGAATGAATTAACCCCTTTCTAGCCATTTTAAGTTAGGGAAATGCCACGATTACAGACATGATTATGCAGAAAATGGTCAAACAACAGTAGGATAAAGTTTGTTCTCTGTTGATTCGTGTAGCCTGGGGCATGCTTAATCAGAATCAGGAGGGTGCCTACCTGCCATATCTATTGGGCAACTCTAGATATTAACCCCTTTATATTACATACACTGAAAATCTGAAGAAAAAAAATATTTGTCCCCTTTTTTAATGAAGAGTGTTTACCAATGGCTGAAATATGTTTGTTAATCATGAATATTCATGTTATTGAGTTTGTTAAGCCACTCTTTATGCCATACAGAGGGCAATTAACCATTTTCTGGTAATTTTGTGGTACGCTGGGTGCCCGCCTGGGTAATATCAGGGTCATCTTCCACAACCGTAGACGAAAGCCATCTACTTGCCCCTGATCGACATGAAGCCATCCGATCCAGATACGATGTTAACAGCTATGGTTAGAGTGCAGGAGCTTACATCGCAAACCGGTCAGACATTCAGCCTTTTAACGTGCGACCAACAACTCTACCGGGTTGCCGTGCATGTATCTTGGGATCAGCCAGAAAGACTCAAAGACATGTACTTGCGTCTTGGGGGGGTATGGATGCTCTGATGAGTTTTGCTGGGGCTGTAGGTTCATTGATGGCTGAAAGCTGGCTATCTGATATCCTTTCCGAAGTGTTTGGATGGGTTCCAAAGATGTTGAGTGGTAAGAAGTTCCCACAAAATGTACGTGCCCTTCGGATGATGGCAGAGGAGGTAGTTCGTGGCCTGTTCATGGATCATCATTTTGAGAATACTGAAGACCTGATGAAAGCCTTGGATCAGATTGCTAGTGAGAGCAGGACAGTGAAACTGTGGATTGAGATCTTGGTGAAGCCTGTATTGCTGATGATGACATATGTTATGGCGGAACGCGAGGGTGACTGGCTTCTTCATCTAGCTACATTTAAAAAGATGCTTCCATACTACTTCGCTGCCGGTCATGTAAACTATGCACGGTATGGCTTGTACTACTTGCGTTCCATGGAGAAACTTCCCCCTCACGTAGAAAGACTTTTTTAAAGGGACAACATGTGACACGACACATTCAGGGCATATGGAATGGTCTGTGGAGCGACCAGTTCATAGAATCCACCTTTATGAGGTACGGCCATAGTGTTAGCGGAATAATAGGAATCACGCTAAAGTCGAACGCACTGAAGATATGGGCGCTAAGCCGTCATATCTGCTGCAAGATAGAGTCTGACATGGGGGAGATGGAAGAGGAGTAGACAGGTGCCACCAGGGTTCAACTGTATCACAAAGAGGAGGCCAAGGCAAGGATACAAGCGGATGCGAAGGACAGGGCTGGACTCCGTCGCAAACTTGACTATTGCATAGACCCTATGGATTCGAAGGAGCATCCAGAAGGCAGCATTGTGAACGTTGTTAGCGGGAAGCTAGCCCCAGCATCTGTCAATGTAGAAAATGCTGTGATGATTGGAGAGACTATGTTGGAAGATTACGAGAAGACATGGCCGGAAGGATTCAACAGCACCATCTCCAAGAAAGTGGAGACAATGGCGGCATCATGCAAATTTGTAAAGGTTGGTGACTCTAAAGTCTACGATTTGAATGCAATCTACTCAAGGGTCGTTGCATTGTTATCTAGTGATCGGGATGTCGACGTGAATGATGTATTTTCTTATGAGCTTGCACCTGTCCCAACTGCAATGTTCATGAAGGATGGAATGCCGATTTTTAAAGCTAAGTCAAAGCTCAAGAGGTCGCTCCAGATTGAAGTTTCGCGGAGGAATGCTGGTGATGCAGATGCCACTGTCATAGATGGGTCAGCCCTTCTATGGACTGTGCATTGGCCAGCAGATGGTTCTGTTGCAGACTTCATCGTTAATGTCAAGAAACGGATAGCTTCATACCTGACCAACAGTGATGTCTACCTCATCTTTGACAGATACCATGAGTACAGCATCAAGTCCACTACGCGAGATGGCAGATATACCGGAATTACTAGGAAACATCATCTGCTACGGACAACAAAGTTGCCTGCACAGAAGGTTGTCTTGTCTTCTGTTGAAAACAAGAAACAGCTGATCCGGATCCTATGTGAAGAGCTTACAGAAGACAGGCTTTTTCATCTGCGGAGTACGGGAGACCACAAGTTGGTTGTCACAGGGGAGGATCCTTGCCTCATTGAAGTCCAAAACGAAGAGAAAAGGATCCGGTACGATCTGGAAACATACCAGGAAGAGGCTGAGATCATCATTGTCCAGCAAGTTTTAATGTGTGTCGGAGAGGCCCAATCAATCTCAGTGATTTCAGACGATACTGATGCTTTTGTTTTGCTACTGCATCACTACCAAATGGCAGGACTGGAAGTGCCACTGACTATGGAATCCCCAAGCAAAGAAAGGGCGATACTGGACATCAAGTTGACACAGGCAAAGATTAAGGAAATTGTGACGAACCTTCTACCTGCGCATGCTATGTCAGGATGCGACACAGTGGCATGTTACCTTGGCATTGGCACCCCTCCAGCAAGTGATAGATCAAGCCACTCGTTTTATTTCAGCGTGTTATGGCATGAAGGACAGCACAGACATGTCACACACTAGGCTTCTTGTATGGGGAAAAAAGAATGGCAAAGGCCATTCGTCTTCTCCAAACTTGGCTTATCTTCCACCAACGAGGGAGGCATTCATAGAAAATGTGAAGAGGGCCCATTTCCAGACAGTGTTGTGGCGTACTATGAATATTGACCCTAGGCAGCTGAAACCAGAAAAATTTGGTTGGAAGATGGACACAGACAACAAATCACTGAGTCCGATCGGTTTACCGGACGACACAAAACCTGCACCAGACTACATTTTGGAAATGATCAGATGTGACTGCAAAGCTGAACCCCCCTGTAACACCAAGAGATGCAGTTGTATAAAGGCTTACCTTGCACAATGTTTTGTGCATGTTTCAAGGTGGGATGCTCTAGACCACAGTAGCAGCTGAACTAGCCATCATGCATCATTCAGATTGTCAGCGTTTTTCAATCTGTCAATCTGACAGCAAATTTCAGGACTAAGCTCTCCATCAAGGATTTTGGCAGTAATTTAGGTTTGTTTGTTATACATAAAGTATTGAAGATAAACCATACTACACCCACAGAGAAGTTTCTGAGTGTTTGCCAGTAAGGTTAAAAATATATCACATAGACTCTTTCAAGCTGGAATTTTCCTACTGTTGATTGACCATTTTCGGCAAAATCATGCCTGAAATCGTGGAATTTCCCAAACTTAAAATGGCTAGAAAAGGGTTAATTCATTCAGTGTTGATCCATATTTGATTCTGCACTATAGTATTATGTTAATAAATATCAGAGAAAGCAAACTGGGTTCATTTGATATGAGTTTTTACCATGAAAATATGGGAGTTTCCGTTTTTGTTCAGAATTTGAATGTATCCTCCGATAGAAAAGGGTTAATATCTAGAGTTGCCCAATAGATATCACCGGGCATCATCCTGATTCTGATTAACCATGCCCCAGGCTACCAGAATCAACAGAGAACAAAACTGTATCCGACAAAACCAGGTTCAACCCCACGACTCCTTGACTAGAGGATGCCCAGGACAGAACATTCTGGAAATCAAGAATTAGGTCCGCTGAACCCACGTAGTGGAAAAAGGCTAAAATAATATATATGTACAAATATTTATATATATATATATATATATATATATATATATATATATATATATACGGCCATCCGTTGGTCCGACTGTCCATCCACTCGCTCGTTTGACGGTATTGGCCAAATAAAATATAAAGCATTTCTACATAAATGTGTGGATACTGTTGGCATGTTTAATGTGATTATTATATCTAGTGATATCTCACGTTTTACATATTTTCTTCGAGAAACCGGGTACATAGGCTTCTTCGCCATCACATGCCCTGTAAGCAAAGGTGTTTCGCCGTTATTAGTGTATTTACGAAGTGCGCGCACGCGTGTGTGTGTGTGTGGGGGGGGGGGGTGAGTGCGTGTTTGTGATTCTGTTTATATGTGAATGCGTGTGCATGTGGGCATGTGTGCTTGTTTTGTTCAAACAAATACGTGTATATGATGATGCTTGTGAAATGATCACGGCGTCTTTTCTTTTCTATACATAGTTCACGTGATAATCATGCATGAACTACTGACGTGTTCCGTCATCGGGTATTTTTACTTGTACAATTAAAATAGCATGATTAATTTGGTAATACAAACATATTATTAAACATCAAAACGAACACTACATTAAATATAGAAGTAGCTGAACATGGCTGCAAAAGTATGACTGTGTACTCCTTATGTCTTAGCTTTATGTCTCATATACAGCCGTTTGCATACATTTGTATATATTTGTGATGATCGTTGTTTCGTTTCTAATTTTTGTTTTCTTCTTTTTTATCTGAAAGTAAATTTTACAGTTGTATTTATTATTATTAATATTAGTTTTAATACATAATGAATAGCTTTATATTTTATTGTACAGCGCTTTGAGCATATTTGAATATTGCGCTTTATAAATAATAAATATTATTATTACTATTATTATTGTATGCTGTAACTTTAAGCGTAAAGGAACGATCTGACGTTATGCAACTAATAATGTTAATGCAAACTGACAAATTACAACGTTAATCACATTTGTTAACGTCAGTGGATTACGAGTAATATAATCTCAAAGTGAAAAATTATAATGAAATTGTCAACAACACGGCGGCTATAATCATCGCTCTGGTGCATCCAATCAGCCAGCACCACGAAGTGTCGTCTAATGAACCGATGACGTAGGGATATTTTGCGCATCAGTGACATCTGTCAACTCTCGTTGCGAGACACGCTTAGTTTTCAGAGTTGGTTTTCGATATGGTTGATTTACAACAAACCCGTAGCTGTACAGTATGCCACACTGTTCGGTTTACGACTGTAATAATACGAATGTGAAAACCAAAGTACTGTCGTCGCAGACGATTTCCTCATCACAAGGACAGATGATGCATGCCGAACAGGACGCAAATCTACAAGCATTTCTCATCAGATATCGTGACAGAACCCTGGTTCTCAACGCGGGAAAAGCTACTCTACAAGCTACATGAACTCAGTTCCATGGGGTGTCTCGTGACAGACGAAGGCATGTCACCTGACCCGAGGAAAGTCGAGGCTGCATATGCCCATCGACGGCGAAGGAGTGCGTCGCATCATCAGTACAGTGCAGTGCAGTGCAGTGCAGTGCAGTGCAGTGCAGTGCAGTGCAGTGCAGTGCAGTGCAGGCCAGTGCAGGCCAGTGCAGTGCAGTGCAGTGCAGTGCAGTGCAGTGCAGTGCAGTGCAGTGCAGTGCAGTGCAGTGCAGTGCAGTGCAGTACAGTATCTAGATATCTGGAGGTAGTGGACACCTCGTGCTATTGTTGGTTGTCGTGTATTTTATTAAACGTCAAACCCTCCCGAACAATGTTCCAGAGGGCAACCTTCTCAAATCAGTGTACCTCACTCCGAAAATTGCGTTTATATCCATGCCCTTAATGGCCCAGTTGTATACATTTCTCTTTCCCCATTTTCACAGTAACTGTATAACAACAAATTTAAGTGTAGTATCAAATAATCAGGAATGACGAGAACTATTATTTATGGCAATAGCTTTTTGATACGTTTATTTTTCAAGATGTTAGATACAAAACATTGGACAAAATAACGATAAATCAGTTCTGTTTCCCAGTTGACATCACACAAAGGGAGTTATAGTTACCTTAATATGTAATCAATATACTTATGTAATATATCAAAATGATGTGCATTCAATTACCGACTGAATACTGCAAAGCAATAGTAAAATAGCGCTACGTTATACGTAATCACGAGCCAAACATCTACCCCACCCCCTAAGTGTTGCACAATCGTGACGTGACGCAAATCGGAGTAGATTTCATTGATTGTATCATTTTCGCGTTCCTTATAGTAAATATACACTATTAAAGACAGAGTACTGATGCATAATCTACTGCTGGTTATTAATGCGATGTTTTTTAAGACAACATAAAATTATGATAACATTATTCGAAAATAAAAACATACCAAGGTAGTATTCAATCACATCTTAAAGATTGTTCTGAGTCACCTGTGTCACTCTTGTCACAGCCATTGTTTTCAACAAGAGTCGGAACAGATATTACTCGCCTACATTTGGTATCGTTCCGTTTGCACTTGCAAGCAGCACAACGCGGCACTTGGCATTTAGCGCAAGAACAATTACAAGGGCATTTGCTGGCGACACGTAACTTGTATACCATTGTGAAAGTTCTGGTAAAGGCGGCACCGTCAAAGATACTGGTTCCAAATGTGTGGAACCCGTCTTCCAACCGATATCTAATGATTTATCCTCCAGCTTCAAGTGAGTCTCTTTCAGCACAGCTGTCAACCTCAAGCCTTACAGCCTTGACGCATTGATCCATTTGACTCAAACAAAGCTTGCGGTACCTTAGAACATTCATATTCTCCGATGGTTTCCTCAAGATTGACATATTCCCCAATACCTTTCTGATGAAGAAGGCGTATCAGCATGACAACTTCATTGATCAGCTGCTACGTCTGCTTCTGCAGCACAGTAAGATGTTATTGAGGATGCAGTTCTTCAAATATGCTGTCACGTACCCATTGGACTTTGAGTTGTCATTCAAATATTTCTGGAGCTCATTTTTGCAAATATTTTCCAGTTTCCAGAGTTTTCATGATAGTTACAGTGGCTCACTGTTTCGTGGCAATATTTAGTATGTTGCTGGAGTCTACAGTGACGGGATTGATCATGTGCTGTTTTTATGCATGCTTGATTGATCATTTCCTGGTTTCCATCTTCGTAGAATTGTTAGACTGCAGATGGTTCATCACTTCTTTGAAATGGAATGATACCTCAAATGACACAGGCTTTGTGTAATGCTAGTTGGTTCGTACTTTAGCATCCAGGGGTATTTATGTAAACCCACTCGCACTTTCCTTCACATCTATGCTTTATGTCTGCCCATGAGCTATGTCAGAAGTGATACATTTGAATGACTCCGCGTTTTTCGCACATCATATTGACCTTTCGTGAAGTACTGATATACATATGGTGCTGGGTTCTTCAGGTTGTTCATTTCCTTTAGGTACATTGGCAGCGAATAAATGTAGTTGTGGTGACCAGCAGCAACAACAAATGGGAGCATGTTATTATACTAAACCAAATTTTCCCAATTGCCCATTTTCCCATTGTTAAAATGCACCCGTGCCTCCCGTAGTCATTTGTGTTCAAAACCTTTGTTAGCCGTTCCTTGCTTACACAAACCAGTTTCTATAAGGATAAGACTCCACATAATTTTTCCAACTGCGCCCATAGCGTTTACAGTGAGATGAAACTACACACATGACAATAAGATGTCAACGTCATCATCATGGGAAGCTTGCTCCCGTAGCCCATATGAAATATCGTGCAAAGCCTGATCAGCCATGACTACTGTGTGTTTCACCCCAAACTTATTGGCCATCTTTGCTGCATATTCTAAGCGGATCTATTTGAACAGAATGGATCATTAAACCATATATAAAGCATGTGGCTGGCACTGTTGACGCCAGTGTTGTGTAGAAAGCATTCAAACATTTATAGTGGTTGCTTTCGGGCTCTACTTTCTATATGGATGACGAACGGCAAAATTGCCATGCCACAATCATCAACTGAAACTATTGAACACATATAGGTTGCAAATATACAGTCCTCATCTTTACAAGTAATCTGGCTTTAAGCTTTTCGCACAAAGAAATGTAGTGTGGTTCAATTTGAGAAGGTATGGCGCTCGACAACAAAAAGATTCAATACGTTATGATCATAACAGTGCGAAATTCTTCGTCCTTGCCGTCACCAAATTATTATCTTCAACAATCAAAATAGCTTATGCAGACGAGAAGTTACCGTTTTTTAGACATTGTCAAATATAGTGATGTCACATACCATATAATTGGTAATCATAAGTGTCCGTTGTGTTTATTTTGTTAATTTCGTATTTGTTGTCTGTAAAACACCGTAGACACCAAACTAAGTTAAAATGACTGATACGCTGCAAAACATGTCATTCAAACATGATAACATACCTCATGTATTTGAAAACAAGAATACGTTATATTTAATTCACTTATTAGACGCAACGTATTTATATATTCAAGTTATTCCAGAGATGATGTTAAAATCTAACGTCAAACCAAAATGAGGTGGAGAAGTATTCACTGTATGTTGATTCTAGAACAAGACTATAGTGATGTTCAAGTGTATTTTACAATTGTATGGTATAAATCAACCGAGAAATGAATGGGGATACCTTTGATATGTTCACTCATTATATAGCTTGAATATGTAGTAAGGTGACTACGGTACATTTATATGAAATAAACGGAAATGTTTTTCTACTTATTCTTCAATTGTTTGTTTTTCGTTGCCTTAAAATATATACATTTTTATAATATATTTGTGGTCTGTATTCCTCTCACAATTACGGATATATTTTAGTACAGAGACTAGCTAATTTCATTAAATAAAACATGAATATTTCATAATTAGCCATTGTGACTTAACAGTCATTCCGACACCTTCAGGCCTGAATTGAAGTTTAATTTTCAAGTGCCGTGTTGTGTTGCTTGGCCATACGATGGGAAAGATAACAAATATGAACGAGTAATACCTGTTTGAATTAGTGTTGAAAAATGGCTATGACAAGAGTGACACAGATGACTCAGAACAATGTATAAGATGTGATTGAGTAACACCTTGATATGTTTTGTATTTCGAATAATGCGTGTTATCATAATGTTATATTGCCTTAACAAACATTGCATTAATAACCAGCAGTAGGGTATGCATCAGGACTGTCTTTACTAGTGTATTATTACACTAAGAAACGCGAAGTTGATACAATCAATGAAATCCACTCCGATTTGCGTCACGTCACGATTGCCCAACACTTAGGGGGTGGGGTACATGTGTGGCTCGTGATTGCGTATAATATAGGACTATTTTACTACTGCTTTGCATAATCCAGTAGGTAAATGAATGTACATCATTGTGATATATTACATAAATATTTTGATTACATATTAAGGTAATTATAACTCCTGTTGTGTGATGTCAACTGCGAAACCGAACTGATTTTTCGATATATTATCCAATGTTTTGTACCTGGCTTCCTAATAAACAAACATATCAATACGATATTGCCATACATATTAGTTCTCGTCATTCCTGATTATTTGATACTACACTTAAGTTTGTTGTCACACATTTATTGTGAAAATGTGGAAAGAGACATATATGCAGCGCGGCCATTAAGACACCACATAAGCCTGAATGTAAATGCAATTTTCGGACTGAGGTACACTGATTTCCGGGGGTTGGCCTCCGGAATATTATTAAGGAAGGTTTGAAGTTTAGAAAACGACAGGGCAACCAAAAATAACACGATGTGCCCACTTCGACCCCCGTGCGCCCCGACTATGTACGAATAACAGTTGGAGCCTAAAGAATTCAAAGATAAACTGAAAAAGTAAACAAACAGCGCGTGCACGTAATTAGCCCGATTACATCACATGCCTGAGTTGCATATCACCGCCCCCTATCGATCCTGTAGGCTCCCCATTTTACTAGTTATTCCCATTTTGTGTCAAAACATTACGTCAATCCAAAATGAGGGGTGACGTATATGTTAGTTCAAAAACATGTGATGTGCTGAAACATTTTACAATGTCGTGGTATATAACAACAGAGGAATGAATGGGGATCATTTTGATATGTTAACCATATATTTTGAATATACATTAAGAGAACTACGGTAAACGTTATATGATGTCGATGACGAAACGGAAGTGTTTATTTTAACATATTGCTGAATCTGTTGCCTTAAAATGTACATTTCAATAAGATATTTGTTGTGTTTATGCTCCTCTGCAATACGAATAGTTTGCCATAAAAACTAGCTTTGTAGCCCTAAACAAACTATGAGAAAAACAAATTGCAATTGTAACTAAACGGCCATTCCGACACCCTATACGTCTGAATTTAAGTGCGATTTTCGGAGTGAGGTACACTGATTTCAGAGGGTTGCCCTCTGGATTATTGTTAAGGAAGGTTTGAAGTTTAGAAAACAACAGGGCAACCAAAAATGGCACGAGGTGTCCACTTCGACCACCGTGCGCCCCGACTAAGACAGGTTTGTGAAGGGATTGACCGAACTCATAGATCCGTCGCGTGAATTGACACGCAACGACAGCGAGTTCACATGGAATGAGTCTCACACAAAAGCCTTGCATGCGATACACGTGAAACTCAGTAACATCCCAGTGCTGCGTTACTACGACATGGCTAACGGAGTAGCGACATAGGGAGACCCGTCGCAGACGGGCATTGGAGCTACGCTGCGCCAGCCGATAAGTTACGCAGGCAGAGCCATGACAGACACCGAATAGAACTATGCTCAGATGGAGAAGGAACTGTTAGCAATATTGTTCGTGTGTGAGCGATTCAAGGGCATGCGTTTAAAGTTCATCAGCCACCAGAGGTCACGCCAGTGCGGCGCGCTTGCGTATACGTGAAACGACATCCTAGACCGGATGTACGTTCCAGACCGTCATGCTGATGATCAAACGCCAGTCGGAGGCTATTCGGTGAACCGAGCGCCGATATCCCAGCAGACCGGTCAACGATAACCAGATGTTGTTGACATTCCGATGTCGCCAAGTCCTCGGCACGGGGGACGTCGATGCGAGACGACCCAGTGACATGGCGCGATACGCAGAGGCGAGACGAGCCTAGTGCACGACGCATGACACTATGCAATCATGTTGACATGAAGCCACAATGACTGCTCGTTACTGAGATGTGAATCCTAAGAGATAATTTAAAAAAAATAACATTCTCGAGATACCCCAGCTAATCCGCGCAGAGAGGCGATATTTGGACACGCTGTCCGGCGGCAACTTATGGACTCTAGGGGCAGTGCTCACGCGGTCAGTAATTAGAATATAGAGTGGTGGGTGCTGCCAATGTTTATACTTGTAGTTTGTAGAGCGCAGTGGCTCAGGGGTAGAGCTTCGGACTCTCGACTACGAGAACCCGGGTTCGAATCCTGGCTGCGGCGTTAAAACCCTGGGCAAGTTTTTTCACTCTACATTGCTCCAGTTCACTCAGCTGTTTAAATGAGTACCTGACTATAGACAGTGGTGGATATGTGTACGAGCAGCCTTCGCACATTAATTGTAGCATATGGCTGGATGCATCCCAGAGAAGCCGAGATGGTATATGAGTGAACAGGTCTGTCAGGGAAGTAAAGTGTAAAGCGCTTTGAGCGGTCCTAATATATAGTATAGCATTAAGCAAGCAATATCGTTACAGGGTGCACCTAAAAAAGGTGGGGGTAAACAACGGTTGTTCATTTTGATTCCCGATCAGCACACCTCGGCTGGTGGGACTCCAATACCAGCGGTGCGAAACAAGTGAAGAAGAAGAAGCTACGATTAGCAACATGGAATGTGTCAATTAATGTCAATCAGATGCAGAAAGACCACAAAAAAGATGCAGAAAGACCACAAAAACAAACAGCGCTAGTTGCCCGAGAACGTGATCGCTATAACATAGATGCAGCTGGCCTCCTAGAAACACGTCTTGAAAGACAAAGTACGCTACAAGAAAAACCTGCGTTTTCTTCTGGACAGAGAAAGAGCCTGGGATAAGGATAGGAGCTCGAGTAGGATTTGCGATTGCCAAAAATCTTGGTATATAATTATTACTTAAGTACCTACGCTACAACTAGGATACCAAAATGTCTCATCACCCTCAGAATACGAATAGTTAAAACTCCCTATGCTACCATTGTCAGTGCTTATTTTCTAGTTTCTATTTGTTTTCAGCACTCGGCAGAGTTCTATTAACTGACTAGTCTGTATATGTTGTGGTTACAACCGATCGTGATTTCTCTTCCCCTCCGAACAGTCAAAATTAATGGTAATAAATCACATCACACATGGCTTAGATAATGCCAAGGGCCAACGATATACAACATATACCGTTTTACGATATAGATGATAGCGATGTTTTTTTATAATATGACAGTACAACCTATTTGAAAGTTACAAATATACCGAGCACAGCAGGTGTCATTTCTAGAAGGATGTTGATCCTGAAAATAATGATTATAACATCTGAATTTCTTGTAGGTATTATGCAGAACAACAATTTAACAGTGACCTAAATGTAAATTATAATGGTGGAATATCCTTGATACATTTTAATGCCAGAAGTCTCCTTATGTATATATGTATCTATGTATGTATGTATGTATGTATGTATGTATGTATGTATGTATGTATGTATGTATGTATGTATGTATGTATGTATGTATGTATGTATGTATGTATGTATGTATGTATGTACGTACGTACGTACGTACGTACGTACGTACGTACGTATGTATGTATATCAGATCATAGAACGAGTAGAGGGATTCTACATCGAGCTATACGACAGTGAACAGAATACCATAATACACACTGATTCAAAAGAGGTACCAGAGATAACATCATCGGAGGTGGGAGAGCAGCACTACGACATATGAAGAATGGCCCAGCAACAGGCAACGACAATTACAAAGCGATATGTCTACTATCAAACATATATAAAGTACTCACGAAAGTACTAACGAAAATGCTAGAGATGACACTCGACGAAAACAAGCCACGAGAGCAAACTCGATTCAGTAGCGAATACGCAACGACAGACCACACCCACGTCGTAAACCAACTGAAAGAGAAGTGCAGAGAATATAATATCCCACTCTGCATCGCATTCGTCGATTACGAAAACGTCTTCGACTCAGTGCAAACTCTCGCAGTACTGACCTCGATTCAAGAACAGGGGATAGAAGATGTGTACACCGAACTCCTGAAAGAAATCTACGCCAACAGCTCGATGACAGTCCACCTACACAAAGAAAGCAACAAGATCAACATCAGGAGAGGTGTACGACAGGGAGATACCATATCGCCCAAGCTGTTCACGGCATTACTCGAAAGCATATTCCGACGACTGACTTGAGAAAACAGAGGCTTGACGAATATCTTCGTCATCTTCGCTTCTCCGACGACATACTCATATGCGCTAACACACTACACGAACTACAACAAATGCTACAGGAATTAGCTGATGAAAGTGACAATCAGGGTCTGAAGATGAACAAGTTGAAGACAAAGGTGATGATGGAAACCAACACACCAATATATGTCAACAACACTCAGATCGAGAACGTTGAAAGCTACATCTACCTGGGACAGAGATATAGCACCAGAGACAAAAACCAAGACAAGGAGATACAAAGAAGAATCACGGCCGGATGGACAGCATTCGCCAAGCACCGCGACATGTTCAAGGGTAACATTGGAACATGCTTGAAGAGACAAATCTACAACTCATGCATACTTCGAGCAATGCCATACGGCGCGGAAACATGGGCACTCACCACCTGTGCAAAGAACAAGCTAGCAGCCGTTGCATATGCTCAATACTCGTTGTATATATATATATATATATATATATGTATATATATATATATATATATATATATATATATATATCATAATAAATTATAGTGTTATTTTGTGTATGTGTGCGTGTGTGGTTATTACTGTTGTTGTTGTCGTGGTTGTTATTGTTGTTGTTCATATTCCTCTTTTTGTTGTCGGCGTCGTATTCGTCGTCGTTGTTTTTGCTGTTGCCATTAATAAGTTGCTGCGCCTAACATTTCAGTGACGTGGAGCTTAATAAAATATATAACAATGATGTGTTATATATTACAGACCGGGTATGTCATACCTCTCGAGTAGAATTCTCTCAGAAGACGGCCGTGATCTAACTTTCAACAGCCCTTCAAAGTATTTCTGGATGTTGTCAACCATAGTGTCCTGTAATTAAACCAGTAAATAGTAAACACTTACAACCAACATTAAATTATAAATAACTAAAAACACATATCACTTTCTAAGCGACGTTCATCATCCACAAACAGTCGATGAAGGTATGATTATTGTAATATTATACCAAATGCATTTTAAATAAGATTAATGTATTACCATTAGTTTAGATAACATAGATTCACAGCAATTACACAGCATAAACCGATACATCTTTAGGGAATTCACATTGATATTGACACAATCTACTTCAAAAATAGGTTTTACCCAGACAATGAAACTGAAACTCGATATTAAAAAGAACGCATTGACGGAGTAGAAGAGCCGTTCGAAAAGATATTCTTTGGCTGGTGTCTATAGTCAGATGGTCTGGCGGTTAAATCTGTCTAGGAGCACGTTACCGAAAATAACTTATGAAACTTTTTGTTTTATAAACATAACGTGTTTGTAAACTTTCTGTTTTGTATTTTGTTTTATAAAATTATTTTATTATGTTGCTTTATGTTATGTTATGTTATGTTATTTTATTATGTTGTGTTATATTATTTTGTGTTATTTTATTATATTATGTTGCTTTATTTTACTTTATTTTATTTTGTTATATTATATTATGTTATGTTATGTTCTGTTGTTATATTATTTTACTTTATTTTATTTCGCCTTATTTCATTTTATGTTGTGTTATATTATTTTATGTTATTTAATATTATTATGTTGCTTTATTTTAAGTTATGTTATGTTATGTTATGTTATGTTATGTTATGTTATGTTATGTTATGTTATGTTATGTTATGTTATGTTATGTTATGTTATGTTACATCATATTATGTTCTGTTCTGTTCTGTTCTGTTCTGTTCTGTGCTGTGCTGTGCTGTGCTGTGCTGTGCTGTGCTGTGCTGTGCTGTGCTGTGCTGTGCTGTGCTGTGCTGTGCTGTGCTGTGCTGTGCTGTGCTGTGCTGTGCTGTGCTGTGCTGTGCTGTGCTGTGCTGTGCTGTGCTGTGCTGTGCTGTGCTGTGCTGTGCTGTGCTGTGCTGTGCTGTGCTGTGCTGTGCTGTGCTGTGCTGTGCTGTGCTGTGCTGTGCTGTGCTGTGCTGTGCTGTGCTGTGCTGTGCTGTGCTGTGCTGTGCTGTGCTGTGCTGTGCTGTGCTGTGCTGTGCTGTGCTGTGCTGTGCTGTGCTGTGCTGTGCTGTGCTGTGCTGTGCTGTGCTGTGCTGTGCTGTGCTGTGCTGTGCTGTGCTGTGCTGTGCTGTGCTGTGCTGTGCTGTGCTGTGCTGTGCTGTGCTGTGCTGTGCTGTGCTGTGCTGTGCTGTGCTGTGCTGTGCTGTGCTGTGCTGTGCTGTGCTGTGCTGTGCTGTGCTGTGCTGTGCTGTGCTGTGCTGTGCTGTGCTGTGCTGTGCTGTGCTGTGCTGTGCTGTGCTGTGCTGTGCTGTGCTGTGCTGTGCTGTGCTGTGCTGTGCTGTGCTGTGCTGTGCTGTGCTGTGCTGTGCTGTGCTGTGCTGTGCTGTGCTGTGCTGTGCTGTGCTGTGCTGTGCTGTGCTGTTCTGTTCTGTTCTGTTCTGTTCTGTTCTGTTCTGTTCTGTTCTGTTCTGTTCTGTTCTGTTCTGTTCTGTTCTGTTCTGTTCTGTTCTGTTCTGTTCTGTTCTGTTCTGTTCTGTTCTGTTCTGTTACATATTATATTTTATTATCATGCTGTATGTTATGTTCTATATTTTATGTTATTTTATTTTATTATGTTTCTTTATGTTATATTACATTATGTTATGTTCTGTTATGTTATATTACTTTATTTAATTTCGTCTGATTTCATTTTATGTTTTGTTATATTAATTTATTTTTGTTCATGTTATTTTATTTTACTTTAATTTATTATCTTATTTTATTTTATTATGTTGCTTTATGTTAAGTTATATTATTTTATTATGTTGTGTTATATTATTTTATATTATGTAATTTTATTGTGTTGCTTTATGTTACATTATGTTATATTATATCACAATTATTTATGTTATGTTATTTTATTTTATTATGTTGTGTTATATTATTTTATGTTATTTTATTTTATTATATTGCTTTATGTTACGTTATGTTGTTATCATGGAGTTGGGAAAATATGAAAAACTTGACAAAGTAAACATTAAAAACACGTAAAATTGACAAAGTGATGGCGGTGAAACGCTGACAAAGTTGTGAAATGGTACAAAGTTGGCACATGGAGTTAGTAAAATATGAAAAACTTGACAAAGTTATGGCATGTAAACACTAAAAAAAACCGTAAAATTGACGAAGTGATAGCGGTGAAACGCTGAAAAAGTTGCGAAATGGTACAAAGTTGGCACATGGAGTTAGCAAAAAAATATGAAAAACCTGACAAAGTTATGGCATGTAAACACTAAAAACACGTAAAATTGACAAAGTGATGGCGGTGAGACGCTGAAAAAGTTGCGAAATGGTACAAAGTTGGCACATGGAGTTAGTAAAATATGAAAAACTTGACAAAGTTATGGCATGTAAACACTAAAAACACGTAAAATTGAAAAAGTGATGGCGGTGAAACGATGAAAATAGTTGTAAAATGGTACAAAGTTGGCACACCGAGTTAGTAAAATATGAAAAACATGACAAAGTTATGGCGTAGAATAGAAAAATAGACTATTTTACTACAAGTTACAAGAATAACTTAGTTAAATTTGTGAAACACCACATATGTAACGCAATGAAACGGTGAAACGTTACGAAATGGAACGAGGTGTATACACTGGCTCAGTGAAATAAGAAAAGTTGGCAGGGTTATTGCGTGGAAACTTTAAATGGCACTAGTTTTTAACGTTATCACTATGATTGAATGTGTAATTATGCAAGAAACTGTGTTATGGTCTTGATGTGACCCGACATTTTTACGGCAGTTGTGTTTTGCACATGGTAGGAAGCGTCATTTTAATGGAAGTTATGGTTTGCGCATGACATAAAACTCTCCTAACGTCGTGTTTATTGGTTGCGCAACGACATATGTAAGTTGCCTACGTGCAGAACGTGACCGGTCTGTGCTCCATACTGGACATGGTGGCGACGCGTGAGCTACAATTTTGTATTGTTGGAAGAAATGCTATGTGACCTGCATACTGGCCAATACGTATGCGCATTGCACGACATATGTAAGTTGTCTACGTGCAGAACTTGACCTGTCTGTCCTACATACTGCACATGTAGAGAGATGGTGATAAACGTGTTGAGACTTGTGAACGTACGGCCACTACGTAACAGATACAGTTTATTACATTGTTTTGTATTTCCCGCTGGTTGCCTAACAACCTAGAGTTGAACCGGCAACAGGTCTACCATAAGGTGCTGTGTTAAGCTCTGTTTTGGTATAGTTTAATACAAAAATGTATAACCGTTTACATTTCTTCGCTCCATGTCATGACACAAAGACGTATTCGGTTTTTCATAAAGCCTTTTCATTAAAACAATGTTAAACCCTATTTGGTTTTAGTGGAGTCACAAAGTACAACAGTTGACGGCTATAATATTAGTCACGTGATCGATTAGCCAAATACGTATCCGGCAGACGACTCCACCTGTTCTTTCACCAAGTTTATAATTCATCACCTATCCGCGAGGGGACGCTACATAACCCCTAACGCCATTTTGCCGTAACTTAAAAAATAAGACACGAATTTGGACAGTATTAGTTCGTGAATTGTCCGTAAGGGGCGACACTAATACACGACCTATCCGCCAGATGGCACCACTTAAAAAAATAAGCCGCACGAATTTGGACAGTACTAGTTCGTGACTTGTCCGTAAGAGAGCGCCACTAGTGCATGACGTATCCGCCAGGGGCGCCTTTTTTAAATTAATAAGCACGAATTTGGGCAGTACTAGTTCGTGACTTGTACGTAAGAGGGCGCCACTAGTACACGACATATCCGCCAGGTGGCGATACTGGTTCATGACCTATCCACCAGGGGCGCCACTTGACCTTTGATCTTGATCTTGTCACGTGACCTTTGACCTTCCACCTTCACACACGTACATACGCACATACGCACACACATACACACATACGCACATACGCATACGCATACACACACACACACACACACACACACACACACACACACACACACACAGTTGACGGGTATAATATTAAGTCACGTGATCGATTAGCCGAATACGTATCCGGCAGGTGACTCCACATGTTCTTTCACCAAGTTTATAATTCGTCACCTATCCGCGAGGGGACGCTACATAACCCCTCACGCCATTTTGACGTAATTTAAAAAAAAAAGACACACAATTTGGATGGTATTAGTTTGTGAACTATCCGTAAGGGGGCGACACCAATGCACGACCTATCCGCCAGGAGGCGCCACTTTAAATATGCATTTTTTTTAAATGAACTAACTGCATACTAGATAAACTATTATTAACTCATTGCACATCTGGATATAAAATAACCGGATTAGCGGTGGATAAACGAAAGGATTGGACAGCTTTAAAAGAAAAAGTTATAAAAAGGTATATCATGTTAATTTGTATATTTAAAAAGTAAGACATATGTATGTATATATGTAAACCAGGTAATTAAGATATATATTATATTGTTTCTCAGATAGTAAGACAAATGCGTAAATATAAATAGGTACGGTAAATTAAAACGTAAAACATTATAATTATTATACAATGAAAATAATAATACTGAAATAAAATAAAGATAGAATAAATTAGTTATATATTATAAACTAGTAGTAATAACATTAACAATTCATAAAATGCACAGTCATCTGAGTGTCACAGAACAGTTCATCATTGGAAGTAAGATAGTTTAAATAAATGCGTCTTACACACACACGCACGCACGCACGCACGCACGCACGCACGCACGCACGCACGCACACTTATTTATTTATACTCACAATGTGTGTGTATGCCGGAGTACCAGACCATTGTAGATGAATACGAAATCGCTGTTCTATGCCGCGACGTTTTATGATGTGAGTCGATGGTTTAGGAAACGTTTGTCTATTCTGCATAAACAAATAATATTTATGTTTGATAACACAATAAATGCAGTCATATACATTCACTCAACGACACCAGTGTGCACGATACTTCTACGCTAGCTGGTAGTCCGTCATTATACACAACTAGTCCTGCATATGTCCGAGCTCTAAAACTACTCGATCGCACCGAACTTATTTCGCACCCTGAACATGTATTATATTAAGTATATTGGCTGTAATAGTATTAGCATTAGTCGTATTACTATTATTACTCATAGTAGTAGTAACATAACACAATATACACGATTAAAACGCCATTATAAATATATATATATATATATATATATATATATATATATATATATATACGGTTGTATATATATATATATAATTTTCTGTATTGTGAAATGTGCACATTTCACAATACAGAACATTTTATTTGTACTCAGTTGTTTCCGGCAGCGAAGTGTTATGCCAGATTATAATAGCTGTGCATGTTTGCTATCAATAAGGTTTATTGTTATAACAGTTGCACACCTGTGAATGACGTATTTAAAGGATCATGCATGTTTCATACCTCAGAATGACTTACTTAACTCTTTACTGCGCAGACCGTCCAAAACCACCCAGTAAACTCAGTTCGTGGGCCTTTCGTTTACCGCAATCATATCCTTCTTTTACATTAACCAGCCATCCCAAACTGCTGATCTACGCTCTATGTAGGTCACGGAAACATGTGGTGTCGCCATCTTGTGAAAAAAAATCTTTTGCGAATTAAGTGAGTTTATTTGGAAGGATGCTGAAGTGCATTCGCCTAGTTGACCTCCGACATCGTGCGGCATTTGGCGGATATTACTGAGATCATTTCTCGACGATTTTGAGTTGGATATCGATGTTTGCAACGTGAATATTGTCGTCGACAGCGATCACGGAGACCCTGTTAGTGTTATCGTCCATCTACATTGTCTGTGCGACTTTTCGTTGTTGAGATACGAAGATGACCCGTCGGCAGCATGTTCATTTCGCCGATATGCAGCCAGCTTGTTGATCGGATCTCTCACGTACCTTCGTTTGGTTTATTTATTTTAGGGTATTTTATTAATAGGGCCTGTAAGTGGGTCACGATACATGGCGATTGGCGAGACTCCGCGCGACTGGAGCTGATTGGGGACAGGTCATATTACATATATTATATATTGTGTTATACTCACAGAGACAGAGTTAGATCATTAATCTTTCCACTATAGCCTGGTTTCTACTGGTGTGTTCTATATCGCATTTTGATAATAAAAGGATATGAGTATATCGCATTTTGATAATAAATGTCATTTTGTGTTTTATTTTTTATTTAAAAACAGCACAAATAATATATCAGTTTGTGTTACCAATCTCTTTGATAAAAATGTCACTTCCCCCCCTTTTGCCGTAGGCGTAGACATGGATTGTTCTTTAATCAAATGACTAGATATGTTCAAATTTCCGAATGTTCAGGCATTCTGCCACAGGCACAGCGACTGAGTAGTAGTGGGTGACACACGTGTCTCTTGCCATGCAGTAGGGACAATTGAGAACATTTTAAGCTTCAGAAAAGTATTTGCAATATCACTTATACAGACCTTATTTAATATTTGTCATAAATACATACGATGTTCATTGCAGTTGTGTAGTTCTTATCTAGAAGTAGTTGTAATAGTAGTAGTAGTAGTAGTAGTATATCATACGGATACAACCAGCAACTACACACTGTCACTGTCTCTTCATACGATTTCAAACTGTCGTTAGTCGTTACGGTGGAGCGTCACGTAAGCCCAAGGGTGTACAGGTTTCGCCGATACAATTCGTAAACGAACCTGCTTTTTGTCGTAGGAACTGTAAATCTTCGACTTATTGCCCCAACCTCTCGCCAGGTGGATACATGAGACAAGCACACAAAGGCCAACTCCGACCCACATCGCCGTGCCGAAATCGGCGACGTCGCTTCGGAATGAACCTTGTCAAGCCGACATGGCCAACTCGCAACTATCAACGTTAAACGTCAGCAGCAAGGAGCGGTCCCGTGAAGAGAACAAAAGACGGATCGCGCGCTTCCCGTAAAGCGCCTCTGCCACGGCTTGTCTGCCAGCCTGCAATGTTTAATAAAACAATTACATGATTATTGCGTCTAATTTCTACAAACCTTTGTCATAAACATGCGTAATTTATTCGACCACATAATCTTAAATCGTGTTACTATAATTATTCAATATTTATAGTTTATCATGTAGGTGAGAAAATAGGCAATGTTTTCCAGACAGACGTTTCGCGTCACTATAACTATTATAGTTCGGTGGCAGAACCCCACAATTATGGAAAAGCTTGCAATATATGTTCACAATCTTTTGTATTGTTCGATAGTATGTGGTGGGAAGATGGTATTTTGGCTACACGCCATCGAACTATTAGTGTAAACGGTAGTTTCGGTTGTTGATTGGCCGCTGTAGAATGGTAGACTATTCCAGTAACCACAACCTTGTTAGCCAGGTGGCCGGTATAAAGGGGTGTTTTTCAATAGACGAACACAAAACACTGAAAATATGACGTAATCCGCCATGTCCCCATACAATTCCACACACACACGCACACGCACACGCACACGCACACGCACACGCACATACATGGATACATACATACATATACATACATCATCATCATGCTGTCGGTCACGATGCGACAAAGAGTGCTTCCATCATTTGACCGTTGCTCTCCATTTATCTCTCTGCAGTGAGAGTTATGTCCATTAGTCAGTCTTTATGTCTATCAGCTTCAGGTTTCTCTTGATGGTATCAAGGATTCTATAGCTTCACAAAGATACGCAACTCCTCGCGATTTTGCCGTAAATAGCGTGACATTACGTAAGTGGCGCCACCTGATTAAAAGCGTGCTAAACTACGATAATGAAGGTTCAAATTACAGAGAGAGACTGCACCAGCGTGTTAGGACACGATAGCAAAGGTTCAAATGACAGAGGCTGCACCAGCGGTCATATATACCCCCCCCCCTCTCACCCTAACTCACCCCACTGGCCTTGTAGATAGTGTTTTTAAGCTAGTGTATTATTTTAATTGAGGTTAATGACACAGTACATTCCTGGGCCTATTCTGTAGTAAACGCGACCGTTCTGGCCCCACATTATTAAATATTTGAGAATTTGTTCAAATTCTTGCTCGAACTGCTTGTTCAATTATTCCCGTACCTGTTTGGCTTGGATTGAAGCGACAAAATTGCAAGAATTAAGACATTTGGGTTGAAAATGCACATAGATAGCAAAGTCAAATTCCCATAGATGCATTGTACAATTAAGACAAACAAAATATGATTATAAAGAGGCACAGAATATTTATTCACAGAAAGTTAAGCCCAGAAGTCCCAATTAATAATGTGTACAATTCAAAACGTAAATGATCGTTACAGTTCAGTTAAAATGGTAAATAGTGTGTATATAAACATAAACGTTCCAATGGCGTCTACACAACCCAAACAAATCGGTGACTAATGGTTATAATTCAATTAAAACGTTCCTATTTTTATTGTTCGACTGAATATCTTCTCAGAATATCTGTTATGGATAAAACACACACCATTATTATGCCACAACCAAACGTCATGTTTTAATAATATTATGTTTTAATCATATTATTGCCATAAACGGTATCTTGTGTACAGTCAATGGCCTGAAGTAAACATGCAATACTAATATGACACTCAAAGCTCATTAATAAAAGTCAGGTGTAAGTCATAGCATACACAGGATGTTTGAAAAAGCTTGCCTTGATTTGATTTAAAAAGTAAAAAAATACCATTTTGTTTAGATTTAGATCTACCTGGTACATGTAATAGTCAAGAATGTATACAACAAATGACACAACATCTAACAAAATTAATATACTGTCATCATTGCCTTTGCTTTTAATCTTGGATAGCCAATTTAAGATTCCTAACAAGAACACTTTGTGGCCACTGGTTACAGTCAGAGCGTGTGGCATCAGCGCTGGACTGGTCAGCGTCTGGCTATTAAAGGCATTGAACAGTTGGTCCATCCTTTCGATGAACTCGGCTGTGCCTGTGGCTGTGTGAGCTGATTCTTCTGCAACATGTATTAAACACAAATATTAATTCAATTCAATATTATTTATTCAAATAGCATTCATGATTCAACAAACATTACAATTGAAGACCATGTCAACATGTTGTACATATTATGTTGTTTGAAGGAATACACAATAATGGAAAAACTGTTATTAGTAGGTATCCCCAAAGGCCCAAACACAATTACGGTGGTCATAACCATAATAATAAATCATTAGATATGTAAATATTGTACACATCCTAAATGCTTAAATGAATATAAAAAAAACAATATAAACATAATTAGTTAAACAATAATATATCCTGTTATATAACAAAACATTATTGACTTCATGCAGAAATTACATTATATTTCAACTCTATTGGATTAGTATCTAGCTATGCCGCGAGTCGAAATAGTAACTTATTACAAGGTGGTGGTAATAGTTACAAGATTTAGCCAATTGGTCATTGCCATGCGAGAGTGAACTCTATATGGCAAGTGGACTAGGAATAAGCCTTTGGCGTATTGAGAATCCAAGCAATATTAATCTTTATTATTTACGTATATTCCGCCCTTCTGCATTATTTGTAGATGCTTTTAAACATGCCACACTCCCCATAGGCACAGGGACCATTACGCAACGGGGGCCAGTGAGTATTTCGTGTAATATAAGTAGTTTTTGAAAAGTTATGTTCACAAACCTCATGTTACATCTTTGTCAATCAGATTGTTTGTGTAGATGCCACATGTACCCGTTTAACGCATTATATGTTACATATGGTGGTAATTACAAACTATATGAGTATATCCTTCAGTGTTCGACTTGTGAGCGTATTCGACTGGCGTTTCAGTGACTATGTCTATGAGACTATGACTATGTACATTTGGCCATTTTTCTCATGTTTTCATAGGGGAAAGTGTCGATTACTTTACTTTTACATAAACATTTCTTTAAAAGATCCAATATTTACCTTCTCTCTTCAACCGGGAAGCGGTGGACAAATATTTCCGGACATTTTGTGTGACTGTTGTTGCAGTTGGGCGCAGCACAACATTGGCAACTCGACATCCAACGTCGAGCAGACGCCATCGTCTGTAGTTTAGCACGCTTAAAAATAGATGGCGTTAATGGTTGTGGCGTCACACGTTATCGCGAGGAGTTGCGTATCTTTGTGAAGCTATAATATCCTTGATCCAACGTCGAGCAGACGTCTGTAGTTTAGCACGCTTAAAAATAGATGGCGTTAGTGGTTGTGGCGTCACACGTTATCGCGAGGAGTTACGTATCTTTGTGAAGCTATAATATCCTTGATGGTATCCTTGAACCGGAGACGAGAGCGCCCTCTCTCTCTCTCTCTCTCTCTCTCTCTCTCTCCCTCTCCCTCTCCCTCTCTCTCTCTCCCTCTCCCTCTCCCCCCCCCCCCCCTCTCTCTCTCTCTCTCTCTCTCTCCCTGTGTGTGTGTGTGTGTGTGTGTGTGTGTGTGTGTGGTGTGTGCGTGTGCGTGTGCGTGTGCGTGTGCGTGTGCGTGTGCGTGTGCGTGTGCGTGTGCGTGTGCGTGTGCGTGTGCGTGTGCGTGTGCGTGTGCGTGTGTGTGACCAGAAGACAGTTGAGAGAAGATAATCTGCTTTGGTAGCCTGTCTGGTAACATCCTCGTGAGATGTTCAGTCCACCGGAGATTCTTTCTGATCAGAAGATCTTCCATAGATGGCAGCCCTGTCCGTTCGAGTATTTCCTTGTTTGTCAGTTTGTCCGTCCAGGTTATCCTCATGATCGACCGCAGATATCGCATCATGAAGGTATGCAGCCTTTTCACCTATTGCCTGTACACTGCCCAAGCCTCGGCTCCGTATAGTAGGGTGGACAGCACGATTGCACGATATATCGTGCCTTTAACCTGCATGGATAAATATTGGTTGTTCCAGAATCTCTGGCGTAGTCGACCGAAAGATGCACTAGCCTAGGCCATCCATCCATTGAATTCCATGGAACGCAGATGTCGCATCATGAAGGCATGCAGCTTTTTCACCTGTCGTCTGTACACTGTCCACGCCTCGGCTCCGCTTAGGAGGGTGGACAGCACGATTGCACGGTATTTCTTGCCTTTAACCCGCATGGACACACGGTGGTTGTTCTAGAGTCTCTGGCGTAGTCGGCCGAAAGATGCACTAGCCTTGGCCATCCTCCTCTGCATTTCATCGTTAATGCATCCATCACTTGATATAGTGCTTCCGATGTAGGTGAATTCCAGAACAGAGTTCAGCTTGTTTCCATCAACCATGATATTCTCCTCTCGGGTTCTTGTAGAATTGGGTTGGTAAAGCACCTCCGTCTTCTTGGTGTTAATATTCCGGCCGAACTTCACTGACGCATCGGAGAAAGCATCCACTATTTTCTGCATCCCTTCAGCAGAGTGGGCAACCAATGCACTGTCATCTGCGAATAACATCAGTATCCGAGTAGTCTTGGTCTTCGTTCTGAAGTGTGCGACGTTGAATAGGTCAGCGCTCTGTCTGGACTGTATGTAGATGCCATCCCCCATGTCTCGGAAAGCCTCGTCGAGCATTGCTGATAGGAAGATAGAAAAAAGACTGGGGGCCAGTACACTACCTTGCTTGACCCAATTTGTAACACTGAACGATTCCGAGATTTTATCTCCAACACTAATATTCGCCATCATTCCGGTATGTAGAGCATCGATCATAGTTGTGAACTTCTCTGGGCATCCATACTTCCTCAGTAGCTGCCATAGCCCGGTCCTGCCAACTGTATCGAACGCCTTACTGAAGTCGATAAATACCATGTACAGTGGTGGGTTACACTTTTCCTGTAGCTGTCTGAGACAAATTATTATATCCACGGTGCTCCGGTTACGTCTGAAGCCACATTGTGTTTCCGGAATTACCTCTGGTATTATGAGGGTACATTATACATATATACATACATACATACATACATACATACATACATACATTCATACATGCATGCATGCATGCATGCACACACGCGCGCGCGCACGCACGCACGCACACACACACACACACACACACACACACTTGTAATAATGTATTGTAGATCGATTTGATTTATTGTATACGCCTCACTGGAATTGAGCTTGTTCCCGCGTAGTCGTCTGCCAGCCTGCAATGTTTAATAAAGTTATGTTCGACACCGAGAATATTATCCTTACTAGAGACAGGTCTAACATTTACTGTCGACGAGAATTTACCAAAAAAGTTCCCCTTAACCCAGTGCACGTAACATTATCAGAGGCGCTGTCAGTTGTAAGAGACGTGACATTGAGGGGTCAAAGTCGATTTCGTGCGTGACGACGTTGTGCAGCACCTGAGCAAGCCAGACAAAATGGCGGGAAAGTTTGACCAAAAAGAGAGACGGTATCGTGTTATGAGGAACGATTTCTATTGTATTTGACGGACAGGCGCAAAGCGATATTCCTAAGTGAAGTGGAAGGTCAAATTCCAAAGATGTTTCTGATCTGGCAGGACAGTGCATATTGCGAAGTCAAAGGTCTGCAAAGGTAAATCAAGGGTGCGTTCTGGCGTGAGGAGTCACCCGACGAGCAATATGACCTCTCAGCAAAGTTATTTGTCGCAAATTAACACGAGGCAAACAAGTTTTGCAAGCGCAAATCACGTGACTGTAGTGCGCTATAATCCGTGACAGTGTTTAAAACAAACGTAATATTGTAATGTATTGAACGACATTTTAAGCAACTCTTCGCAGTAATCATCACAGGAGAGTTAACGAACAGCCCGTGACATTTATACAAAAAATGCGATGTGGGTTCGCTGCTTTGATGATTTTACATTTATCGCCAATCGGAACGTTTATAACAACCGAAAAAATATAAGCGCGACAGCGCCGCCTGGCGAATGAAACTGCTATGCGTGGTCCTTTACCATCGTCATATTTACATCAATTTCCACCGCCCGCTCGAAAGTTAGATTCGTCATATTGCTGAGATTCTCATGAACTGCTGCGTAAATACGATTTAGTCCCGTCACAAACGTGTCATGCAACCAACGGTTAAGACTTAAGGTCTAGGAAATTTGCATGAACAGTCAATTTCTGAATTGCCAAACTGTAGTGGTGATGCTTTCGTTATCCTTCTGTACCCGTGTCCAGAATTTAAACGATTCAGCCATCTCATTTGGCACTGGTTCAAAATGGTCCTTTAAATTCTTCAACAGTTGGTCTAATGTTTTGCTAGCCGCCTTGTCAGGGCTACACATATCGGACAGTACCTGATAAATGTCCCTTCCCACTTCACTTAGGAATATTGCTTTGCGCCTGTCCGTGTTGTCCTCCGCAATGGTATAGGCCTGGTGTTATTACATCACTGGCTTGGTGAAGCCCCATTACCTCTCTCGTGCACTTGCATGTCTGATCAGTTCACAGTCATTTGCTAGGGCGTGATGAACAGACAAACCAGTGCAACAGAAGTTAGCTTTAACTGTTGCTAATTTTGAATATTTAAATAAATATTTAACAACTTTTTAACTAATGAACTAATGACTGTTAGAAAATTATTATCGACCAACAGGAGTAATATCCTAAATCTGAAATAAATAGTGTTACTGTGTATAAAACAAAATATAAAATAAGAATATAGTGTAGGAATATAATATTTTGATAAGGCAGGTATTTTGCTTTCAACAGTGTAATCAGCATTGTTCAATTAGTTGCAAAGTTAGCGCAGTTACTATTTGATAACAAGAAGGTGTCCATAATCAATTCCCGAAAAATAAAATTGAGAAAAATAATCTTATATACGGCAATAATAAAAACTCTTGAATCTCGAAAATTACTCACTTGGATAAAATCCTACCCACAAATGAGAATTATGTATGAAACCCACTGTAAACGTGTTATTCTTAAATAAAAAATATAAACCTGACATTTGTATTTTGGGATTATGACTTCGCTTATGGCCAAATAGGTGGCTCTGATCAGACCAAGAAGGGCATTGATTGCACTTCATTAACTTATCGTTGTCTCTCCTTATGTGCAAGTGGGCTTGCATAAGTGGTTTACCATGTAATGAGAACAACATGTCACCTCCTGGCGACGTGAGAGCAACATGTCACCTCCTGGCGACGTGAGAGCGACATGTCACCTCCTGGCGACGTGAGAGCAACATGTCACCTCCTGGCGACGTGAGAGCGACATGTCACCTCCTGGCGACGTGAGAGCAACATGTCACCTCCTGGCGACGTGAGAGCAACATGTCACCTCCTGGCGACGCGGCACTGTGACACACCCTGCGCCGTCTCCGAAGTGAACACTGGAACTTAGTTATCTTGCATTGTGTTTGTAATGTTCAAGTAATTTCTAGTTACGCTCCAGATATCTGGCCACCGTAACAGTGCGGCAACATTCCGTAACATATTACATATGTACATTTTAAATGTCAATGCAATGTTTCCTTTTCCACGAAGCGATATATGTTATTGTCGACATGTATAATAAACAATGACCCAGACCACAGTTGTTCCGTAATATGATAAATCGGTTAGTCACGTACCCTTTGAACGAACATATTAATTGTTTCGTATAACCTATCTCACTATTTTTGATATGTTGCTTAATGTTTCGTATTTTTACGTCTTCTTAGGTGTTTATCTTACAAAGATAATGAAACAGCTATTTTTAATAACGTTATTAACCAACGTCAGCATAGTGCGAATGCTACACTAATACAATGCTATGCCACAATGGTACTTTTGCGTCTACAACCTTGCACCATAACATACCATGTTCATAATGTCTCACTTGTTTAGAGGGATTACTGTAGTATGACCTATGTGATCTAATTAATAGAACATTGTTGGTAATTACTCATAATTTCCACCCCCAGTATGTATGGTCCTTTCCAGTAGATGAATGTCGTGCTCAACACAGCTTTATTCATCTGCACCCACACAAATGTTTATTGCGTTGACAAATAATCTACCATGTCAATTACATCTTGGGAATCTGAGTTCACATGTGTGACACTTTTAAGAATGAATATGCATAATCGTAAACGGGCACGTGATTAAAGCGTGGACCTCGGGGGTTTATGGTGAATATGTGTAAGTCAACGTCTTAGCGAAAGGTGGCTATAGTTTCAGATTATTATTTTTTGAGTCCAGATTTGTTGTGTAGCTACAGGGAAACTAAGTTCGCTAACGTTGTGCTTTGTTTGAGGAAGACGGTGTTGGTAACCTGATGACTTGAGGTTCCTGATGACATCTGAAAAATGCAAGAGACTAACCCAATGAAACAGAAATGCCGGCATTGTCTTTATTTTACTGATTTCCCAGGCAGCATGTCAACACACAAGGAGTCGTAACGTGTGTAGCATGCTCTGTGAATGGATCCCATAACCACGACTGATTTCTTCGTATGTTTGATGTTTTGGTACTGTCCGGTCATCTACAGATGCACGTTGTTCACCTTTGAAGGTCCGTCCCATGGCGACTACTACCTGGACCTTTTCAGTTTCTCAGTACTTGCTGGTTTCTCGTTCTGCGAACAAGAACAAACGCGTGTTATGAGTTTCAGCTTACAAATCGCGTGGGCGCCATGTTTTGCACAGGACATGTACACAACTCATTCATCCCATCCTGTTAGCCGCCTTCGACGTCGCCGTCTACGTCGCCGCTAGCCATGTCTACCCACAGGTGTACCGGCCGTTTTTCGGCAGTATTCTTCGTGTGTGTGATGCGTATATGTGCGAATAAATTCTAAATGGATGATGGGCCAAGCGCTTTTCGTTTAGTATTTATAGACATTCTATTGTTTAAGGTGTGGATGAAATGTTAAGAAAGAAGTACAGTAGTCGTTGACGTTCGGATACATGCTTACTAAAGCCCACATGTTGTGTCACTATCCATCGCAAAAAGAACTCAACAGTTTCACCTGGCGAGCGGGAGCGGGCCAAAACGTCTGTATACTTACAGTATACACCGCACACGCGCTTACAATATTGACACGCACGTACGCATGCATACACACGCATACACATACACAAACATACACATATGCACAGACATACACGCACATACGCGCGCGCACGCACACATGCCCACAAGCGTGCAAACACACGTGCGTGCGCGCGCGCTCAGACACACAGACATACACGCACATTCGCGCGCACGCACACACACACACACGCACGCACGCACGCACACACACACACACACACACACACACACCTGTCAAAAGGAATACCAAGACTTACACCTAGCTATAACTAACAACCCCAACACAAGTGAAATGTGACACATAGCTGTGACACTCACACAGCGTAATGTTACGGATGTGTGATTGTCTTGCACTTACGCCGTGTGTCATGTCAACACCCACCGTTGCGTTGTCAATCATTTTTGTCATTTGACACGAAGCGCATCTAATGCTACTGTTCGTCTTCTCGTGAAGCCTGACCAGAAGTTCTGCCTTCTCTTTGCCCCACGCTGCTGCATTCTCGGCCATCTGCCAGCGATAACACTAGTGTACGTATTCTCATGCAAACCACCAAGCAGAAATATCATTTCATAAATCATGTGCATTCGTGCGTGACTGTATGCCGAAGTAAGAAAGGATCAGATTAACTTGTTGGGTTTGATGCCTGTGTTAGGTGATACTGCGAAATTGACTGTGTTAGTTGTTGTCGCATTGTGTCGTTTACTCATAAATAAATTTAAACCTATAATATTGGTTTTCGTTTTGTTTTTATACTGATACTGAGCGGCCAAATCCCGGCTAATAATATAGTAAGAACTAAATCAATACATTGCTAGTAACTGATACCACGTTTACGATAGATCAATTTGCATAGAGACTAATGATAGTCAGGACTATGAGTAACGAAAATGCGACCACCTACCTGTTTCTCGAGGGCTCTCATGCGGGACTGTCTCTGGTATAGCCTCTGTATGAGTTGCAGCCTCGACATTGTGATTTTGTTCAACACATCCATATTGTGGATTTCTTTCATTGAATTGCCACCATCACGCTTATCTCGGGTTCTGTCTTGCTGTAATCGCAATAACATTATTAGCATGAAATTGATTGAATACAATTAATGTTTCGTGTTTTTGCAATACAGGGTGTCCCAAAACAAATGTAACCCATGAAAATGCTTGTCATTTTGTCAATTTTAATGCTATTGTTTTTATTTTAGAAAACTAAAACCACAAACTACATGTTTCTAGCTCAATCCGTGTGGATTTCTCAGTCATTTATAGAATATGCTCCAAATGTCCACCGTTCTGCTGAAGGCAGACTTGGATTCGGCGAGCAAAGTTATTGACTGTTGACTTTAAACACAGTGAACTTTTCGAATAATTCTGAAGTCTAACGAACTGAACCTAATATTTAAGATCATGCCATATACGGAGAGTATACAGGCGGAACCCAAACTAGAAACCAGAGAACGCGGAAATATTTTTTTGATACTTTGTCAGGGTTTTAAGTTATTACTAAAACATGTGTAATGAAATATGAAATATAGGCATACATTATATGACATAATTATGTTAACATGATTAAATAAACATTGCGTACATTTAATACAAAGAGTTTAACACTTAAAAATAATCACTTTAAATGTAATTTGCCAAAAATAAAAAATAAAGAGTTTTCTATTACAAATGTGGGGCGGACTGTTTCAGTTGAACATAGACAAGTGTCAATGAGGGAACAGTGCCCGCTGTGGTCAGTTCACCTTACGTTAGCACTGGTAGTTATTCCTCGCTACCGCGCAGTTTCTATATACGGTGTGTTACTATCGCTTTATAACGGCAGGTGTCGTGCTATTATCAGCTTAATTTCAAGTGTTCAGCAATAGTGTGCTTTGATTTTACATCTATGAGAACAGTGAACGTTCGTGGATTACTATGACGCCAACAGTTTCAACTTGGACATTGAGGTTTTACGGATTTTAACGATTTTATGAGACATTCCTCCATAACTACTGTGCCATTTCCAGTCAACTGTGCCCGTCCCCATGGCAATCACTTATTCAAGCCGCCAGCTGTTTCAGGTGTGTATCCAAACATCCAAATCGGTCATGCGTGTCTCCAAGTCAGTGTTCTATGACTTAAAACAATTGGGCATTTGCAAAGCTCCGCCGACCCACAGAGGGACAACAGGCGGTTGAAGACAATGCCGGTGGCCGGAGACACTGTAGTCCACCAGCAGGAACACAACAGTGCCGTCTCTGAATGACAACAGTGACACATCAACACAACAACAAATTCCCAAGAAAGGTTCATCATTCATTAAGATTCTTTCAATGAACTGTAACAGTATTAAGGGAAATACTAAGAACTGTGAGTTTCGTGCGTTACTACACCAATACATGTCATTTTGGGATGTGAGTCAAAAATTGACAATACATTCCCGACTTACAGCCTCTTCCCTTCTCACTATACGGTAGTGCATCGGCAGGACCGTACCAAACACGGTGGCGGAGTGTTTTGTGCAATAAGGGGAGATGTCCTGACTACAGAGGAGAATGACTTAAATAAGGACAATGAATGTGTATGGAGTTCCATCCAACTTCCACAATCGCAGAAACTATACCTGGGCTCTTTCTATCGACCACCAGGAGCCCCACTAGAACATCTACAGCACCTAGAAGAGTCCCTAACAGAACTGCACACCAAATGTATGCGTAGACACCCACACGCTATAATCGCCGGCGATTTCAATGTTGGAGACATAGCATGGGACTCGGACGAAGTGTCAGGGACCTGTGGTAGTGCAAACGCCAGGAAACTTGTAGCCATCAAAGAACATTTTAGCCTTACTCAGCATCAACTAGAGATTACATGACCTTCATCGAATGCTGTGCTGGACATGGTTTTTAGCACAAACCCAAACCTCGTTTCTCGGATTGAAGTGGTCCCTGGGATGAGCGATCACCTTGCGGTACTCACTACACTTGACGTCCTTCCCACACAGCACTCAAACAAACTCTCACACACGGTGTACAAATACAAATCTGCAAACTTTGAGGGCCTAAGGGCAGACATGGCGGCTTACGCAGCGATGTTTTTATTGGAAAATCCAACATCTAGAACAACAGAGGAGAACTGGAAATCATTCAAGAGTGCATTACATCAAGCCATCATTAAACACGTTCCAACGACAAAGTCCAAAACTAAACGACACCTGCCCTGGATCACACGGAACATCAAGTGTGAAATTCGGAAGAAAGACGGGCAGTATACTTATAATATATAAGAAAGTTGACAAGGCCAATCCATCAAACTACAGACCACTGTCACTCACGTGCATAACATGCAAAATTATGGAGCATATTGTATGCAGTCAGATTGGTCGTCACCTAGATCACAACAATATACTGCATCCAAATCAACATGGCTTCCGAAAGGGTTTATCTTGCGAGACGCAACTTGTTGATACTATACACGAACTAGCTTATACAATTAATCAAAAGTCGCAAACATATGTCATCTTTCTGGATTTAATTAAGGCATTTGACAAAGTATCACATGATAAACTTCTGCATAAGATCCGTTACTATGGGATAGGCGGAAAGACCAATACATGGATCAGTGCATTCCTGTGTTCTCGCAGTCACAAGTTGTCGTCAACGGACAAACATCGCAGTCAGCTGGTGTACTCTCGGGAGTCCCACAAGGAAGTGTGTTGGGCCCTATGTTGTTTTTAATGTACATCAACGACATCGCGGAAGGAGTGACTTCGCAAATGCGCATGTTCGCTGACGACAGTATTGTTTACCGTCAGATACATACTCCCGCTGACCATTTCACACTTGCGTCTGACCTGAACAAACGTCTCTCATGGGCAAAGACATGGCAGATGGATTTTAATGTGTCAAAGTGTGCCGTCTTATCGGTTACTACCAAGAGGAACATATCAGCCTATAACTACGTCATAACAAATACCACGGACTGACAACCAGGACTACCTGGGGGTTACCATCAACACAAAATTATCGTGGCAACCACATATCAACAAAGTGCAGAACAAAGCCAGCAAGACACTTGGCTTACTCAAAAGAACACTGCATGCGGTGCCACCGCAAGTGAGACAAACAGCATACGAGGTACTCGTGCGACCAACACTCGAGTTTGCCACATGCGCCTGGGCACCTCAAACAAAGACAGGCATTCAGACAATAGAGCGCGTACAAAGATCCGCTGCGCGGTTTGTCACCGGTGATTATCGCAGAACGTCAAGTGTCAGTGATATGTGCACTAACCTGATGTGGAACTCCTTGTACACACGAAGGCGGATAAGAGATGCAACTATGTTTTTAAAATTCACCACGGACTAATGCATATCAGCTTGCCTGTCATCACCACAGCAGATGCGCGCACCAGACGCCAACACAAGCACAAACTACGAACAATACCTGCCACTTGCACGCCCTACCAGCAGTCATTCTACGTACGCTGTATTTTCCTGTGGAACGCACTTACCGAGGAAGCTGACACCGCATCTACCGCAGAAGTGTTCCAGAGAGCCGCCATCCCAGTCATTCAGACATTGACATTATAGTAGATTGCTTTAGTGTTAATCATGGACTGCCTGCCTGCTTTTTTAATGTACTATTAATTTTATTGATCTATTTATTCTAATATTTTATTAACTTATTATTTTTATCTATTTATTATATTTATCTTATTAATTTATTCATCGTGTTAATGTACACTTAATGTACAGTTAACTGGATTTATCTATTGTCATATATATTTTATTAACTTATTATTTTAGCGCACATTATTTTAATCACAACTGCAGGATAGTGAAATAACACTTTTAAGCAGTAACATACTTGAAGACTTGAAGATAAACTTCCGAACGTAAATTTCCACACCTTCTTTGTAATATTGCTATTATTGTCGGGTATGTTTACTTATGTTCGGCGTCAGTTGAATATATAGCTATTTTATCATATAATGATGTAATCACTGAGCTAATGGCCGATTGCAGTAGAACATTTACCAGCAGTAGAACAACTTCCTCTTTGAGCTTCATGTTTTCAACTCGAAGTGCTTCAGAAGCGCGGTGGACTGAAATAAATTACTGATTCATGTATGTATACTTCATGTCACAGTACTGTTAAATATACCGGTAGGTATTTTAACACAGGACATTTCGACAATCTAGCATACTAATTCAAGGTGTGATAGATGGACAGGCGTAAACGTCATGTAAAAGGACAAGGACATGGTCAAGTACATCTACATCACTCAATTATATTATAACTTTTTTTTATAAAAGACTATGTAAACACTGTAAATAGAGTCGTTCCGTGGAGAACGTTTGTTTTTAATAAAGTTCATTATTATTAAGTATATTTAAAATGCGTTATTGTCTACAGATAAAGACACACAAAAGGCAATAGCTCAGCCTGTACCACCACTGCCTTATAGTGTCAAAACAAAATAACCAGGTGTAACTGCAATCGCCAATAACATTTAAGTGGTTTACTCAGAAATAATTTTCAAAGTACCAGATTCTTGTGAAGTACCATAGTTCTCCACGGCTAACGTTTCGAGTTACGTCCCCGATCACTGATCAATAAGCACCCAGAACATATTTGACCTTGACACTGGGTGATGAAGGAAATTATTATTTACACGTGAATATGCCAGCTAATACAACGTTTTCTTGTGTTCGTTTCGACACAGAACCTGCCATTTCCGGCCATGTAGCATCCGAGAATACGGCACCACCAGTCGTATAACATCATCATCACCATTATCATCGTTATAATTTTTGCTGCCATAATGTTGCTGAGTATTGCCACACTTTGAAGTTGCGAGGAGATAGGAATATTGTTTTTACCAAGAGAATAATATATCTAGTCAAACCTATGGAGAACATTCAGAATTTAAAACAGATAATAAAACAAGACACATTGAATCATAAAAGTGTGGGCATGGATTGTTTCATTAATCTTAAATATATATATATATATATATATATATATATATATATATACATACATACACACACACATATATATATATATATATATATATATATATACATACATACACACACACATATATATATATATATATATATATATATATATATATATATATATATATATATATATATATATATACATACACACATAATTTATATATATATATATATTATTTGGGCAGCAACGCGGTCAAACAGACCGTAATGACGACACGACACGACCCGACCCGACCCGACCCGACCCGACCCGACCCGACCCGACCCGACCCGACCCGACACGACACGACACGACACGACACGACACGACACGACACGACACGACACGACACGACACGACACGACACGACACGACACGACACGACACGACACGACACGACACGACACGACACGACACGACACGACACGACACGACACGACACGACACGACACGACACGACACGACACGACACGACACGACACGACACGACACGACACGACACACGACGCGACACGTGACCACTGACCGGGGTTTCCGCTGCCACCGCCACTTCTCGGCCTGCAACTCTGGATGTCGGCGATGATGTGATGCTGGATGCGACACGCCTCCTCCAACTTCTTGATCCGCTCTATCTTCTCGTTGAGCGTCGCCTGCACACTGCAATAGGAATCCTGGACGTGGTGCAGCTGGTCCTGCTCCCTCTCCACGTCGTCATACTGCAACCAGCAGGCCACGATCTCAAGCGGGTCTTTCTAACAAGTGGCATCTGAAACGCAATTTACTGCGTCTGATATACTGTGGAGTTTGTGAAGCGGGAGGCTGTTCAGTGGCGTAGCCAGAGGAGGGGAGGCAGGGGAGCCATGCCCCCAATCCCAGAAAATTAGGGTGGTGGGGAACGGAGGTCCAATACCTGGCTGCCTGATTCATAGAGTCACAAAGTACGGAGGGTATAAGGATGTCTGTGTAAGACATTCCTGCAGTTCTTCCTTTTCGTAGATAAATTTGTCATCATGCAAATAGGATTAGGTTAGGAATTCTCCATTTCTGTTGCTAACTGCAGCCCAAGAGGCGACAGGGCAGTACAAGTGACATCAATTTCAATGTGCATGACGGTTAAATTACGGCTATTAAGGATTCAAACTAATAGCTCTCCGGTTACTATACTAGGGTCAAACTGCATTTTATTGTTGTTGTTTTCTTGGCATCCCTGTCGTCACGGGTGAGTTGACCATGATTTCCGTTTCGTCTCTTTTCTTCCTCTCACTTGTTTCTCTAACTACGTTCTTTATCAGCAGTCACCAACTCCTTCTGTCTGTTGCTCTCTTTCTCCCTTCTTCTCCCACTCTTTCTAGTTCTCTTTTAATGCAATCCTCCATCGCAATTCCGGTCTTCCTCGCCTCCTTTTCCTGCCCTCTTTGGCAGTTTATCATCTCCCATTCTTTCCACATGACCAGCTCATCTCAACCTCCTCCTCACCTATTTCGTCTTAAAACTTTTTTTCATTCCAACCTCCGTTCTAAGTTCATAAAGTATTTTCTTATCAGCTCTCTTAACTCCCACGATTCGTCTTGCCAGGTTGTTTTCGCGAACCTAAACCTGCTCCTGGTGTTTCTCTGTTAGTGCCATCTTATATTGGTGCGTTCATTAATGCCGGGGTAACACACGAGCTGAGCATATTCCGTGAGCGTCTATCTCCCATCACCACGGGCGTCGATCGGTGGGGGACGGGGGGGGGACGCGTCCCCCCCCCCACTTTTCAGGGTGGGGGGACAGCATAGGAATTGTCCCCCCACTTTTCAGTTCAGAAATATTGCGAGGCATATAGCCTGACTCAACAGTCCTTTCTCTTAAGAGCCGCAACATTGGACTAGCTAGACAATAAACTCGCGATATGAAGTTCAACAAAGTTATTTATCGCAAATTAACACGAGGCAAACCAGTTTTGAGGCATGTTTTGCTGTTAGTGCGCCATAATCCGTGATAGTTATTTAAACAAACGTAATATTTTAATGCATTGAATGATATTTTAGACAACTCTTCACTGTAGTCATCACAGGAGTGTTATCTAACAGCCCGTGGCATTTATACCAAAATGCTTTATTATTTCGCTGCACACTGATGATTTTTATTTTGTCGCGCATACGCAGAAACGCCAATCGGAAAGTTTATAACTACCGGAAAAATGTAAGCCGCTGCCGGGCTCTATCAACCTTGTGTTGATATTATTAATAGGCTCTAGCCATCAAGCACATTTTAACTGATGAAATTTGTGTTGCAGTTTCACCCCTCGCCTGCTTGATGCTTATCGCCTACGACAAAAGTGGCGGATTCCTGCACTTTGTGTAACCTTTTCCCATTTGAGTGATGACAAATTTCCAAAATGTCGAATTGGGAAGTTCTACACAGACACAGCATGGGCGTCGATCAATGGGGGACGAGGGGACGCTGACCACCCCACGGTTTGAGGGGGTCAGCATAAGAAATGTCCTTATACTTTTTCAGTTCATAAAACAAATGTATAGGCATATATAGCGAGACTGATCATACCCCTCTCTTAAAAACCCTATGTCGGTCTATTAGTAAAATTAATAATAAAATAAATTGCTTGGTTGGCAGCAGCCCGCAACTTGATCTAAGTCTAGTAAATATTCATCATGCCGGGCTCTGTCATTTTGCACCCTTGAATTGATATATAGCCATCAAGCAATTAATAGATTATTAATTTATGTTTGTCCTGTCACTCCTTGGATTGCAGCCTGGTCGCCCTGGTGGATATTTATATCGCCTACGGCGGAACAAGACGATTTATGCACTTTGTGTAATTTGATTTCATTGTAATAATGACAATTTCTTTGCCAAACGGTGGGATTGGGAAGTCCTACACAGGCACCCCTGTAAGCTCTGCATCTTGTCACGCTATGAATCAGGCAAGCAGACCCAGTGTTGGGTCCAAAATCTACCCCGAAATGTTCAGTGATTGGGGTAGGCCATGGACCCTCTTCAAATATATGTTGCCAACATAACTATTATAATTAGCATAACATAAAGGCTTTTTTAGTTTAGAATTAGCACCAGACCAACAATGAATTGTTTTATATTAAAAAAATACTTATGTGTATTTCAGGTCATATATATATATATTGTATATATGTCATATATATATATATATATATATATATATATATATATATATATATATATACGCATACATATATGTGTATATAAATTGGTCCCCCGTCCCCCCCAGTTTTAAAACCGGATCGACGCCCTTGTCCATCACACCTTCTACTTTTCTCCAAGTGTTTGCACCAGCTGTATTCCTCATCATAACCAAAGCAAATGATCTAGAATATTTTGCATTGGGTAATTGAAATTTCCTATAGTGAATTTATAAATTGTAATAAGCTACAACGTTACATGTTACGAAGTTATGGTTGAACGCCAACGCGTCATCATCTAGGAATGTTTAATTTGTGTTTCATCAGAGTAAGTGATCACATGTTGGTCTTTGTCTTTGTCAGTAGGCTTGGGAGATGTAGCATGAGGAATGTGGTGGCCGGCTATAGGAGGATATTACGTAGGGGCTCTGGGTTCGTCTCTGTTTAATAAAGTGTCGTTTCTCTCTTATTTCGATTTTCTAAGTTTAACGCTTTCTGTGAATGATTTTGCTGAACTGGCAGCTACATTGGTCAATGAACTTGGTTGTCATGTCTATATTCATTCTACGCGAGTTTGGTTTGATATTGGGCTATATATATATATATATATATATATATATATATATATATATATATATATATATACACACACACACGCAAACACACGCGAAAGCACACGCGAAAGCACACGCGCACGCGCACATGCACACGCACACGCACACGCACACGCACACGCACACGCACACACACACACACACACAGAGTTTGCTTGGTTATCGGTTGGCCCCCTCCAATGCAAAATTCTGGCTACGCCACTGAAACTGCTGCATACACAACTATGGTGATTGCAGGAAAATTATCACTAATCGTTGTTTATAATGAAGTAGAATCTTGCTATTTAACACTGTGACATCTGACCAATTCCATAACGAGTGTATCGTGCTTGCAACAGTGAAGACGAAACTTACCTCTGCGAGTTTGTTGTGCAAGTTATGCACCTGCTGTTTGTATGTCTTCAGCTCATTGGTTATTTCAGTTAATTTCGTTTGCACCATGGCTGCTTCTAGACACAGACACAACGTATAATTTCTGTAGAGAATTTGATTTACTATGTTTTTATTTATTTATAATATTTTTTTAAAAATCTATCTACGTTAATTGTTACTGTTATCCTTCTTGTTATTATTATTTTTACGGAGCAAGCATCGCGTAACCTGACATGTCAATTATTATACATCTTATATATCTTGCGGATCTTCCGACAATGTATATTTGGCACACCTAAATTACATACAACTTTCTCCATGCGCCACACCCTGTAAGCACACGCACACGGGACATACCAAACACAGATACGCACGCACACAGGTGTTAGTGAGACATGGTTTAAAGACTATATGGATTCAAGTAACCTTACTATGCGAGGGTTTTGCTTGGAGAGAAAAGATAAGGGTTACGAGACGAGCCGGTGGTGTAGCTTGCTACATTAGACATGATTTAATGTATAAGAGATTGAATGATATGGAGGTTTATGATTTAGAGGTAATGTGGATTAAGGTTATGCCAAAGAAAACGCCTCGAAAATTCTCATGTATACTGGTAGCATGTATATTTTACACTCCAAAGACGGAGTATTTAAAAATACGTGATCATTTAATCACCAGCATTGACACTGTAATGCGAAAACACCCAGAATGTGATGTGATCATAACTGGCGATTTCAACCAGTTGCTGGATAACTTTATGAAAACCCACTATAGATTTGTCCAAGTAATACATTGTAATACGTGGACAGGCGATATTAGACCAAATACGGACGAATATGGAGGAGGTATACTGTTACTATTTCCGAACTGGAGTCAACGGACCATAACATGGTTTTGCTTAAACCTAAAGCGAAAAACTCAGTTGATACTGGATGCGTGACACGGTTAACCGTAAGGTGTATGGGGCCAAAAGAAAAAGCCACATTCAATATGGCTTTATCAGTCATTAAATGGGAACCCCTATTTATGCCTGATTCATGAGCAGATCAGTATTCATATTATCAAACGGTTATTAGCAACCTGATGAAAATATGCTTTCCTACTAAAATTGTTACGAGGGATACGGCTGATAAACCATGGGTTACAGACTGGTTCAGAGACTTAGTTCGTAAAAGACAGCGAGCTCACATACGTGGTGATTTGAATCAAGCAAAAATATTGCTGACTGGTATAAACAGTTTCTGTTCTAGTTAGTCAGTCCCCAAACTGGGAATACTAATCTAGTACGAGTCGCTCAATAAACCTTTTATAATTCGGCCAACAATTTGATGGAATTTGTATTCATATGTTTTCAACTGATTATACCTCATTACATTATTTAACTGACTACTGTAAGACAGTTATGTCCATACTCTCATATCCACGTGTCATTATTAATATCGCAAACTGCAGCAGTTTACGATATAAATAAAGAAACGTTGAATTTGCTTGAATTCCGCTTGGTGCATTTTCTGGCAATATATTTTTTAAATGATAGCTAAGCTTTTGGATCAAATGGGACAGGAGAAACGGACAACAGAGCCGGCGTACTGGCACACATGTTGGGCGAAACTAGGATGACGACGTCACAACAAATGCCACAGCTCCGCGCTTACTAGTCGCCATGCAAGAGCAAGTTGTCAACATCGAGGATATCAGAACATGTCTTAGAATCTTACACTTTATGACTGCACTCTGTATGAATCACTGGCATAAAAAAATTATTGTAATTTCAACCGGTTGGTTTGCATTACCTTCTTAGTGTCATCACACCAAAGTATTGTCTCGTGGTTCCCTATACATATCGAATCCATCCAGTGATATTAACACGTGAATCGCAACACAGACATGTCATGTGTATTGTGTGATAAGGCTAAGCGGAGCTAAAATACTCAGTGCAAGTTAAACTCAGTATTAGTTATTGACGAACTCCCATTCGTGAGTCCGTCACAAACCAACGAGCATTGGCCGGTTGCACGACGTACCTTTGCCCGTGTTTTTCTCCGACTCAATCAGCTGACTGATCTCGTCCTTCTTCCCTTTACACTTCAACTGCAGTCTCTCGTTCTCCATGGTCAGTCGCATCACTGTCTCTTGCAGAGTCCTGATGTCCGACCTCATCTGACTTATACAGACACGTGTGTCACCCAGTTCCGCCAGTCTGGTGTTGAGCATGTCCAAGGCGTTCTTGTTCATCTCGTCGTTGTTGGCCACGAGTGCTTGCGACAAACCGTCCTGGTTCTCGAGCTGGATGACCTTTTCCGTCAGCCCCGCCACTTTCGTACGATAGTTGTCCAGTTCGATCATCTGGGAATGCACCAGGTCTAACAGGTTGACCTCCAGGTTGTCCGTACACCTGCATCCGTAAAGCAACATGCTTCAGTCGGAAGACGGCGTTACAGAAAGGATAAACGACTCTTGGCATATCAGTGTGGTGTGTGTGTGCATGTGTGTGTGTGCGTGCGTGCGCGTGCGTGCGTGTGTGTGTGTGTTCGCATGTGTTTATGTGTTGGTGTTCGCATGTGTGTGTGGGGGGAGGGGGTGATTGCGTGTGTATGTATGCATGTATGTATTTTTGGCTCTAGGTATGTAGGTAATTGTACGTATGTAGACAATATTTCATACTGAAATATTATTAATGTGATGTCATGGTTTCTATGACAGCCTACCTTTTACAATCAGTAAATGCAGTTCGCGTACTTTGTTCGGCTATTCATAATTAACCACCCATACATACGTAATTATATTACACATGCGAATATGTGTTAAATCAAAATAAAAACTCGGCAATTTCACGAACCTAGCTAGAAGCCAGCAAGACGAATAGATAACTAATTATGGATGTGTCAATATAAGTACACTAATTAATTGTTATAATCAAAATCATAAAGTTGTAAGGGAATATGTTGTGGTGCGTATAAATTTGTACGAGAATGGTCTTTGTAAAGAATGACATTTCGGCTACCCACTGCAACCAGCAAAACAAACAACTTACACTGTTCGGTCGTGGTGACCTTCTTTCCCTTGCTCTCTGGCTTCCTTCCTGACGTGCTTCCCGACTTCCGTCCGGACGTCCTTCACGGTGTTCCTTCCGGTTTCATGCTCCGCTTCCATCCCGATGTCCTTCCCACTGTCCTTGCGGACTTCTTTCCCGGTGTTCTTCCCCTCTTCATTCTGGATTTCCTTACCGACGACATCCGCATCGTGTTCCCTTCCGACTTCCCTCCCGACGTCATTCCCGAATTTTTCCTTCCCAACTTCCATCCCGATTGTTAACCTGGCATCCTCGTTTACCGGTGGTAGAAACTTTGTCATAACATTGTCTCCATTGTGAAGTTGTCTCTGTGTCGCCTCCAGTATTCCCTTCCACCGCGTCAACTCGCCATGCACCAGTAACAGGCTTCTCTTATGCTGCTCCACATCGACCAGAACCTGCATTTCCGTTGCTCTCTTTCGTGCCAGCTCTGTCGTCTGCCTTTCCACCTTGGCGTGCAGCAAACGGAGGTCTTGGCGTCCCCGCTCCCAAACATCGTCAATCGCTGGGGGAAGGTCGTAGCTGTGCTTGCGTTTGAGTTTCTCCAGTTCCTGCTCAACAAGGCACAGTTCATGCTTCACTTCCTGCAACCTAGCCTCTAGTTCCTGACCAGCTGGTCCATCGGTCTTCTTCACCATAGATGCCGTCACGTCAGCAGCTGTCTGCAAGGTACGACGCAGCGAGTCACGGTCAGCGCACGCCCATATAACCACAGTGGCACACAATCACATTGCTGATTAATCGCAATAATTATTAAAGTCACGATTGTATTATGTTCACTGTAAATATTTGTGTGCGCGTGTGCGCGCGCGTGTATGTGCATGTACCAAAGTAAACATAATATATTATATTACGTTGGTGTCTGTTTTACCTATTGACAGAATAGTGACGAGGGGCCGCAAATCAATGTACACTTGCAAGTCTAAACAAAATATAACTACTCCAGAAAGGCTCGGTTTCAATACACATCAAATGTGTTACGGGTTTGTTAGTTTTACTGCGATCAGCCACCAGGACAGTGCCCACACACATAAAACAGTGTAATCTTCTTGAAGCAACTGAGTTACTGGGATGGTTTGCTGAACACAGTGAATGCATGTACAAGCACACACTCTGTCTCCATGGAACATCAGCATTTCGAATTACCCGGTATTTGGATAACTTACTGAACATTTCATTATGCCATAAATAAAGATGCAGCGCCAGTACGGGTGTACTAAATGCCAGCATTACATTATACATTAAAACCAATTCCTGGATGTTTACTTTCAACCGACATTTGTAAATGGAGAAATATATTCACAGAACCAATTACAATTAATTTAGATTTCACAAACCAAACCAACGATTGCGTCAAACTGCTTTTGTGATTTGGAAATGTTCAACCAGTGTGACAATGACGGGGAAACATGTAGAACTTACAGTATTCCTTGCCAGTGAGGCAGATGGTTCATTTCCTGCAGTGTCTCTGGGGGATACGATCGAGGGGAGGCTGACAATGTGTGGTTCACCCCACGACAAATAGGGAAGAGGCGTAGATGTTGCTGCCCGGGGAAGCTGCGGTGTTCTAACTTTATTTTCCTGCAGGCAAACAGCGCATGGCAATTCCCGTCAGGATGCGACTGACCTTGGTATAAGATGCTATTGAGTAATATTATACACGCGATGGAAAGCATGCGCATCCCGGAACTGGACTGAAACACTTGCAGTTGAGAAGACCATTCATGCTAGAAAAATGCGAGGGAAATAACTACTGCGTTGTCAGTCTGTGTGATGGTGTCAGACGAGCTATGTATATACATCTGGAAAACGAATAATCCAATACGTTGCCAGCCATCCAATTATGTTGGATATGTATTCCCCCCACTGGTCCCACACGTGGGATATATATTATATATATATATATATATATATATATATATATATATATATATATATATATTTATATGTATATATATATATATAATATATATATAATATATATATATATTATATATATATATATATATATATATATATATATATATATATATATATATATAATATATATATAATATATATCCCACGTGTGGGACCAGTGGGGGGAATACATATCCAACATAATTGGATGGCTGGCAACGTATTGGATTATTCGTTTTCCAGATGTATATACATAGCTCGTATATATATATATATATATATATATATATATATATATATATATATATACAGTGGTGAGATGTAACGAAGTACATTTACATCGTTACATTACTTAAGTAGTTTATTTTGAAATTTACTTGTAATGAAGTACATTTTTGGGAAATTACTTTTACTTGTAACGAAGTACTTTTGGTTACTTTCTTACTTTTTACTTCTAAATTTTGCGTTACCGATTTTCGGATTACAGCTTTACCAAGTTTATATTTACAAGGAATTTGGATTGATGCGCGTCACTGTGGCACTGTATCGACCCTCGACCCCTGATTGTGTAGCCGTTGTTTGTTTTGCCGTTGGGCCGGCCTCATGGCATCAATCGTGTTTCGAGCTGATCTATTATATTTATTGGCGCTTGGTTTCCGAAAGCGTTTGTTAAAACCTATGAAGAATTTAACAAGATTTAACAAGATTTAACAAGATTGCCACCTAGAGAATCAACTCAAGATGGCAGGTGGACAAGGAAGCCCTTCGGCTTATCGAGAGTCCAACCTATCTATCTAAATGTACCCCGCCCTTCTTAGGTACATGTCAATTTTATTTTTAAAAACATTAACACTACTAGCACCTACACAATCAGCCGATAATCTGTTCCATTCATTTACTGTTCTTTGTGAAAAGGAAAATTTCTAATATCTAATCTACACTTCTTCTTTGCTAATGTAACTCCATGTCCTCTAGTCCTTCTCTCTTCCTTAACTGAGAAAAAAAATAGTTCTGTCAATATTTTCGTACCCTTTCAATATTTTAAAAACTTCTATCTGATCTCCTCGCAGTCTCCTGGTTTCTAGTGTTGTTAATCCACATTCTTTTAGACGCATTTCATAACTAATATTCCTGAGTTTTTGTATCATTTTGGTTGCTCTTCTTTGTACTCTTTCTAGTATATCAATATCCTTCTTGCGATATGGCCTCCATGCCTGTATGCAATATTCTAAATGAGGCCTAACTATTGTTTTGTACAATGGTATTATTAGTTCTTTTTCCTTGTACACTATATTTCGCCTAATTAATCCAAGAATTTGGTTTCCCTTCGCTGCTGCAATTGCACACTGATCTGATACCTTCATATCAGCACTAATAGTTAACCCTAAGTCCTTTTCCTTTACGGTAGTATTTAGTACAGTATCACCCATTGTATATTGAGCATCTTCATTCCCATGTCCTGTGTGGAGGCACTTACACTTCCCATAATTAAACAGCATTTGCCACTTCTCAGACCATTCGGTCAACTTATTTAGATCATCTTGTAATTGCTGTCTATCTGTATCACTTTTTATTTTTCTGAATACTTTTGTATCGTCCGCAAACTTCAACACCTTGCTTGTTATATCATCATCCAAATCATTGATATATATTAAGAACAAAATAGGTCCCAATACTGATCCCTGCGGTACTCCACTCAAAACCGATTTCCAGTTTGAAACCTCCCCATCAACTACTACTCTTTGTCTTCTATCAATAAGCCATTTTTCTATCCATTTAATCATAACATTGCCTATGCCATGGGCCTTCAGTTTAAGTAGTAATCTTTGATGTGGCACTTTGTCAAAAGCTTTTTTAAAATCTAAGTATATTATATCTACCGGTGATCCCTCATCTACCCACTTTGTGACATCTTCCAAAAAACATAAGATATTTGTTAAGCATGACCTCGCTTTTAGAAACCCATGTTGAGATGGGTTAATCAAGTTATTTTTAACAAGAAAATCAACCAAGTGATCTTTAATTAGTCTTTCTAATAGTTTACAAATCACCGATGTTAAACTCACTGGTCTATAGTTCTCTGACTTGCTTCTTGATCCTTTTTTAAATAATGGTATGATGTTTGCCTCTTTCCATTCTAACGGAACAACTCCTTCCTCTAATGCCAAATTGAACACTGTTGCAAGTGGTATGCTAATTTGTTCTACACTTTCCAGTAGTAATTTGGGAGGAATCCCATCCACTCCAGGTGACTTATTATCCTTCATATCCCTTATTTTCTTAGCTACCATTTTTGGTGTTACAATTAGTTGTCCTAAATAGTCTGACTCTCTCCCTTCGAATTTAGTCTCTGGTACTGGTAATGCACTAATATCTTCCCTGGTAAACACCGAAGTAAAGTATTCATTTCGGTTTTCTGCCATTAAGAATCCCTCTGTTATTATGTTTCCATCACTATCTTCTAGAGGTCCGACCTTATCCTGAACTTTCTGTTTACTTCGAACATACGCATAAAAACTCTTGCTGTCATGTTTTATATTAAAAGCTATTTTTTGTTCATAGCTTCTCTTTGAATTTCTAAGTGTTTCTTTTTTGACCGTTTTCCCTGTTTTTTCAAGGGGACAAATTTTTCGACAATGCAGTCAATTTCACTCTTTAAGATATTCGAACATTCTGTTGCTGTCTTATTCTCCTGTGTGTTATTCCAGTCTATCTTTGCTAGATATTTCCTCATGTCCTTATATCTTCCTTTGTGAACAATTTTTCTGTACCGTATTTTTCGAGTCTGTTCTCCTTTTACTTTGATGATAAAATATATCTGGTTGTGATCACTACATCCCAGTGGCTCACATATCCTGACATTATCAATAAATTCCTTCTGTGAGCTCAACACTATGTCCAACACGTTCTCACCCCTTGTTGGTTCTAACACATGTTGAATAAGGAAACTGTCTTGTACTAAATTTAAAAACTGTTGATCTTCACTCCCAGTACTCTGTAGAGATTTCCACTGTATACGCCCATGGTTAAAATCCCCCAAAATTTGTCGGATTAAGGTCAATTAAACAGCAAACATGGAGCAGGGCAATGTTTGTCCCTCGCCGACATCAATGATCAGTCGCATTTCCCTGCTGCCAGTCCTGGCTTCGCTCATCGGCACTTCGGTAAGACCGGCGCTTCGGACGAGCCTCAAGTCAATGGCTTGCAAATTGCAATCGAGATTCATAGATATTTCTTGTTTGCAAATCGGACAAATAGTTTGCATCTCATTAGAAAAGATCACTATAATGCTAGGTTGAAATGGCATGATGCATTGTACCGCAAATATATGTGTGTGTGTGTGTGTGTGTGTGTGTGTGTGTGTGTGTGTGTGTGTGTGTGTGTGTGTGTGTATATATATATATATATATATATATATATATATATATATATATATATATATATATATATATATATATTGGCACTGACCAATTATCTTTGTACGTTTTACTAAAAAAATGTTGTGGTGCGGTACGTTTACTTAAGTAGTTTCTTTCGCGGGTACTTTTACTTTTACTTAAGTAGTTTGCGGTAGTCTGGCGTTGACTTGTATATTTAGACACTATGTAAGTCAACGCCAGACTAAATTCAAATTTATCATGTAATATTTACACGTTGAATATGGCAATAAAGCTTTATCATTATTATTATTGGGGGGGGGGTTACTTTTACTTTTACTTAGTTGTTTTTCTGGAGTACTTGTTACAGCACTGTATATATACATATGATATATTTTCATATATATATATATATATATATATATATATATATATAAAGAGAAACTTCAGGAAAGCAAAAATATACAGTACATAGTCATCTTTATGCACTATATGCACTTATAAAAAAAACTGTGGTACAAATTACTAATGTACTAACACTATCATCGTTGGCACAAATAAAATACGTTGATACGAACACAATGCAACAATTATAATGACCTGTATTCGTTCTTCGGACACCGGTGAAAGCCCCTTGAAACTTTCCATTTTTTCGACCTCTCGTCGCCTCTCCGTGGTGACCGAAAAGTCCGAGTTAGCAGCCTTCACCGTGCTGTACTTCATCAAAGCACTGAATTTCACGTGGCCAAAGTTGCTGGCAGCGTCCTTCTTCTCTACGCATGTCCAGTGCAGCGTCATCACGTCCGTCATGCTGTAGATCTCTCGGCCTGGAAATCCAGGGATCTGCTTGTGTGGCACTTCCGGTCGGGGAAAGACAACCACGTAGCCTTCCGCAATCCTCTCTGGTGTAGTCTGCTTTGTGGATTTATTCGCCGGTGGTTCAATGAAAGCTTCCACCAGTAGTCTGACACGTTGCTCTTCGCTGTTTTTGCAATAACCTAGACATGGTACCAGCATCACGTATACATAATGTCAACATACATTATTTAACCAAATACCTTTAACGTTCTAGAATCACAAATGGTATAAAGTTTCTCTCAACATTATTGTCAGAATAAACATGTAAACAAACACGTAACATACTTGTCGTCATAAATTTTGAAAATTTAATATGGTAATGATTGTGATGCACTACTATACCCACATTAACGCAGAATTGTGTTAAAACCTGTTAATAAATTTTCATATCTGAACAGATGTAATACATAGACTACCTATAATTACTCTATAGAAGTTAAAAATAGACAAGCCTGTATTGTACAGGAGATTCCCACAACAACACAGGTGTACTTTCAATGTAAACCTACATTCGGTAGAAGTTGCTTAGTAATCACATCTTAGTAGCCTACCTGTCGGAAGCAAGAAAGTGAACTTGTGGTTGGCAAACTCTTGAGTTCGACCTGGCAGCTTCTGTGTGATTACATCAGTTAGTGCAGAATGGCTTCTTAGAAACTTTGAGTTATTCCTCTTTACGGATATGCCGCTGTTGTCATGCGTGTTGTCGTTCTGCACAGTCAGTCGAAGGAATGTTTTCCCGATGTTGTTAAAAACCGCGTTGTAGATGAAAAAGACATATTCCAGCGGACTAGTTTCGGTGTTGCCCATTCTGCTGGAATTGTCTGGTGGGTTGCCATCACACATCCGCCTGAAATTAAGTGAAAGACATCAAACAAGTTCGTGCGTACTAAACGTTATGTCTATGAATGAATGGTACAAGCAGTCTTTTGACTGCGGGTTGATAACATAATTTTCGATGTGACCGAATACCTGAAAAACAGGGCGAATGAGTGCTCCGACATTTGCAAACATGTGCTTCCTGCAACAATACACCTAGTTCTCCGCCCAAAACAGAAACATTTATCGCAATAAAACTCCTTGCTAAAAAATGGTCTAGCAGATGTAGCGTAGAATCACTAATTCTACACGGAGATTCACTTTAATATCGGTCCCGTCTCAGTTTAGGACGAAAAGGAACTACGGAGGACGACAACCACGCTGGCAGTGACCATCCTCAGTGGCAGTGGCAGCATAAAAAGGTCGGCTTGGCGTAACTGTTTTGAAAGAGACTGACTAGATCAACGACACCTCGGAAGATTATAGCGTTGTAACCACAATATACACAGACTAGTCAGTTAATAGAACGTTCTGTCCACGAAACTGTTAACACTCTGTTAATACCCGCATTTCTGTGCTTCGATGATGTGTTGTGTACATTTATTTAATGTCCAAGATTCACAATCATAATAGTAATATGGGACGGATGTAACATTAATGGTCGTTATCTCACTTAACTCAAACGCTGTTTTTGTTTGTTAAAATGTTTTTTCATGATACAGAATCTGCCTTGGCCTGTGCAATCCTTCTCTTGACTTCAATGTCGCATCGGCCGACATATTTTATTATTGATCCGAGATACTTAAATATATGGAGTTGCTTTAGGATAGTGCCATATTATGTTATACCCCAGTCATAGTGTTACGTTTTGACTGCCACGTTTAGCTACGTTGCGAAACGTGGCAGAACATGGCTACAACGTGAGCAAATGTGGAACAACGTGGCTAAAATGTGGTAACACTTGACAATACGTGAACGGTAAATTTATATTTTGGACATGTTCAAAATTCGCTGGTGTTTCCCCCACAACGTACCACAACGTGGCAACAACATGGTACGACGTACTACAACGTGGTACAACGTATCTACAATGTAGCAAAAACGTGACAGAACGTGAACAGAACTCGTGTACTACGTTGTGCTGCGTTTCTGCTACATTGTTGTACGTTACGATGCGTTCTGGCACGCCATGCTGCGTGGCGGCAGAGAGGCATAACGAGGCACAACGTGGCACTATACGACAGCGACGCTGTAGCGTGGCGGCAGCGTGACATAACCCGACTTTAATTTTCACATCGGGACTACAACGACGCGCCAGCGTGGCTAGAACGTCGCGACCACGTGGCACCTTGCCGAAATTTGCAGATTTATTCCAGAACGTGGCGATCAGAAAAGGGGTACAATGGCGCGACCAACACGTGACGCTATGACTGGGGCATTACTATGCTGCATGTTGGGATATGTTGTAGATCTATTTCATTCTCAGGAATTAGTGCTGTGTCGTCTGCATATCGTAAATGGTTTACGTTGTATCCTACTACTTGAATACTTGGAATAGCTTTTAATGCGCGTAAGATGGTCTCGCTGTAGAATAAAAATGGATCAGGTGATAGAACGTCCCTGGTCTTACATCACTTTTTATTTCTTGAAATTTACTGATGTCATTTTCTATTTGTATTGCTCCTGTTAGTACCCAGTATAGATTTCCAACAACTGTTAGAACTTTTCCATCAGTGTCCAGTATTTATGTGATTGTTTTCATGACCAACTATGTAAAATGCTACTGTGTATTCATTGAAGCAAATCTTTCGGCATTTCCAATGCTCTTGTTCATGTAATATATACTGCATTATGTTTACGTTTACCTTCTATAATCCCACATTAGTCTTCTGCAAGTTTTGGTTTTTCATTTGATTCTCATCCTTGCTGTAAGAATTTTAAGCAACATTTTTGTCAATGGACGCGTAAGAGTTACCGCACACGTGTAGTTCATATATTCAATATCGCTCCTGTTTTCTTTGGAAGTGCTGTAAAATGGATCTTGATAACTCTGTTGGGATTCTTCCACTGTCATATATTTTGTTCAAGAAATCAGCCGCTATTACCAATTCCAAATTCATCCAAACATTCAGTCTGTTCAATGGTAATGGTTCAAGAAATCAGCCACTATTATCAATTCCACATTCATCCAAACATTCAGTCATTTCAATTGTAATGTTATGTGATTCAACAGCTTTCTATTTTCTACTTGATCGGATAGCTTTTCGAACCTCATCCTTCAAAATCGGAGGACCAGCAAAGTTCTTAATTAGGTATGTTTCACCCCTGTCATCATTGTAAAGTTCATCAATATAGTGTGACCATATCTCAAGTATTTGTTGTCGTCCATTATTATGCTTCCATCTTTTGTTTTTTAGTCAACCTGTAGCTGTGCATGTTCTTTCCCTGTGAGTTATGTTATTCTAGCATACATGGATTTTGTGTTATGCTGACACTTCTGTTCAATTTCTTTGCATTCCATTTCATTTTTGTTTTCTAAAGTACACTCTGCTGTCATATCTTTGTTCATTGTCACGGTTTTGCATTCAATATTATCCTCCTTTTGTCCAACCAATTTTGAATGTATTATCGTCAGTCATCTATTTGTTCTTTGTTCTTTTGCAATGTGTTTGATGTGTCATCTTGGTTCCTTGGCTGATTAACACTAACCCTAACTAGACCTAAGCGAACCATAACTAACACTAAACTTAGCCTAAATATTAACCCCACCGTACAGGTTACACTGTCACTGGCACTGCTAACATATCGACACCTCCACACAATTATGACAATACCGATATTACGATTTACGGTAATCATAGTGACATACAATGTATGATAGAACTACGCGTAGCCGCCGCCGATGATGTCAAGTTGCCGACGAGTTTTGCGCGAAATATTTGTGAAATTAATTTGTTTCATTAATGTCAGTGATTATATTTTAAAAACTTAGACCTAATAATGTGTATTACTGTATTCCTATAACTTATTATAACGGCTAACTGTTTATATGATGAGCAGTTTGGCTTTGGGTTGGTGGCTGTAGGTTTCATAATTAGCCTGGTCAGCAAGTAAACGATTGCCATACTACCTGTTGTTTTCAACAACATAAGTAATTTCACACAGCCTACAACCAATAAAGTTATTCACGAAGTTACCGTGTGTTTAGATGGGCATCCACGTTCCGTAACAAATGATGTTTCGAAGTTACGGATGTCGGTAGATGTTACTTCCGGGAAATGAAATGTCGTGGCAGCAAATTACAAGCCATAATTAATTATTAGTCCGCCAATTTTTTATTAACCAAGTCTTTCTAAATTTGTATAATTTAAAATTGGGTATAGTAATGATAAAATACCAGCCATGGCATATGGATTGTTTGGTGTGTGAAACATCGAACTAACGGTACCATAAAAATGGACCTTTTTGCAAAATCGGAGCACTTATACCATAACAGCATAACGCATAAAGAAAAATATGACTCGGCTTTTGATAAACGAACATGTCCGAATTTGTTGTTTTGAATTACGTTGTGGTGGGGTTACTCCTTCGTGTTTTTGCCTCTTAATAAATAAGCGATTCACAAAAAGCATTGTTCATTTCGACATATCGAATGGTTTCCGTACTTTATAAAAGGATGCGTTACATATGTTATTATTCTATGCACGAGATTGGTGATTGGTCGACACATTTCATGGGATACATACGTAGTAGTGATATTTTATTCCCAAATAAATATCATAAAACAGGATCACAAGAAATTAATTGTACATGTACAATCATCTTATTCCCACAGCCACGGGCGTCGATCGGTGGGGGACGGGGGGGACGCGTCCCCCCCCCACTTTTCAGGGTGGGGGGACAGCATAGGAATTGTCCCCCCCCCCACTTTTCACTTCAGAAAAATTGCGAGGCATATAGTCTGGCTCAACACTCTCTTAAAAGCCGCTATGTAGGACTAGCTAGACAATAAAGTCGCGATATGAAGTTCAGCAAAGTTATTTATCGCAAATTAACACGAGGCAAACAAGTTTTGAGGTATGTTTTGCTGTTAGTGCGCCATAATCCGTGATAGTTATTTAAACAAACGTAATATTTTAACTTATTGAACGAAATTTTAGAAAACTCTTCACAATTGTCATCACGGGAGAGTTATCGAACAGCTCGTGGCATTTATACCAAAAATGCTTCGTTATTTCGCTGCACATTGATGATTTTAAATTTGTCGCGCATACGCAGAAAGGTCAATCGAAAGGTTTATAATTACCGGAAAAATGTAAGCCGCTGCCGGGCTCTATCAACCTTGTGTTGATATTATTAATAGGCTGTAGCCATCAAGCACATTTTAAATGATGAAATTTGTGTTGCGCTTTCACCCCTCGCCGGCTTGATGCTTATCGCCTACGGCAGAAGTGGCGGATACCTGCACTTTGTGTAACATATTCCCATTTGAGTGATGACAAATTTCTTTGCCAAATTTTGGATTGGGAAGTTCTATACAGGCACAGCATGGGCGTCGTTCAGTGGGGGACGAGGGGGACGCTGACCACCCCACGGCCTGATGGGTCCGCATAGGAAATGTCCTCATACTTTTTCAGTTCATAAAACAAATTTATAGGCATATATAGCGAGACTGATCACTCCCCTCTCTTACAAACCCTACATCGGTCTAGTAGTAAAATTAATAATAAGAACTAAACTTCTAACTACCCAGTGGAAAACCACTAGATAAATTGCTTGGTTGGCAGCAGCCCGCAAGTTGATCTAAGTCCAGTAAATATTCATCATGCCGGGCTCTATCATTTTGCACCCATGTATTGATATATAGCCATCAAGCACATGATAGATTATTAATTTTGATTTGTCCTGTCACCCCTTGGATTGCGGTCTGGTCGCCCTTGTGGATATTTATATCGCCTACGGCGGAACCAGAGGATTGATGCACTTTGTGTAATTTTGATCTCATTTTAGTGATGACAAATTTCTTTGCCAAAAGGTGGCATTGGGAAGCTCTAGGCAGTAAGCTCTGCATCTTGCCACTCTATGAATCAGGCAAGCAGTGTTGGGGGTTCAAAGTCTACCCCCAAATGTTCAGTGATTGGAGTAGGCCATGGCCTATCTTGAAATATATGTTGCCAACATAACTATTATAAATAGTATAACATAAAGGCTTTTTAGTTTATAATTAGCACCAGACCAACAATGAATTATGTTTTATATTTAACAAAATACTTATGTGTATTTCAGGTCTATATATATATATATATATATATATATATATATATATATATATATATATATATATATATATATATATGTATGTATAAATTTATATATATATATATTTATATATATATATATATATATATATATATATATATATATATATATATATATATATATATATATTATGCATACATATATGTGTATATAAATTGGTCCCCCGTCCTCCCCACTTTTAAAACCGGATCGACGCCCCTGCCCACAGCGGACGCCTATAAAATATAAACAACACATCATCAAATAAATAATAAATACAAGCAAATCACGTGCAAAAAACATTTTACAACAAGCTGCAATAATAAATAATAAAAATAATATATAAATCAATAAAAGTAATAAAAACTAGATATATTAAACCATTAAATGACACGTACACTTTCCTCTCGTCATCATTTGACTCATTAAAATAGTCAGTTTATTTAAATAGATTCTTTTGTTGAATGGATTGTACCTCACATGGAAGTTCGTTCCACAGTTTACTTCAATTAAATGTGATAGCTTTGCTACCCTGACCCTTGACGTGTTGTACAATATAGGAAGCAGTTCTGCAACATGTTTTATTCCTAATTTAAAACATTATACTTTATAAAGCAAAGCTAGCTAGTCTAGCCTAGCTACTTGTTACATCTAGATCACTGGTGCCTACAATCCTATTTAAACAAATACCTGATCAGTACTCCCTTATACCATGTACTGCATACATAATCTAAATGTGACTGCAATAATGCTGGAAAATAACACCCATCTTTACTTTTATCCACAGAAAGCTCCTTTTCTATATAAAACCCATAACTTGGCATTCAACTGTTTGACTACATATTTGCCCATAGATTAATTATAGCCATGTCCAGATCAAACATGTACCTAAATATTTAACCTATGATTTAGTTTTAGCTTCTCCATTGCAAGAATTGCTCATGTTATCTGCTTTTGCTAGTCGCATTCTCGATGCAAACAGTACACACTGTTTTACCTAAATGAATGTTTTCTTCTAGTCAACCATACCATGACTTCTTTAGTTCAAAGTTAAGCGTCCTTTCAATTTTGATGGACATTTTCCACTAACAAGATAGAATCATCTGCATATAAAAACATATTGCAATTTACAATCTGGATCATTTCATGTTGACAGATTATTTAAAAAAAACGAGGGCCAAAAAACCTTCTCGCAATAAGTAACCATGTGAAAGCTACCGGAACATCGTGCCATATACGAATATCATAGACAGCGAGTCTTCCTAACGAACTAACGTGCTACACGTACTTTTGTGTAGCACTCTCCAGCCTGTCCGCTGTATCCTCAGTATGTTAAGGCTAGTAGTGAGGGCTCTTAATGTCAGAAAAGGCCATACATTTTCACTACTGGACAAAAGCATGAAATTTGACACAGATGACCTCCATGCCATACTATTTCAGAATTTTGATGGAAGCAACCTGAGATTGTGATGCTTCCACCATTTTTTGCAATATTCAAAATGGCTGCCATCGAAAATAAAACACTTGCTTTTCCATATTTCATGAACAGTTTCACATAAAACATTAACATTAGGCTTAATGTATACATATCCGTGTATTATAATTTCAAATATGGTATATTTGGACTTATCCGACATTCACATCCGCCATTTTTAAAGATGGCGGCCGTATTAACTAATGTTGCTATATCGGATAAAGTATGATACGTAGAGTTATTATTTTGGCATCAGTGCATAGATAAGTGGATAGTGATTTCAAATTTATCAAACATTTCACATCTGACCTTAATTTGACCTTCACAACCGCCATTTAATAAAATGGCGGCTGTAAAATCGAATTGTTTATATATCTTCAAAACGAGATATTTGGAGGGATACTATACGGACACTTTTTCAATATATACATATATTGGAGTAGTTATTTTAAATAGTTTACTTCTTGACCTTGACCTTCACCCACATTCACATCCGCCATTTTTAAAGATGGCGGCCGTATTCATTAATGTTGCTATATCTGATCAAATATGGCACCCAGAGTCTTGATTTTGCTATCAATGTATAGATAACTGGATAGCGATTTCAAATTCGTCAAACATTTTACACCTGACCTTAATGTGACCTTCACAACCGCCATTTAATAAAATGGCGCATGTAAAATCGAATTGCTTACATATTTTGTAAACAGTTTATTTGGAGGGATGTTATATGGACAGTTTTGTCAAAATGTACGTATGTTGGGGTAGCTATGTTAAATATTTTACTTTTTGACCTTGACCGACATTTACATTCGCCATTTTCCAAGATGGTGGCCCTCAAAGCTAATGTCGCTATATCCTGTGAACTTTACCACCTAGAATCGATATCAAGGCTACATGTACAGCGCAAGTGGTGCTGACTCTGTCATGGAATATGATGTAGGCAATGCATATCACATTATGATAATTATAAAGTTAAAACATAAATATGTTGTGGTAGAAAACATGAAGTTTAATTCAAATCGGTGAAAAGAATATCCTTCAGATCATGACGTAGGGCGTAACATCAGTCACAGATGTCCGTATTTGTAGCATCGCATAGCTTACACTCCATCGTTGTTGATGCACCCGCCTTCACGGTTACACAGACTAGTGCACTTGATTCCTGCTCTGGCACATTTGCAGTTTCCTCTGCACGCCTATCCACATCCACAGTGGTGGAGGAGAGCACACGCTTTGCTGGCGTCGTCTAGAACACTCCAGAATGGCACCCAGAGTTTCGTGTTCACGTCTTGTGTCCAACCCCACGCTGAAGAATCCGGGACATCTTGGTGTCGCTGCCTTGCTTGTCTCCAGATGTAACCTGCCTGGTACAGAGCTCGCTTTGCAAGTCCAAGCAGCGCTTCCTGTGTGGGGGGATGTGGTCGAGCGTCCTAGTACCATGGGTGAAGAGTTGACGTCTCACATCATTCACCCTTGAGCAGCCACTGCTCTTGCTGTACATGACAACAGTCCAGCGTTCAAGGCGTGCCATGTGGATGGAGTCGAGTGTCAAGAGCGTAGGATCATCTGAAAGAGTGAGTAGTATTTCCGTAAGGTCAGGGTATGCTTGCCATGCTGCCCAGGCTGTCTTCTTCCCGATACCAAGTTGTGAAGGTCACATTAAGGTCAGGTGTAAAATGTTTGACGAATTTGAAATCGCTATCCAGTTATCTATACATTGATAGCAAAATCAAGACTCTGGGTGCCATATTTGATCAGATATAGCAACATTAATGAATACGGCCGCCATCTTTAAAAATGGCGGATGTGAATGTCGGTCAAGAAGTAAACTATTTAAAATATTTACTCCAATATATGTATATATTGAAAAAGTGTCCGTATAGCATCCCTCCAAATATCTCGTTTTAAAGATATATAAACAATTCGATTTTACAGCCGCCATTTTATTAAATGGCGGTTGTGAAGGTCAAATTAAGGTCAGATGTGAAATGTTTGATAAATTTGAAATCGCTATCAACTTATCTATTCACTGATGCCAAAATAATAACTCTACGTATCATACTTTATCCGATATAGCAACATTAGTTAATATGGCCGCCATCTTTAAAAATGGCGGATGTGAATGTCGGATAAGTCCAAATATATCATATTTGAAATTATAATACCCGGATATGTATACATTAAGCCTAATGTTAATGTTTTATGTGAAACTGTTCATGAAATATGGAAAAGCAAGTTTTTTTTTTCGATGGCAGCCATTTTGAATATTGCAAAAAAATGGTGGAAGCATCAAAATCTCAGGTTGCTTCCATCAAAATTCTGAACTAGTATGGCATGGAGGTCATCTGTGCCAAATTTCATGCTTTTGTCCAGATGTGAAAATGTATTACATTAAGTCATTTAAGAGCCCTCACTATAGGCGGTATTCGGAAGAAGAAGAAGAAATACCAAATTCAGTGAGTGTCACTGTCCGTGGCACCACAACCCGTGTGCAGTGATGTTTTGCAAATAAAATTACATTTAAAAAAACGTATTAATTTACGCAAATTAATCAAGATATTACATGCTCGAATAATTATGTCGTTCCCCCCCATCCTACAGGCTACACCCCACCATTCAGCCATTACATTTATAAGCACTCATATTTTGTACAGACTGTTATTGATTGGAACCAACTGAGAGAAAACATTCTGACAACGGACTCGGTAGGTGTACACCTTCGCCTAGTTCGGGCGCCGGTTCGGTCGCAATACCACAAATAAACAACTGAGTGCACTTCCCTTTTCCGTTGCACTTGCAATATCAGACAATCAGTGACAGTGAATTCAATAATCAATATTGCCTGGTATCTGCAAGCCAATGTCAACGCCAATGAAACTTGAACAATACGGCTAAACTATACACATGAACAACAATTTGTACTCCGTACATACTGATTTTGTTGCAGTTGAATTGTCGATGCAGTCTTATTAATAATAGGCATTTCCTAATCATATCAAAATAAATATTTAAAAAAACACCTTCCGGGTTAAGGCTGGGTTATGGACGCTTTCAAGGGAGTTTTTGCGATTTTAATAAAACACGAATCGGATTTACACATATGAATCTTTCTAATCCAATACTCATTTCTTAATTTTTAATTGACACATTATTTGTTGAATTGAATTTTATTTCGGTTAAAAAATATAGCGATCATAAATACAGTTAATTTAAAACAACAATAAGCAAACATCGCAATCCATTAGATCCTCCAGAAACGCTACGGGTTTATATCGAGAACCACCAAAAATTACTTAATTAACAAACAATAGTTTATTTCTTCTATACAGATAAAGCATACAAGTACGATAGAATGAATTTTTTTTTAATTATAAATACATTATATATATATATATATATACATATATATATATATATATATATATATATATATATATATATATATATATATATATATATATATATATATCATAGACGTAGAAGCTATGTGGTTTCTACGTCTATGATATATATATATATATATATATATATATATATATATATACATGACGTCACCAACAACAACATTCACTCGGTGTCGCAACAAATGACGCAGAAAAAGACACTTTGATTTATATTTTCCATGCATTTTAAGTTTCTATTGTTTTACGTACTCGGTATAAATCTAAGACAAGGTATATACTAAAGGAGTTCACTGTATTAATTATAGTCCCCTTTCATGATTAATTATACCGACAAACCATCATTTGCTAATAGGCCCATTTTTGCTTACGCCCGATCCTAAACTTCGTCTCCCACGTGCTAATATTCCAAATTAATTATTTGTAACCATTAATATCGTCATGGAAGCCGTATATATTCAATTTATTTATAGAATTTTTTTTTTCATAACGGTCATTATTATAATATATGTAAATCCTAATTTTGTATTATTTATAAAACAGCCATACATACGCACGCGCGCACACACACATGGGTCCACACTCACACGCACGCACGCACACGCGCATACACACACTATACAGTCATGTACCTACAAAGGCCCCGCACGCACGCACGCACGCACGCACACACACACACACACATGGGTCCACACTCACTCGCTCGCGCGCGCGCGCACGCACGCACGCACGCACGCACGCACGCACGCACACACACACACACTATTCAGGCATATACCTACCATCCTCGAAGGCCAGGGGCCCACGTAATACTTGGGAGTATATTCCAGCTAGGTAGACATGATAAGACACATTTGATCTCCTTTTGTCTCACTCGGGACATACCATGGACATGGTACATCAATGTTTGTCGGCACCACCCTGCCCCCCTTACCAAAATTGTTGGGTGTATGTGTAGTCTTCACATAATTCCGTTCCCGTCTCACATCTTCCCACGCCCATGATCACCGAAATTGAGTTGAGTCCGGATTTGGCCAATGCCCATCGTTAAATTTTGGTTAATGTTAAATAATTGGCCTGTAAATAATTTATACTTCGTTGGATTAATGGGTTTGGAATGCTGAAGGTAATCGTGAAGTATGCTCTTTTCATGTTTAGCACACATTATTTCACTTTAATATAAAGGAGCGATGTATATTTGTCTTGGAGCAAGTGTAGGACATATCTTTTTACATTACGTTTGTGTTCATATTCAATATCTGTGTAAATATAATTCTAGTACGTACGGTGTGCGAAGACACATGCCGGTGGGACGGGTATATTCTGCACACGATAGGCGTAGTATTTTTCAGAACTGTCACGTCTACCAGTGGGGGTAATTAATATGCCTGAGGTGAAGTGAAACGAGTCATGGTCAGGCATGACTGACAAATTGTTAGCAAAAAAGTACACCAATTATGATTCCACCCACAATGTTGCTGGAATTGAAATATGCATAAAAGGGGTTGCTTTTTAAGTAGGCCTAATCTACGGACTGTCTTTGTTAAACATGTACCCTATTCTTTACAATCCAAAACCCAGCATTTCTTTACAAACAATCTGTCCACAATTTAAATGGTCAAATGACAATGCGGAAGTTCATTACTTAGTTTATTAGTTTTGTCAAACAATGAATATTTGTATGACATGCTTCAAAAGCAAATTGAATATGATAACAGAAGTCATGTAAACAATATTAACAACAATACTCAATGTATTATAATTTATGTTATATAACAATGAGTTCATATTACAAAAAACAACAGCTAATATTCATCTTTAATCAAGGCATAGATATTTTAACAAATGCCACGTTTAATGTACTGATGATACTGGAAGCTATATGTTCATCCTATGGTACCAACAGATAGGGCAGTACTGTTAAAGCTATATATACCACACTATCAGTATCAGTATTAGCAATGCTCTACCTATTATTATGAAGTGCTATGCCCAAATCGTTACACTGCACTGCACAAGGCAATGTGATGAGGCATGTCTCGTGTTTATTCAAACTAAATCAACTAACAGTGCTGACACAAACTCTCAACTCCTTTATGTGCAAAAAGAGCTCCAAGAAATAGGTAAATACAGTATTATTTACCTTACATATTGTAGGCGCGAACATGTATGTCTTTGTTTCTAAACCACACTATCACTGACCAAAAAAACAATCCGGTCAGCATTTTAAAAACAATGTTGCAAATACAGCAATGCAGTCCACAAAATAGTTATGTTGCAGAGTTACATCTGATCTAGGTTAGAGATTCAAACTAGAAGATACAGCTCAGCTACGGAGCTATTGCCAACAGAAAGCATTTGCTATAACTCTACTTCTAATGGTCATCAGTACATCAAATATGGCAATGTTATCACCCAGGAAATTGACAATAAAGTATCATATCACAAGCTAGTATTTGCAAAATAACATTTTCAAACAACTAAATGTGTGAACAGGCTGTATCCACATTCATACCACTCAAAACTTTTGAAGATTGGAAATCACTATGTTCAATCAATAAAATCCTTAAATATAGGTTCATATTAGCTTACATACTTAAATGTTAGCCCATTGCCAGCTGATGAAATATCATTAATTCATTCACATGTAATGTGCATCGACTGCTTTAATTAATACTACCAGCTCCATCAAACATTAAATGATGTTCTACAATGTACAGCAGCTTTACCTCTGTAGCATATGTCATCCAAGCTGGACTTTCTTTTGCACATAATTATCAAATAATTTTGGTCAGTTCGATATCCAACTTTCACTTCCGTTGCCATGGTTACACCTGTAGCAGAAGCGCCACACCACCCATGATCCACTTTGCTGCCTTCTCCTTCGACTTGAGGTTGAAGGTCCAGACGTACGTGGGGCCTCGCAGCTTCGTCTTGTAGACGGGACACTCGTAGACGTTGCGCACGTCGAGGCGGTCAACCGGGATGGCCTTGATGAACATGACGGGCATTGCTGGCGCCAGCTCCTTCAGGCGCGACTCATTGATCATGCCCGTCTGCGTGTCCCAGCGAGCGCCCTCCATGAACAGGCCGTGCACGTAGGCGCCCTCCCTCGGCGGACCTTGCATGTCGTCCTTGCACTTCTTGGTGACGTCACACTGCAGCACCATGCGGTCGAGCGGCCACTCGTTCTTGCGGGCCATCTGCTGCATGATGGCGGTGAGGAACGACTGCGGGTTGAAGAACCCGGCGAGCCAGACGGCCGCCGGCAGGGTGAAGTCGTTCGCCCACGTTTCCAGCTCCTTGATTCGCAGCAGCAGATCGCCGAACCAGATCGTGAGACCGTACAGAGACGGGTAGGCGCGCTTCTCCCACGACTCCGGCATCGTGTCCAGGTAGAGGGCATTGCCCAAGTCTTCCATTTCAGCTGTGATGGTCAATTCACCCTGGAGAAAAACATGGTTAGATATAACGCTGCATCAAACACATCTGAGGTAAAGACACAGACAGAATGCTAAATATACCCAAGTTCACCAACTACACATTACTTGACCGACTGGTTGATATACAAATAGGATGACTATAAGTTTATATGTTTAATAAATAAATGAATAAATACATGTTGAGTTTATCTAAACATTACACTGTACGGACCAATGAAGAGCTCATTTAAAAGATACTAATGTCTTTATTAACTATGATCACACCATGTACTTCAATATTGTCAAAGACAACTATGTAGCGTGTAACAGCTGCCATACCTTGAGACCGAGGTTGAGCTCCTTGAGTGTGCGACGTATTTCGTTGGTGAGTCCGTTCATGCGCTCCGTCTCCTGAAGGGCGACAGTGACGTAGGGCGTCCGCTCCTCCACTGGTATCTTCCCTGACAGCTCAAACATGTTGAACTCTTCAGGCAGTTTCTCGAGGAACTCGTCCAGCATGTTCTTGATCTGGCACAAAGAATAAAGTGTGCAGTTACATCCATCAGTCTACATGATATCACGCAGCAGACACACATGTAAATAATTACATGTGTAGATACACATGTGCCCCCCCCCCAGTCCTATACAGCGAAGGAAAGAAACTCTGTTGGCGCATAAGGCTTTGCTCAACAGCAAATGAAAACTGAAGTGGTATCTTTAGGTTTAACAACAAGGTTTAACAAGTTGCCGTCCAGAACCAAGCTACAGACGGCATGTGAACAAGGAAGCCTATGGCTTATCGAGTGTTCACTTAAAAAATTTAAATATACAATATTATAAAATGCACTAAAATGCTGCTAATTAAAATAAGTTGTCTCTAAAAATACATAAGTAAAATAAAATGTATACGTTGTCTCTAAAAAAATACAAGTAAAATAAATAAATACATAAAATATCCTACAATAACACCATTTTTTATAATAATAAATTAATTAAAATAATTATACGAATAAATAATTTAATCAGTATTAAAATAATTTAGATAATGATTCCAGTGTTCTAATTGCTTATTTAATTATTTTATATTTTATTTACCTGCTTAACATATCACTATCCAAAGTAATCAACATAATTGAGTTGGTTGTTTAATGAGTTTATTTACCTTATTTAGTTAACTTAAATGGACTTACTTTTAAACATACCTGGCACTATATTTATATATTATTTTTATATTAACTTAGTGGCATGACTTGTTTGCGTAGATGAGCTAGTGTTTAACAGAGAACATGACATGCTGTCCTTGTGTGTATAAACTATGTTGTTTGAGATCCCTCTCTATACAGATCCCTACCACTTCTTCCCTGCTGTCCCCAGCGCCTTCTCCAGCTCCCGTATCTCTGGGCTGCATCTCGAGGAGGACACGGAACAGAGACTCGGACGTCTGCGTGAGGAACTCGATCTCGGCGTTGGGATGGAGGCCGTACAGGTACGGAGTCTCGGGAGGCAGGGCTTCGTCGATGTAGCCGTGGTAGCCCTTGTAGTCTGTGTTGGGTGGCACAGGGAAGCCAGGGGCGAGATCCAGCTCGCCGTCAAGCTGAAAGCACGAATACACACGTCAGTGGAGACCTTAAATTGAGTCAGTTAATTTATACTATTGGTTGATAAGATTTCAGCATAATGTGCTACTGTGTTTCTTACAGTTAGTTTTACACCATGGCTGATCATTGCCTATTTACCGTAGTTTTTTAAATATTAAATCAACATGTTAAAGGTGTGTTGTTAGGCAAATAATGTTTGATAACCATGAAACATTCGTTACATTCGTGGTGTTCCCACAATCAAGATTACTCAGAACTTCCTTCCAATAATGATCATGCAGGCTATAGTGCATCACGGTCAAAATGTGCATCATTGTGGCAGAGTAAACGCTACATGTAATTGCATTCAAATCCAACAAACAGTTGTGTTCAATTCGTATTCGAAATTTCTAAAGATATATGATTCAAGTGAAATGACAGATTCGCTCTATCCTTATGTTCACATACAACAATTTATCATAGAGCAATTACCTGCAATCATCAAGTCTTGGCCTTGCCATAATTTCTATGCAAGCCAATTTGTAAATAAAATTTACTTGATAATATCAGCCCACAGTGAGGATGGTCAGTCAACCTACCATCTCAGGTGCCATGTACTCTTCCAAGAATGTCTTGCACAGCTTGCGATCCCAGTCATCCGTGATGTGACCTCCGTACATGATCTCGCCAAAGAGATAACGTAAATCTTCCCACGGCACCTGGTGAGGACACATAATTATACTGTTTACGCCATGCACTGCAATCATGTGTGTGTGACACAGCAGTCACAATGTGTGTATCGCTAAATATTGTTTGCAGATGTTATGACAGAAAGGCTGTAAAAAGATTGCGAAAAGTGTAAATAAAAGTGACTTGTTTTGGGTTTGCGGTGTCTGCTGAGTGCTATGTTATGTACGGGTTCCTTTATAACATGGTGCAGTAGATCACGGGAAGATGATACATTCATTACGTGCTATTAAGTAATCTGATGTGCCTTACCTTTGCATTGGCCTCCAGGTAGTTGTACAACACGTTCATGCAGATTGTGAGATCGCCCGTGTTGAACGGGTACGAACGATTCCATCCCTGGGCACCAAACTTACGACGTTCACAGATGACAGCGTGGAAGTAGCAGAGGGCAAACAGGATGACCTTGAACTCAGCCTCACGTGCACACATCTCCAGCGTATCCTGCAAAACGTAGGTAAAACTTGTTCAGCTGATCACATACATGTGTGAACAACGAATCACTAGTCATGCAGTATCATGCAATGACTATAACAATTACATTGAATATATCCATGGTGAATCTTTGTTGAAAAAGTTGACGAAGAGAAACAATTTTAGGGGTGTACATTACGGATGACCCCCTTACCTGATTGAAGTTATCGAGGGCCTTGTGCAGGTTGGCAAACATGCCAGTCGGTGGTTCGTTGGTGATCTTGATGGACATCTCAAGGATACCGCCGGGGATGATGTGCGAGTCACGTGTGCCGGCAGGCTCGGCACTGATGAACACTCGATAGTCGGGGTTGCTCTCCAGACTGTACTGCTCCAGCTTCTTCTCGAGAGTATTCAGCCACTTGGCCACCAAGTGCACATTCTGGAATCATGATATTAAAAAGTTTACATCTGAAATGAGAGATGTGTGGAAGAGCAAGTGGCAAACTAGAATTGTCCACACAGTCAGCACTCAACGTCATCAGTGACACAGAGTAAAGTGTCCACCCAGCCGGCACTCAACATCAACAGTGACACAGAGTAAAGTGTCCACACAGCAGGCACTCAACATCAACAGTGACACAGAGTAAAGTGTCCACACAGCCGGCACTCAACGTCATCAGTGACACAGAGTAAAGTGTCCACACAGCCGGCACTCAACGTCAACAGTGACACAGAGTAAAGTGTCCACACAGCCGGCACTCAACGTCATCAGTGACACAGAGTAAAGTGTCCACACAGCCGGCACTCAACGTCAACAGTGACACAGAGTAAAGTGTCCACACAGCCGGCACTCAACGTCAACAGTGACACAGAGTAAAGTGTCCACACAGCCGGCACTCAACGTCATCAGTGACACAGAGTAAAGTGTCCACACAGCCGGCACTCAACGTCAACAGTGACACAGAGTAAAGTGTCCACACAGCCGGCACTCAACGTCAACAGTGACACAGAGTAAAGTGTCCACACAGCCGGCACTCAACGTCATCAGTGACACAGAGTAAAGTGTCCACACAGCCGGCACTCAACGTCAACAGTGACATAGAGTAAAGTGTCCACACAGCCGGCACTCAACATCAACAGTGACACAGAGTAAAGTGTCCACACAGCCGGCACTCAACGTCATCAGTGACACAGAGTAAAGTGTCCACACAGCCGGCACTCAACGTCAACAGTGACACAGAGTAAAGTCTCCACACAGCCGGCACTCAACATCAACAGTGACACAGGGTAAAGTGTCCACACAGCCGGCACTCAACGTCATCAGTGACACAGGGTAAAGTGTCCACACAGCCGGCACTCAACATCAACAGTGACACAGGGTAAAGTGTCCACACAGCCGGCACTCAACATCAACAGTGACACAGGGTAAAGTGTCCACACAGCCGGCACTCAACGTCATCAGTGACACAGGGTAAAGTGTCCACACAGCCGGCACTCAACGTCAACAGTGACACAGGGTAAAGTGTCCACACAGCCGGCACTCAACATCAACAGTGACACAGGGTAAAGTGTCCACACAGCCGGCACTCAACGTCAACAGAAGCAACACAAAGATTACGGAGGCCAACATAAAATAACAACAACCCTCTCACACTGAATGGAGAGGCACTGGAAGAGACAGACTCGTTCACATACCCGGGCAGGTGTATTAACAAACCTGGAGGCACAGAAGATGTCAAAGCAGACACATATAGCAAGAGTGGCATTCATCATGTTGAGAACAAGTTGGAAGGAAAGACAAATCAAGCTTAACACCAAACTGAGGATAGGCTACTAAAATGTCTATGGATCGGAGACATGGTGAAGTCATAGAAAACACTACAAAGAATGCTTATACAAATGACTGGGCAGAATCTTACAACTGTAGTCGCCAGACAAAGGACCCAAAATACATTTGGGAAATGTCACATGCAACCCCCTCCACGAGTCCAGGGAGGAGGCCAAGAGGAAGGCCACAGATCACTTGGCATGGCAGAGACACCTCAGAAATACTGGCCTTTTCATAACTCAACAGACACATGTTCACCAGCAGCATATTCTCTTGCCTCGACATATAAACAAACAGAAACTGTCAGTTATACTCCATGCCAAAGAAATAAGCAACATGTCTTCTTTACCTGCAACACGACCCAGTGACCCTCCTTAGCCGCTAGGTCCATTGCAGTCTCGGCAACGATCTCCTGGCCTTGACCAAGAGAGATGTTGTGGAAGTTGCCCTTGTCTGTTGCAAACTTGAGTTTCTTTCCATGAGCCTCCACATCCTTCAGCGGGTCGACACCTGGACTCAGAAAGTGGGACCAAGATTACATTTTCAGTGTGAAACCATTACAAAATAAATGTCCCAATGCAACCAGGACATTGGATGTTTCCAATGACATAATCAGACCAACATGGAAATGTACACGACCTACCTTGAACATAACCATCACAGCTATGCAATGGTGGCATGAACCATTACAGTGTTACCTATAGCATATTTTATATCCTACACATATATGTATATCTATATTCACGTTGTTATACATATTGTACATTATGCCTATCCAGATGACAATGTAATTATCCATACATGGATAAACAAAGTTGTGTTGATTGATTGTTATATTAACCAGGTTTACATACTGTTTTAATAATGTATTTTTATACATTTTTACTCAAGTATTTTTTACGAACGCTGCAAACGAATTTCCCTTCCGGAACAATAAAAGGGCAATTCCATATTGGAGAGCCCAGACTGCTAAAAATGAAATCTTGTTGAAACAGTGTAAAAGTTGTACCACTGATGTAAAACATACGTAAAATTCAGGCCCAAGTAAAAAAATTGTGCCGTCAGTTCACAATTTTTTTTAATTGCGTTTCTAATGGAGTGAATTCTTAGCAGTCAAACTAATGGAAAAACAAGGGCCAACAGAAACCCCTCCCATCTTACCATTAACTCTTAACTAATTTACCTTTGTTTTATAGATTTTCAAAGTTCATACTGTACTTGTTCAAAATTCAGAAAGCAACTTGTACTGCATAAGCTGTATTTTGATATGGGTAGTCACACATTTTCATATATTTATTATGTAATTCCGTTACCGAAAAAGTACATAAAGTTTTCCTGAGAGCCAACAAGTGATCAAAATTAACAGTTACTTGAAATTCTCTTATTAGATACACCCACGAATAGGTGAGAGTACACAATTTATGTGTGTCTTTTCTCATCTTGCTGGAACCATTGTAACGGAATTACATTTTGGTAACGGAATTACAATAACAGAATTACAAGTTTTTTTTCTTGCACTATAAATCATAATAAGAAACTAATAATGGGACCTAAGTACATTAGAGGTCAGCACAGGCACTGGGACAATGTTTCAGTTAAATATGAATGGAATCTTTGGACTTGATGAAAACTGTCCATGCATTCAGAAACATGCACTATTTGTAACATGTACTATCTGTAAAAAACGTGATACTACACAGAATGGCAGCAGTGATCCATATAAATCTACAAGACAGGCCAGATTATCTATCAAACATCAGTTGCAGAATGTGTTCATGGACTTTCAAAGAAATTCTACACAGTATTTCTTTACCACATGGCTAAGGTTTATTGTCCAAGACTATGACTCCAATTGTTCTCTGGAGTGATATTGCGTGATCACATCCAATAAGTTTAACAAAGTTGCTGCCAGGACCTGTCAGAATATTTTACATGGATGCATCAACTAAGCCATGGTTGAATTAAAAATGATAAAGCTCATATGACTGGAATGAGATCAGTCTAATTCCCAACATTAATAAGCAGTTGGAAAGAGTCACAGTTGGTTACATTGTTTGTGACTGTTATACAGAACCATGTCAAATAATAATCCACGAGGAACTTCTTCAAAATTAAAACACTGAAATAATGAAGATGACAAAGAAGACAACAGCATGGATAATAAAACTTGAGAATACAGAAAAGACCTTGCCAAAATGTCTGGACTTAAAGTGGATGGTTGTAAAAAAGTGTCTTCCCGGGTTTTTAAAACTAAGGTGACAAATTACTTGAAGTGTGTTGAACTATGTAAATTTATTTGCCCTGATGTTGAAGATAATATTGACTGCCTCTACTGATAAAGATTGTGACATTAACATCCTCCCTGACCCACAGATGGACTGGAGTTCAATAACTGCTTTCGACTGATTTTGAGTTAAATGTGAAATACATCGCTGTACTGTGTGTACAATTATTGGCCAGTACAATTGTTATTTTTAGTAGAACATGAAGTTATGGTGTTCTGTAATCTGGCAGAAAAGAAAAAATTAGCATCAATTATTATTTGATGTTTTATTCCAAAAATAGTCAGACTCGTAATTCCGTTACTATTGCATGTAATTCCGTTACCGATCAAAACCAGCTCACTATAAATAACAGTACATATATCATGAGTAAAATTCTATCCAATACAAGGTCATGTTATATGTCTATTTATTAATGATAGTTGTTGGCCCTGGTAGGTTGCAGATTTCAGACGATATGTCATGACATTTAATAAAAACTGATGTTCAAATTCTCTGAGTAATTCCGTTACCAAAATTAAAACAGCCATAATTTTGTAATTATTTTACATTTCTTAACAGGTACCACTGGTACTTATAGGGTGTAGTGTGGACTTCAAACCATGTTTAAGTTTCTTTTGTAGATACATGCTGAATGGGAACATATAACCATTTTAAACCAAAAAATATTGTGAATTGTAATTCCGTTACCGTGGAATTGCCCAAAATATTATTGTATTGTATTGTATTGTGTTGTAACCAAATATTTCAGTATGGATATACAATGTGATAATACTACGAGGAGTTTTTGTCTGGCAAACAGTACATTAACACTTCAGCAATATGCATGTATTCATTTGCATAATTTCAAACCTATTGAGGATGGGCACACACACTGATTGATGGACATAACCAATGGTGCTTAGTTTGACATCATAGTCACCCTCCACTGAAACACATCAACTCCAGTCACTGACAATATCACCCGCCAAAGCAGCCTTTCTATGAAGTATATTATCTAACCTGCATTCTAAGGGTCACATTCGGTAAAAGTACATACTTTGTTGCTTACACATTTTGACTGGTACAGGTGTGGTGCTAGTACTCTGTGGAAGTACAGGTGTGGTGCTAGTACTCTGTGGAAGTACAGGTGTGGTGCTAGTACTCTGTGGAAGTACAGGTGTGGTGCTAGTACTCTGTGGAAGTACAGGTGTGGTGCTAGTACTCTGTGGAAGTACAGGTGTGGTGCTAGTACTCTGTGGAAGTACAGGTGTGGTGCTAGTACTCTGTGGAAGTACAGGTGTGGTACTAGTACTCTGTAGAAGTACAGGTGTGGTGCTAGTACTCTGTGGAAGTACAGGTGTGGTGCTAGTACTCTGTGGAAGTACAGGTGTGGTGCTAGTACTCTGTGGAAGTACAGGTGTGGTGCTAGTACTCTGTAGAAGTACAGGTGTGGTGCTAGTACTCTGTGGAAGTACAGGTGTGGTGCTAGTACTCTGTGGAAGTACAGGTGTGGTGCTAGTACTCTGTGGAAGTACAGGTGTGGTGCTAGTACTCTGCGGAAGTACAGGTGTGGTGCTAGTACTCTGTGGAAGTACAGGTGTGGTGCTAGTACTCTGTGGAAGTACAGGTGTGGTGCTAGTACTCTGTGGAAGTACAGGTGTGGTGCTAGTACTCTGTGGAAGTACATGTGTGGTGCTAGTTCTCTGTGGAAGTACAGGTATGGTGCTAGTACTCTGTGGAAGTACAGGTGTGGTGCTAGTACTCTGTGGAAGTACAGGTGTGGTGCTAGTACTCTGTGGAAGTACAGGTTTGGTGCTAGTACTCTGTGGAAGTACAGGTGTGGTGCTAGTACTCTGCGGAAGTACAGGTGTGGTGCTAGTACTCTGTGGAAGTACAGGTGTGGTGCTAGTACTCTGTGGAAGTACAGGTGTGGTGCTAGTACTCTGTGGAAGTACATGTGTGGTGCTAGTTCTCTGTGGAAGTACAGGTATGGTGCTAGTACTCTGTGGAAGTACAGGTGTGGTGCTAGTACTCTGTGGAAGTACAGGTGTGGTGCTAGTACTCTGTGGAAGTACATGTGTGGTGCTAGTTCTCTGTGGAAGTACAGGTATGGTGCTAGTACTCTGTGGAAGTACAGGTGTGGTGCTAGTACTCTGTGGAAGTACAGGTGTGTGATGGAGTCGTGAGGCTGAGAACAGACACCTGTGGAGTGACGCACTAAGTGATGTCACACTCACCTGGTGACAGGATAAAGAACAGTGGTGTGCCGGGTCCAGACTCCTCGAACGACGTTGCGAACTCAGTGCTGCGGCCCTCCACGTACTTCGTGCCCATCTTCTCCTCGATGAAATTCCTGGCAAATTAATTACTTTCCGTTAACATCAATATTGGAAATGTGATTGTCACTGTAGGCTGAAACAAATTCGTCTGCAAACACCCTTTGGCTCTACGAGAAGTTATAATTCTTTGAAAATGTAATCTCATAAATAAAATTGCATTTCTTTGACCAGAGAAATGCAAGTGGCAATATCAGACTGCAATCCTTGACAAACTATACTTGTGTAACGGTGTTCTGACTGGACACATGCCCTGCTGACAGACATCTGTCAGTGTGCATGTGGCTCGTTTGGCTTCATTCCTAACATGTTGCACGAGATAACTTTGGAATGAACTAAATGATTTTTTAGACACATTATTTGGAGGTACAGAATTCCACTTTTATTGTGATTTTGAAAAAACTTTTTCCAAATGTTTGGTGACTGCATGCTTTGCATGAACACTTAGTGAACATCTAGTGTTGCGATTGTTATACTGATCAAGTGCGATATTTTTAAGGCATTATTCCATAAGAAATAATATGCTAAGTCTTATGGTTCTCCATCTTCATGCATGCACCGAAATTGGACCAGACAGAGTTATACATAATCGGGAACAATTAGTTCTACTGCTGTGCCACCATCGAGTGCGATATCAGCAGCATGCATTTCACATAGGTATTGTTTCATATTCATTCCACACACATGATGATTTCAGCCTTGCTAAGTTGTCAGTGTTTTATATCATCAGTTGTTTGTGATCCAATTATAATTTACATGTTAATCAGCTATTGTATTATGATGATGGAAATATAATCATTACAACCATTTTTTTAAATGTAATAATATTGTCATAATTCAAGGCATTATGATCACATAAAAACTGCATGCACATATTGGACAGCACGATGAATGTGCAACAAAATGTCTTACCTGACAGCGTTTGACATTCGGTCCGGGCGCAGGGCTCGCATCATGCACAGTTTCTGCAGCGATGTCTTGTTCTTCCACTCCTGTGGAAACTTCTCCTTCTCCGGACACTCGCTCTCCACAAACTTCTTCCAGCGTTTTGCCGACCCCTCAATGTCGCGGTCAAGGTTGCGGAACTCCTCCATGTTGGACAGCGTCTGTCACGTGACATCAACATGTGCGTTAATTGCCACAGTTGTATATTTGCAATAATTATTCTCATAATGTCCAGATCAGCATGAGATGCACAAAATGGAGGTAACTTTAAAAGTTGGTATTACAGAAACAAATAACATTTAATGAGATTTGTTCATCACGCCAAAAGTTTAACATGTAGATATTGAGTGGAATTTTCCCAGGAAACGCTCCTGCATTCTGATTACCTAGTTCATAAGATGTGCATGTTACATATTAGTCTCCTTCAGTCTGACTGAAACTTCACAATTGTATCATGAAAATAGTGTGATAGGACGGCTGCTTTTTGCATTTGCAAAATGTCCCTAAAATGTAACAATGGATTTTGTTTAATGACGGATTTTTCTATATTATGTGAGCTAATTACTTAAGCAAAATGGTCTCCTGGTTCAAGTAGTTTTACTACTAACAGCAAAATGATAAAGTAAGAGTACGGGCAAACCTTGATTCCACCCCAGCTGATGTTGCTGAGGAAGTCCACGGGGGACGTCACATTTGGCTGCACTGGGAACCTCAGCAGGAAGTCCAGCTCAGCGTGGTTGATCAGTTTGTTCTTCACCAACACCTGTAGTCACATGAACGTGTGACGTGAACGTGTGACGTGAACGTGTGACGTGAACATGTGACATGAACATGTGACATGAACATGTGACATGAACATGTGACCTGAACACGTGACGTGAACACGTGACGTGAACACGTGACGTGAACACGTGACGTGAACACGTGACGTGAACACGTGACGTGAACATGTGACGTGAACATGTGACGTGAACATGAACACGTGACATGAACACGTGACATGAACATGTGACATGAACACGTGACATGAACGTGTGACATGAACACGTGACATGAACACGTGACATGAACACGTGACATGAACGTGTGACATGAACACGTGACATGAACATGTGACATGAACACGTGACATGAACATGTGACATGAACACGTGACATGAACACGTGACATGAACACGTGACATGAACGTGTGACATGAACGTGTGACATGAACATGTGACATGAACATGTGACATGAACATGTGACACTGAACCTGTTGGTGTATCAACAGGGATAGGCATGTTTATTTTCCTACTATTGTACAACATGTAACGCAAAATGATAATAAAAAGTAAGCATACAAATAAACATTATAGTGTAATCATACAAGACAGAAGTTATGACAATCAAGGGCATAGAATACATGGTGTAGGAGACATCTACAGTCAACAGTGATGCTAATACATGCTAGAAACATCATCTGAATGATAGAAACACAGAACAATTCAAAATAATTAACAAAAGTTAACAAAACTACAACTAGCAAGTTAACTATAAAACGATCATATTAATGAGAATCCAACTAATTTCCATATACATGGGGGTATATGTGAAACACCACTGTTACGTTAATAAACATATCTCCACCACTAGTATACATGAAATTAATGTGTGATTAAGTTATGATTAAGTGTGACTACTAATCACTTCAACAAATAAAGTAGTTTACAAATTCGTAATTATTTTGCTAGTATATTGACATTTGTTTTTATAATCACACCAAACCACAAAAATGTGGTATTTACCAACAATTATTTACTTTGATTGATATCTCAATCACATACAATATGAACTACACTACATATTACAACTTTCATGTTTCCATTGTTTCTGCATAAATAATGTCATGTGAAATAAAAAAAAACGTGTCAACATCAAAAACGTACAATTCCATACCTGGATCAGGAACAGGTTTTGCATTTAACAAGAACTCACCAGGAAAGTCATTTGAGCAGTGAACGTCAACTTGTCACATTCAAACAGACCCCTGGTTGTGTAGTTGTAGACAAAGAATGTGATGGTGTCAATGAGAACAATCACTCTCTGTTTGACGTCCTCCACTGGTTCAGCCCGGTCAATGGCATTACTGAAGACAACGCTGAACGCCTGCAACGACCAAAGGCATCGTTATATGGTTGATTTTATCATTAGATTATTTACTTTAAAACTATCTACCAAACAATACATTTAGTGTAGGTGAAGGAAGCAGACGTTCCAATTTATACACATCTACAACAAGCAGCTGGTAGCCACATCATTTTTAATCTATGTGTAAAAACCAGTATGTTTTGTTTGTGATTCTGCGATAGGAAGCATTCGAACTTGCAGGACATCTGATTGAGATGATAATGTGAGAGACCCTTATAGTACCATCGCATTTTCAAATGTGTAGCAATTGCTTGTGTCTGCTGCGTTTTGTGGACGACTCACCTTGAGGGAGAATTGGTACATGGGATGGATGATGTTGAGTTCGTTGAGGATGAAGTAGAGGAGTGACGCCTGCGCTGCGGCCGGCCGATACAGCTCTCTGGCCTCGTTGATCTTTAGCTCCGTGATCTTTCCCTCCTCCACTTGCACCTCGATTTCGCTCGCCGTACGCTTCGTTGTCTCGAGGTTCTCGACCAATGCGTAGTCGCCGAGGAAGTTGCCCTCGGCTGCGGACAGACGTGCCAGCAGATTGTCCTCCAGCGACTTCAGTGTGATCTTGAACTCGTTCTGCTGACGTGTAAGGTCAGCCTTGGTCTTCTCGAGATCTGGCCGCTCCTTGCTGACCACAGCAGCGAGCAGCTGGTCCTCCAGACCGTCGATGGTCACTGTAAAGTTGATGAGTGTCGTCTGGGCTTGCATCTCTGGCTTGTAATGCGGGTTCGCCATCTTCGTGTGCAGAATCAGTTTGAAGTTGGTGTTGTACTCCACCTGGAACAATGGCACCGTCGCGAGCATCAACAAAGACTTTTGCAGACTGTTGTGCTACTTTCAATAGGACAGATACTCCCTTCTTATGCCGAGCCTGGTGTTTGCCGATGAACAGGAACTACAACCACTACGATTGGTAGGAACGTGTACGTATTGCACTTTCACAGAATGGTGTATATAACTGAAATATATATACACCTGCAGAACATTAAAACCTAAATATTTGTTTATATATTTGAATGACTGCATGCATGTTCGTGTTCGTGTTCGTGTTCGTGTTCGTGTTCGTGTTCGTGTTCGTGTTCGTGTGTGTTGAATGTCTACTAAACATACACCTAAGAAACAAATACTCAATATTAACTACAGTAGTTTTCTAGCATTCCAGACCAAAAACTGACCTTTATCAAGGCTACATACCTCTTTGTCGCCCAGTTTGATGGCACGACCTTTCTTGATGGTGTTGCGACCCAACAGTGGATCGAGCACAGGATCGACTGATTCTTCGATGTTCTCAATGAGCACAACTTCGCCATTCGATACTGCCCTCTCAATTGTGTCAAGGTACGACTTCTGTCCCAGCCGCACGACAGTCAAGTCATTACCATATTTGGTCTTGATCCACTTCACCCCTTGGAGCTGCGGATCTATCATGAGCGGCCATCGCTCGCAGTTTGAGAGGATTGTCGCATTTTCTGTTGACATGCGATCACTTGGCAAGCCCTCGTTGTTCCAGCCGGCAACAATGGCGCCATCTGTGAGTAACGACAGCAGATCGAGGTCTGGCGTGTTCAGGATTTTGAGTTCTTTCATCGACGGCAGCCAGTGCTTCTCCATCAGAGTCGTTCGGTACGGCTTGGTGAAGCAGCCAACGTATGAGATGAACGCCGTGACGAGCAACACGTCTCCCGGGAGACTCTTCTCCTGCTCCTTAAAGTTCTGCACTGCCTCCCCCCAGCGCACGTTCTCTGATGCAAGTCCACCGACAAGTCGGTTCGCCAATTCAATCGTCTTGTTTGTCATCTCAGCCTCCTGCTGACATCTCAGTTTGTCTGCTGTCGCCTTCTCGAACTGCGCTGTCAACGTGCCAAGAGCCTCCTCAAGTTGGTTGATCTTGTCCTGGATTTTGCGCAGTTTCTCCTGCGCCTCTGCCAACTGTTTGTTGGCAGCTTCCAGAGCATTACGTTTCGGCTCCACTTCGCAGAAGACCCGGTAGAAGGCCACGATGTTGATGACCCAAGCGCAGAGGCCACCAGCAGCAAGGGACTTGCCCTTGATGAAATCAGCCTCGAACTCCTTGTCATCGAGGTATGGTTGGATAGCCTTCAGACACACTTCTGGAATATTCTCCTTGTCGTAGTTCTTCAGCAAGTTCAGGTAGTCATCCACCTGCAGGTAAAATCGATGTAGACTACTTTGGGAATAACTACAACACGTATGTATATAAGTGACATGTTAATTAAATATACACATTTATCGGTTGGGTTTTAAACATATTCACAACATACATTAACTCTAGTAAACAAAATAGTGGCTCTGCAGTTTAGGTCAACAAACTACCATTTTTAGGATCTATAATACCAGTCAATTACGTAAAAAGAATGTACCCTTCAGATGGGGTGCATTATATCGAAAATTTGTTTTGACACATTTCTGAATAGGTTTACATATTGAAATACCAACCTTGCCCATGACCACTTTGGCAGCCTTCCAGCTTCTGTCCTTGGGAATCTTGCCTGCTTTGTTGGACAACAAGACCATGACAGCCGCAGTGACATTGACGACAGCTGCAGGCGGCGATCCAAATGACTTCAACTCTGTCAAGTTGCCCTACAAAAGACAATAATCGACAGAATATTTAGAAACGTTTACATGTCATCTATTTATGGCTTCACCTCTCATTTTACTATTAGTCTACGAGAGCGAGGCGTGGGTTACTTATCGATGTCATCTGAAGACCCTGGAGAAATTCCATGAACGTTGCCTCAGAAAGATAGGGAAGTTCACAGCACCAATGGCAGTGTCCTCATGGAGGCCAACACAATTAGTATCGAGGCAATGGTAATGTAAAACCAACTTCGCTGGGCTGGCCACTTATCAGAATGTCAGACAACTGTCTCCCCCGACAAATATTTGTTGCACAACTACCACGTGGTGTGGCCGGAGAAAACGATTCAAAGACACTGCCAAATTGACATCAATGCCTGGGAACTTATGGCTGTGGATGTCCACTTTGGCTCCGTAGCACATACCAGGCAACGGACAAATTTGAGACAAATCATCTACTTCACAAGGCGTAGAAAGCGCACAGGAGAAAAGAGAGGGAGATATCTCAACATCTTCATGTCTATTTGGCACCTCCTGCCCACACTGCAACAAGATCTGCACATCATGAATTGCACTCTTGAGTCACATCAGGACACACGATCGACAACTGAAAGACATCATCCTCGTTTCAAGGGACTGATGATGATTTGAAATCAACAAGACACACATTTATTGCCCTACACGTGTACCTTGAAGTGAATTTCAACTTTCATAGTCTCATTTATGCAAAAAAAAGCAATGATAGTTTATTTGATATTTACCACCACACTGACAGATAGTGGTTTTGATTGACCCACCTTGTTGAGGGTGTCGAGAGCCTCCTGTGCTGCCTTCAGAGCTGGCTCGGCCTTGGCGAGATCTGTCTCACAGTCAGTTTTCTTTTTGGACACTTCCTCGTTGATAACCGTCACTTTCTTCTCCTCCTCATCGGCAATCGCCTTCTCGTGTGACACCTTCTCTGTCTCAGCTCCGACCACCTGGATGAGCTTGTTGGCTTCCTCGTTCTTGATGGCCAGTTCCTTCTCCTGCGCGGCCAACTTCGCCTTCAGATCGTCGACCTGGAGCAGACGACATTCAACACTGGTACATCTTACATTGCAGACATTGGGATTAATTATTTATTTTTCAGTCTGACAGAAACCACATTATTACACTGCATTTTTCTGACAATTTGTTTTTAATGTCCTAAGTTGTACAGCATATCAACAATCCAAATTTCAGCTTTTGTCAGTCTTTTTTTGTGTTGGACTTCAGACATTCCATTCAAATGTTGAGCAATGAAATTAGTCCATCACTAAACTAACAAAACAGATGTAACATGTTTTACCCTAAATATTTCTGATGCACATGATACTTTAAATTATATTGGTCAAAGGCCATTGTGCACGCATCACACATGAACACTAACCTGTTGTGCAGTGCTGTTGAGTTTCTCGAGACCATTTTCAAGTCGCGTCATGCTCGCTTGGAGTTCTGAGTGCTTCAGTGCGAGTAAATTTTGGTAGAGTTTGATCTGTTCCAAGAAGCTCTTTGGAGTCGTGTAGTTGTAACGCCGGTCGTTTTGGAGGTACAGGGCACTGATGTTATTGACAGACATGTGCACTTGGGACATGAACTTGGCCACTGAGACTTGCATCTCCGGCTACAACCAACAATATATGTATTATATAATACTGACAAACTATCATGGCTGACATGTAGTGAACTTCAATTGAAGCATATTTAATGTAAATACCTTCAATACAACATGCCCAAAACATATATACATGTATGATTTAATAACTGCACCTTATCTGGGGATGCCTGTACTCTTACACTGCATCATGACACCATAAGAATGTTCCAAGTGACGTAATAACGATTACATGTTTTCATCATCATGTACACAATGGCAAGAGAACACTTCAGTAATCTTTACATTTAACAAAAACTGACTACCTCGGTATCTAATAGTGTCCCCAATATTGAAGTGTAATTGGCTAAATTGTACCTAATAATCAGAAAAGATATCAAATGGTATCTAGGCATATCTGACATAAACAGTTACAGCAGGCATTATACATTCTAAGCAAAACAATGGCTACATCAGATATGTGTGACCTGTGCAATATTCCTACCGACAACAAATCCACTTCTTCCAGGAAACGTTTGCTGACAGACATCAATGCCTCTTCAGGCCATTCATGGAACCAGTCGATACTCGTACAGTTGGTGATGGCCGGGAACTTACGACTCCTCACACGCAGTGTATTGCCCACAGGTGAGAAACACAACACCACCTGTGGTAGGAAAACAAATCGAAAATACACAAACTGTATAATAATAATACAACTTTATTTTGACATCATCAAATCCGGGACGTATGTATATTTAACTTACAACAATCTAAAGACATTTATACAACATGAAGGTAATGCTAAAACAAGTTCAGTCATATATACACTACTCCTCAGTCCTTATAAAATCACTGTTAGAAATCAGGAATTGTTTTATTCCGATATATATATGTATGTATGTATGCTTTTATGATTATTATTCTTTTAAAACATCAAGCTTTTTGACTTGTACTTACTCATGTTATTCATATAAATCACAATTAATCCTTATATTTTTTATGTTTAGCATAAAGAATTCCATAAAAATATGAGATATTTATAAAATCTTTTTCCACAGAAATCTGTATTTATGACTGAACATTTGTGTAAACCCATTTTTCTTTAAATGTACCTCACCATACATAACTTGTTTCAAATGTTCTTCTGCTTTCACATTTATAAGTTTGTGCCACAAGTACATAGGTTATTCATTTTACATTTTAAGTGAAACAACATTTCACTAGGTTATTCCTCTCGAAATTCGACAATGTATACAGGGTATCATTTCAATGTGTTGCCCCATATTATTGCATCCAAAATAATACCTTTACGTTTCCCTTCATCTTGATTCTTACATGTTCATCCCCATCTCATTGACAGGTGGGGATCAACAGCTATACAGAATTTCAACAACTGTCAATAAAAATGTACTCAAAATACTGTGTAATACTATGTAATATCTATGAAGGCTTCATACCTTGAGCTGGCGCCGGACTCGGTCAATGAAGAAAGACCAGCAGTTCTCGCGAGTGTCCTCAATGCCCATGCCTTTTACCTCGTTCCTCACACCACCGATGATGTCTTCGATCTCATCATCAGGAAACAAGTCAGGAATCTCTCCAGATGCTAGCAGATCATTGATGAGAACAAGGAACTTCTCGTCCGCAACTTGACTGTCTGTCATGAGGAACACCATGCCGAGGTTCTTGACGCCGGCCTTGATATAGAGGGAGCTAAGGTCAAGTTTCAGGTCAGAAATACTGTAGCCCTTGCGCAGTGTGATCTGGAACACCTCGAGGCCGCTGATGGAAGATGCAAGACGGGAGAGACTCTGCTTGCCGCTGCCTCCCACGCCTACAAGCAGCGCATTTCCTCGGGGGAACTCGAGAATGCGGCTGAAAAACAGCATTATATAGTGATAAAGACGCCAACCGTGAGATAATATGTGTAGTTATAATAACATGTTGACAAGTGTACCTTAAAAAAAACCAGCAAAAGGCACCGTGCTGTTAAGTCATCACTAATGCGCAAGAACATACTTGATTCTGAGGATATTCAAGATGGCGTCACCAAACAGCACGAGGTTCATGGCGGCGTTGATTTCATTGTAGCTGTCCAGCGCCTCGTTCAAGATCTTTGTGATGCTGTCCATATCGGAGACTGGACCATACTTTGGGTCACCGATGCCACTGGCGAAGTGGCACATCATGAGAGGCTCAGCAAACAGGGCGGCCTCCTCCATGTCCTAGACAAGTCACACAGGTCACACTTTACTAATTACCACATGCTCCAGTAACGTCTAGGTCGACAGCAAACAGGGCGGCCTCCTCCATGTCCTAGACAAGTCACACAGGTCACACATTACTAATTACCACATGCTCCAGTAACGTCTAGGTCGACAGCAAACAGGGTGGCCTCCTCCATGTCCTAGACAAGTCACACAGGTCACACATTACTAATTACCACATGCTCCAGTAACGTCTAGGTCGACAGCAAACAGGGTGGCCTCCTCCATGTCCTAGACAAGTCACACAGGTCACACATTACTACAGTCATGTCTACATCGATGGAGTCATCAAAGTTCTATGTTAATCTCATTTACAAAAACAAAGCTAGTTTACATCAGATAGGTGCTGAGACAAGTAGACATGGGTTCTAGTCACCATTATACTTAACAATGTGGGACAACTTGTAATTTGTTGTTACACTAGGAACAAATGAAATGATTTTATATTGTTATTAGATTTTTGTCAACATATATTTGCTAATGTAGTAAATACAATACAATAAATTAAACAGACTGTATTGTTTACAAATATCACAAGTGTCTATGAAACTACATGTTCATGAATGTTTAATTGCTCAAGTAGATGTACATTCGACAGACAGAATATTAGTAAAAGGAATGATGAACAATATAAAAATTATGACAAAGAACAGAACCAGATTTGGGACAGGTAGGAAGGTCTATGTCCAAAAGGTTTTTATTTTTCACTCAGCTTTTCGACCACGTCCTATATATATTTCTTTTTTTATATACATATAATTAATATATATATATATATATACATATATATATATATATATATATATATATAAATCCACTGCATCTCCACAAATCCACAGGACTGTCTGATTAAAGTTATTGCAAAGCATTTAAGACACCCCACCAATCTTTCTAACAGCACAGCATTATTATTATGTGTTATATTTCCACTCAACTGAGACTTACTAAACATCACTGCTTTATCACATATATTTGAACAAAATCTATCAATTTACATACCTCAAAGGTTTTTTGTGAGAAGTCTTTAATGAGTTTGTCGAATGTTTCTAGATCTTTCTCATCAACAAGCTTGTCTCTGTACACTCGATTGGCCTCGTGCATCCACAAGCGCACCAGATCTATCGGTGCTTTGTATATGTCAGGCAGAGAAAACAGCATCCCCTGTAGCCAGTAAAACACCTTGCTCATTATGCAGTCTGAACAATCCCTTCTTTAATACATTTACACTTTGCATGAACAGAGATTTCCACCTGCAGGTCACTTAGACTATTACACCAATCAGTATTAACAACCTAATCATTCATCTAATTCATTTCAAAAGTGCTGCTAATTATATCAGAACTAAACATTTTAAAATGCATTGCACTGTTTCATTGTGTCTCAGAATTGTTGCGTGGTCATATTATGACGCAAGAAAATCCTACCGTGGGCGTCATCAAAAGTACTCAATCCAAATGGAATACACTTTATTTGCCCCTCTGATGACGAACCTGGAAGATGTTGGAGAGATCTCTCAGGTTGAAGACGTAGTGGAACTTGATGGCTGTCGGCAAGAAGGTCGTCGCCACCTTTGTGTGCATGCCGATGGCGCCTTGGACCAGCGAGCTGGCGACCTTCTGCACTGGCTGCGTGAATTTGTTCTGTGCGAGATGCTGCAGCAGGATGTTGCTGTAGATCGTGTGCAGAGCGTCGACGCCGGGGAAGCTCATGGCGAACACGCAGAAGTGGCGCTGCAGACGACTGTTGATGGTGAAGCTGCCGGCCGTCGGGTTCATGCACGACACGTACTGCGTGTTGTGCACCTCTTTCAGGGACAGCTTTGTGCGGTCGTACCAATGGCTGTAGTCGAGGTGCTGGCGGATGAGTGTGTGGGGCTGTACGGTGAAGTACTTGTCGACCTGTGACACCAGAGTGACATTGTCAGCGAAACAGTCATGCAGCTGTCATGCACCAACCAATGAAGCATCAAACCAACGGCTGTAATTGTCACCATTATAATATTTTGAACTTAACTTTGTTTGATGATCATTGGAATTTCTGTAAAATAAATGACACAATTCAGATATCGTAATGCCATCATACAATACATTCATATCACCAATAAAGAAACTGACATACCAAATGATGCACAAATAGACGACATGCGTCAGATACATTCATGTTTTCCATGACATACCTCTGGCATATTCATGTCGTCAATGAAGTAGATGAGTGTCTTTGTGCCGGGGGGACCATAGTTTCGGCCAGCTTTCTTCTCGAGCGGTTTCTCAAGGACGCCTTGCAACATCATCGACGTCGTGTAGAAGTTGAACGGCACGTTGGCGATCATGTAGGATTCGGGCAGACTCAGAAGCTTGTCGTTCATGAGTACGGTCTTGCCAGTCCCAGCAGTCGCCACCAGCATCACTGGACGGTGCATCTCAATGAGCATGTCGATGAAGAATCGCACTCTCGTTGTCTCCGCAGTTGGCACCAGCGCCGCCTGCAGCGAACACAAACACACATCAGAGGGTGGACAGTTTCAAAGTAAGTTACACAAATACACATCAAACACACATCAGAGAGTAAACAGTTTCAGAGAAAGTTACACAAATAAACATCAAACACACATCAGAGAGTAAACAGTTTCAGAGAAAGTTACACAAATACACATCAAACACACATCAGAGAGTAAACAGTTTCAGAGAAAGTTACACAAATAAACATCAAACACACATCAGAGAGTGGACAGTTTCAAAGTCAGTTACACAAATAAACATCAAACACACATCAGAGAGTAAACAGTTTCAGAGAAAGTTACACAAATACACATCAAACACACATCAGAGAGTAGACAGTTTCAAAGTAAGTTACACAAATACACATCAAACACACATCAGAGAGTAAACAGTTTCAGAGAAAGTTACACAAATACACATCAAACACACATCAGAGAGTAGACAGTTTCAAAGTCAGTTACACAAATAAACATCAAACACACATCAGAGAATAGACAGGTTCAAAGTCAGTTACACAAATACACATCAAACACACATCAGAGAGTGGACAGGTTCAAAGTCAGTTACACAAATACACATCAAACACACATCAGAGAATAGACAGGTTCAAAGTCAGTTACACAAATACACATCAAACACACATCAGAGAGTGGACAGGTTCAAAGTCAGTTACACAAATACACATCAAGGCACATCAGAGAGTAGACAACACTTATGGAGATTAAATGACTAGCTGATATGAAAACATTACGGCTAAAGCAGTCTAATACCCACAAACATTTATGTACTAATATTGTTTACACATGTAACTGAATGGACATTAGCAAAAATTACAATGTGTTGTTTCTCCCATACAGTTTGGGAAGAAGCAATTGTATACATTTTAAAATGTTGTGGTGATACAGAAATACAGTGTGCTGGTGGGACACTTATATACCTGAAGGGGTATTTCTGCATCCAGTTCAAACTTTTCGACCTTCTTGACCCAAGGCTCAAACTTCTTTGTCTCCGAGTCGATGAAATAGTCGAAGACAGTGCCTTGAGATGGGAACTTGACTGTCTTGAATTCTGTTATCCACCATTTGGTGAATTCCACTCTGTGATCCACCAACTACGAAACATCGTAATGAAAACAGAATTTGTTAACGGAATTAATCGAACTCCTATGCAGCATGGTTATAATAATACAGTATTGTATTGAGAAGTTATGAAATATGAGGAAAGAGCAGGCAATTCCGGCAGACAAAACACTTCGGTATGTAAACTGTAACGTATTGATCAGTTGGGAAGGTAAATTTCAACATTTGGTTGCTAGCAAGCATTGAATTGAATGACTTAGGACATCTACATTTTAACTGGGCATTGCCAGCTTGTTTATCTGTTTGTGTTAACATGAATAATGTTGCATGATTGCCAGTACACCTAAATGTGTGAGATGTTTGTCATTTCACTGTGACACTGACCTGATCCTGAAAGAGACAGCTGCCAAACGCCCAGACACAGCAGAAGACGAAGTACAGCTCGTACCACTCCTTGGGGCAGTCGGGTGGAGTGTTCTCTGGCGTGAGCACGCACTCGAGCAGGTAACACAACATCTGCAGATGGCTGATGTCTGCGATAGGCGTGATCTTCTTGAAACGGAATTTCATCACTTCGAGACATGTCGGCACGTACTTGTCAAAGAGAATCGTCAGATTGGCGCGTTCCGATTGCACCTCTCTTGTGTCGATCCAGCTGCTCACTGGCCTGCAAACATCGCCCGATGGCCGTGTGATAGAAGGGTATTCATACGTCAGGTATTAGAACCTGCTGACAATTGGTACAAGACATGTTAATCCTACTTGGCGAAAAAACAATACAGAGTGTGTATTGCTTGACAATAAAGAAGGTGTACTTTTTTAAAGAAAACAAACACCACCAACTGTATGTACAGCTATAACAAGACCAGAAACTGCATGTGTGTGTCTGTGTGGTTACTTGTATGGAATGTACATTGTATTAATGCACACATGCAATACTCTAATGGGTGTGCAGCTTTGATGTCATTTCAAACACATCAGATTACTGCAAACTATTTCTGTATGTTATGGTGGTGCAATTATCTTGTTCAAAATGGTGCAATTATCTAGTTCAAAACGACTGACGAGATGACGATGAATCTAATGTTTACGTCAATGTCTGTCGTCTTATTTGTGCTACTACAAGAACAAGAAGAAGATGGTTTTTTTTTACCCCAAAACAATTACATTAAATAAGAGCAATAATATGCTCGTGAACAAATGTCACCATAAGTAATTAAGAATACATATGAAATTGGGGTCAGTGACTAAAAAGTCGCTATCACAGGAGCCACTCGGATTATTACACATTATAGTATTTGTATTCGTTCAATACGATGTTTCAATTAAAATAAAACCAATGTGTGTATAACTGTCACACTCACGGATTCCAGCCAAGGTCAGCAGGGTTGATGAACAAGATTCCAGCACGGGACACCGTAGCTGGAGTAGCTGTCTTCAGATGGCTGATCTCAAACAACAGCCGCATGCTCGCTGTCAGCGTAATGCGCTCGTTACTGGCCAAGGTGAGCACCTACAACGGAACACATCCCATCATAATGTGTTGCATGGTGCACAAGCACTACACGTAACTCCTTCATAGCCACACACGAGTCCAGAGCACTGCCGAGTGTGAACAAAGTGTCAAAGATAGCAGGTGACGTATGACATTTAAGCAGATCAGAAGCCCTACAGTTAGTACTCCTATACCTACCTGGGCACAAGTGAATTATTTTCCACAGGTATGGACAGGATACAATTGTAAATGAATCAACGACTGGACTGTTCACTAGCAGTTGTATGTGAGCATGTGTTCTGTGACTGAAACCCACCATATTGGTGTTGGTCATTGTTTGCTAACTAAATGTTGTGTGCCTTTCTTCCATATGTGTATTTCTTCCATGATGGTGTATTATGAAGCACACAATATAGGCACTGTGACGTCACAGAGTATGTTTGTTTGACTGTGTTATAGTCATGCATCACAAGAGTGCTGTCATGCAGCAAACCATTAATGCACATAGCAAAAATATATGCTGATATATAGTTGTAAACTGTTTATATTGACATGACATCACGAAGCCTAGACAGCTTATCTCATCACGCTGTAGTACCTATATATTTGAATCAAGATGTTTATGTTCAAACATTACATAGATAACATAACATCATAATAAATTGATACTTACTGAATGCATGAAGTTGGGAAGAATACACCAAAATTATTACTCAATCTGTTGCATACATTAAGTATTTTACCATGTGTCACTCTCAATATTTCAGTCTCACCTTATTGTCGTCCATGACAGTGTTGAGTGATTCGATCCACATAGGATCAATGTCACCATCAAGAACAATCCATTTCGGACCATCATGCGTCACATTCGACAAATCTCGCATGATAACAGAAAACAGACCTGAAACAGGAAGACAAAACATTGTAATGTCAAATAATATATAAAACAGCCGTTTAATAATTCACCCGATTCCAAAAGAAACCAAACGTTTTGCTGATATTCCTTCACAGAACAGTCGCTTCTACAGAAGTTTTTTATTTTTAATACAACTATTTTCTATGGAAAACAATTTATTAGAACACTTTCCTATAGGACTCATTTCTTTAGAACAGTTTTCTTTACAACAATTCTATAGAATAGTTTTCTAAACAACACATTTCTATAGAACTTCAGTCCTGAAGTTCTTTATCATTTGCATAGAACTTCTGCCCTAATATTCTTTAGAATTTCTATAAAAAAAAACGTCAGTCGTAAGTTTTTTCAGGATTTCAATGGGACTTCTACAGGCACTTTCTACAGAATTTTGTTCGATAGATTACATAGAAAAATTTCTACACGGTTTTTCTTGTCCAATTAAAGGCCTACACAGATTAAATCCATGGTCTTTAAAATACAACTGCATTAGGTGAAGGTACACTCACCATCTTTCCATTCCCTGGTGGCGGGGTTGATGATGCCAAACAACTCGTCATTGGTCACAGCCTTCGGGTTGATATCAATGGCAACTGGCTTCAACTTCATGTTCTGATTCGCCTTCATCAGTGACTTCCAGACCATACTCTTGCCCGTGCCTGCGTTGCCGACAATGAACACTGAATGACGCACGTCAAACAGCTCCTGTAGCTGCACCATCTACAACCACAGACAAATGATGATGCAATATGAACATATTATAAACATTCCAGACTTTATCACATTCAAACAATGAAGTAAGACAATGAACACAGAAGTCATAAACTGCACAAAATAATCAGCATCAAGAGATTCAAAAATGAAAGGCACACACACTAAATAAAATTCTGCAGTACTTAGAAGAGGTAATTAAGTGTTAAACTGAAACCCACAAAGAAACTGAAATTCAGGCTGATGCCAATTAAAAGAGAGGAGCACTACTGGTGAGGAACTGAAGCCATGTGCAACTAGATAAATTCATTAGTAATGACCTTGAGCATCTAATTCCATAGGTTTAGGAGTATTCACCAGTATTCGGTTTTTAGTTGTACTTGTGAATATCTAGATATTTAATATATATATATATATATATATATAACAATAATTTTATTATGATTAAATTGACAATAGAAATGATCAAATTCAGTGATTGAACTGGCTACCAACCTTGAGAATGAAGCTCTCTTCTGGTTGCAGATGAAGGTCATGTACAGCCTGCTTGATTTGCTTCTCCAGGTCGTAGTTGTGTTTGCGGGGCACATTGAGTGCAGGGAACAGATCGCCAATGAGACCCATGAAGACGGGCAAATCATCCGTGACAATCTTGGGCACGTTGAAATCACGTAGCGCTCGCATCAGTACCTGCAAGCCAACACTTGGTGGTGAGACAAGGAACAGAAATCACGTAGCGCTCGCATCAGTACCTGCAAGTCAACACTTGGTGGTGAGACAAGGAACAGAAATCACGTAGCGCTCGCATCAGTACCTGCAAGTCAACACTTGGTGGTGAGACAAGGAACAGAAATCATTACAGCCTGTGTCTGTCTGTCTGCACTTAGTACTGAAAACTTAAAGCAACACTTAAGAGGCGCATATATAGCCATTCTATATACCGGATTTATTCTATTAATTAATTGATGTTAGCATGCGTAGAGTTAAAATGCTACATGGTATGTCATATAATTGATGGATTAGTTCCATCATAAGTACTTTACTATAATTAGGGTTTTACCTCATCTTCAGGTCGATCAACATCAGCCCTCTTGAGAGCTCCGGCCACCACGAGCACAGACTTGATGGCCCGTAGACCCCAATCGTAGTGATCCTGGTGGCACAAAGACATTAAGGTTAATAACAATAACAAATATTTTGAACAATCATTAAAAAGTTTTGTAAAGATGCGGTATGTGTGATACAGCTATAGACACATGTCATAGTGGTGATGGGCAACAGGCAGAAATGCCACATTTCCACAAATGCCAATCACTTTCTGTGTAATTCCATTACCAAAATTGAAACAGCCATACTTTCATCCATTTGTTATATTTCTTAACAGTTTCTTATAAAGTGTGGTGTGTTTAAGTTTCTTTTCTAGGAACATGTCGAAAAAGAAAATGTAAACAATATATGCCAAACAATTGTGTGAATGGTTATTGGATTAATAATAAAATATTTTAGTAGAATTTACATTGATTATATTAATGGTTGCTAAATAAAGAGCCATGAGACAGAACCACTGGTCAGGGTCCAACGAACATTTGCATGTTTTATTTATTTTATAGCCATGGTAGTTGAACAATATAGGTGTATATAAAACTGTAAAAACACAAGTTCTACACACAGACATGCTGTACTTTACTTGTTTCTATAGTCATTTTACTAAACTCTGTTTCGATAATTTCTTATTAACGACCCGACCCACCTGTTTCGACAGCAGCTCCTTACAAAGCGAGTAGAGGGTGATGAACTTGCGGGCCAACAGACGGGCATCAAGGAAACCCTCGGCCACCAACATGATCTCGCAGATCATCTCAAAATCAGGCACTACCATGGCACATGGTCTACAAACAAGGCAAATGTATTTAGCTCAATGTAATAAATACTCAGGAGATTTGTAGTTGTGGGTATATTTATGTGCCTACCATTCACGTCAGTGCATCTATTTCAGGCTACCATTCAGACAACAGAAATATCTTCAAAATAAATACAATATACAGATGAGTGACCTCTGATAATGTGTAAACTACTGTGTACATTTTGAAAGTTGAAAGTGTAACACAAAATAAAAGCTGGATTTGCAGTTTATACATTTGTTTCAGTTATACAATGGTTTAAAAAATCTAATTGCAGTCTGACTGTAACGTTAATATTTTTGATGTTATTACTCGAAATAAAAATTCTTTAAGCATTCCACTTCTGACATCACAAAAAACTTGTAATAACAAAAGTTATTTCTGACACTGCACTGGTAATGTTGTGCGGAACAGTCACTACCAAATAAATGGTGTGTTGGAAATGTGATCATGATTACACAAGAATGGTGGATTCAGAACCAACCTGAACAATGCCTTGAGATTCTCTGGCAGTTCAGTTCGGCCTGCGTATCCAGGGTTCATGGTGATGAAGAGTCCGACAGTAGGCACCAAGACAATGTCATGTCCCATGAAGTTGAAGATGTCCTTCTTGTCCCTGATGGCATCCTGAATAGTCTTCACCTGGACGGCAACCACCGACAACACCTCGACCGAGATGCGGTTGAACTCATCGAAGCAACCCCATGCACCAGACTGAGCCAAACCTTTGTAGATGTTGCCGATAGACTATAAAAACAGAATATGACAACACCGTGTTATCAATCTGTTTTATTCTGTCTTGCATTTTAATCGGCTTCAACATAGAAAACATTTGCTTTCAGGATTCAAGAAGTATTAAAGAGCTGGTACACATCAATACAACTACGTGTGTGTGTGTGTGTGTGTGTGTGTGTGTGTGTGTGTGTGTGTGTGTGTGTGTGTGTGTGTGTTTGGTGGGGTGTGGTGTGGTGTGGTGTATGTGTGTGTGTGTGTGTGTGTGTGTGGTGTGGTGTGGTTGTGCGTGCGTGCGTGCGTGCGTGCGTGCGTGCGTGCGTGCGTGCGTGCGTGCGTGCGTGCGTGCGTGCATGCGTATGTGACCTGTTCTAACTGTCAAATATAAACAAATTGAGTTAGTCATATCATTGGAAAGAATATTTATTAAGATTTCCAATGGTGGCAAAAATTATGGTGCTAGCTAACGCGCAACCAAAGTTATTCGACACTGAACATGCCGCGGTAGAAAGCTTCAAACTGAGTAAATCGCATTTGAAGTTCGTGGTCACGCAAATACATGATCGAGTGCGTTGTCATTCCTAATTCAGCTGTTTTGCTTCTATTTCACCTTTTGATGTATTCCAAACCCCCTCCCAAGTCACGCTTATTGTCGAAGATATGTCTTGCAAGTTGGTTATCGCAACATAATCCGAGTATATAGCAATGTTTCGTTGCGGCGATCCGATCGATTCCACGTTGTTTACGGCTACTGAGTGTGCACTGCACATGGATTTACAGCTTTAGGCCAATCAGGGGACAGCTATGAGCTGCGGCTTGGGGAAGAAAGGCATTCACCAGCGCTAACATGTTTGAAAATTGAGGTATATTGCTTTATTGTGTCCCAGAAATATGCATGATCAAACAATGTGACAGGCAGACTTAGTGCCTATGATAAGCAGCGAGGATCTTGAAATGCCTACAATAAAAACTATGCAAAACTGTTCCAAAACTGCAAATAGTTGTAGATGTCATAACGATATTTACAACAATGTAAAAAAATATGTCATTCTGCAGAGAGAACTCCACATATAGCCTTTTGAATGTCTTGAAACACTTAGCTCCCCAAGTTCTGCAACTCAATGAATTAATTTTGAAAAGGTTTAAATCTATGAACCAGCCCTGGGAGCCCACGTGCATGCAAAATGTCAGCTTGACATGCACAATTGGTGGAGATGCAAGTACACAGACAGACAGAAACAGATACTCTGTCTTTATAATAAATACATATATATATATACATATACATATATATATATATATATATATATATATATATATATATATATATATATATATATATATATACACATACACACACATCATCATACTTATTGTGATAAATTATTTGGCATCAGTGTGCCTGTTTTGAAGTGAATTTCATCAACTCACCTTGTAATCCATCTGCTCGGAACAGTTGAACACATAGACCATGATTCCCAGGCCTCGTCCCAGATCCTTGGTTGTCTCCGTCTTGCCGGTTCCAGCCGGTCCCGCAGGGGCGCCACTCATCACAAGATGCAGTGACTGTGTGAGGGTGATGTAACACCTGAACGACCACAACGAGGACAGTGATGAGGGTGATGTAACACCTGAACGACCACAACGAGGACAGTGATGAGGGTGATGTAACACCTGAACGACCACAACGAGGACAGTGATGAGGGTGATGTAACACCTGAACGACCACAACGAGGACAGTGATGAGGGTGATGTAACACCTGAACGACCACAACGAGGACAGTGATGAGGGTGATGTAACACCTGAACGACCACAACGAGGACAGTGATGAGGGTGATGTAACACCTGAACGACCACAACGAGGACAGTGATGATAACAAAGGTAATAAGCATCAACAAAGAGTCTAATAATAATAAACAAATCACTTCCACTAACTTGAAATCAGACTGGATAACTTAAAAATCTATACTTAAGGACAGACACGGCAGCTCAAATGACGTTTTTCGAAAAAAATATCAAAAACGTGTTTTTGCCATTTTCTAATACTTGTGCATGTCATCTATCAATAAAGTTCACTTTTATAACAATTACATACCTCTAAATGACCTTTTTGCGATAATAAAATGATCCCCTATCAATTATTAAATCCGTTTGATTTTTGAAGACGCAGGATCTGTTGAAAAATACGCGATGTTTAGACCTTAGTAACGCCACCGTACATTCACCGTTCGCCATGTTGTTTGGTACGAATAGAACCGCCAATCTGTCCTCTAACTGATTGCGTAGACGGCATCCCCGCCCTTTGACCTGTATTTACGGGAAATCCTAATAAACGCAAGCTCAATTCGACCGACTATTTCCTTATTTGGCGTTCGCTGTTGTGACACGTCAGCAAAACTCAGCATCGGCAAGTTCCGCTGTGTGCGTGACCTGCGGTGACCTGGATAATTCCATATAAGGCGTGGCCCGTATCCCATGATTCACCATGTTGCCATTACCGAATATAAACAAGATGGCGCCTAACTACAGTTTCGACGACGTTTGTGTGGATCCTTTCGCTGCCAAACGTTATAAATTTGCCTGAATTTAGTCAGAGAAAGAAATGGAAAGCCACACAAGTGCGGGATCCGTGTGCAAAACGGGATTTTTCGGTGGCAAAACGGCGTGTTTCGATGGAAATGCAGCCGTACGTAATCACCGTAGACGACAGCTTGGCGTCGACGGCGACGATGCCGACGGCGGCTGCGGTGCCCGAGGGCGGCGGGGAAGACGGATATCGAACAGTGTTAGATAGCATTGGCTGCAGCACGCAGCCATGCATAGGAGTATACGTTGCAGACGACAGCTTAGCGCCGACGGCCGGAGGTAGAACGGGAAGGCGGGGATCGTTGGTGGTGTTTGCAGCATGGGCCATGGCCAAACTCGGTCACAACTTGAGTGTTGTTTTACTTATTGGAATGGATCAGAGTATTTGCTGAATTGTCAGTTGCAGCTGTTGATATATTTAGCTGGTGTTTTTTCAGTCAGTGTATATATCTTTGGGTTTTATCTTTTGGAGTAAACAAGTTAGAAAATTCAGCTAAATGACTATGTTTTATGTGAGTTATTACTTAGCTGTTAGACTTCAGCCTCACAGTTATGGTCTATGAATTTTTCAATATAATTAAATTAGTAATAAATACAATTATTTATTACTAAATGGTACCTCATAATCATATGCTAATTATATTGTTTTACTTTTTTACACGCACGCACGCACGCATGCATGCATAGTACAATTTTACATTCCATTAGACAAATTCTTTTTATTGATACATGATATATTTCACTTCGGTTTCATCTCCTCAGTGGTGCTTGACCCTTCTTCAGACGGTGGATTATCCCCATTGCCAAGTTGCTGCATTTGAGTTCTTGCACGGATGATTGCAGAGGTTTTGCTTTGTTACTGCAGTTGATGTCCTAGAAATATTATGCAGAAATTGGTGACACAAACTCATCACCAACACTTGAGACTGCCATGACTTCTCGCAATCAATGACATTCTGGAGCTGTTCTTCAGTGGAAACTTGCTCCTGTCAGCTCAGTGTCTGATCCTAACAATCATGCAGTTGTTAGTGCAATTGACTGTGTTCCTGTTTGGTAATGTTTTAACTGTTCCTGAGACTATAACAAACATAGATAATACATTTTGAGACCTTGGTGAACAACGTCAGGTTGCTGAAATAGCATACATAATACGACATGACTATAGGCACAAACTGCATATGACTTGAGAGCAAGTTAATAATTTTGAAACAACTTTCTACTTGCTCTATCCATCCTCACATGTATAACAGAACATTTAAACTTACAATATTAATAGTAACAAAATATTTTCTGAAGCCATTGCCAAATTGTTACTCAAACTTTGGCGGCTTTTGCACAAATTGCATTTTTCCGGATTTAGACTTGATGCATCTCTGGAAGTATACTAGCTATGCTAATGATGTTTATATTATTGGATTTTAATATGAATGGGGAGGGAAAACATGATACAATTGTCATTTTAATGGACAAAAGAATGTATATGTATTAATAAAGACTGTTATTAGTTGATGGTAACTGGCTGGCGTCATATTTTTTGTACGTGGATGCACACGGACTACAAAATCTAGCGATACTTAGGTAAAATAACCATCTGAACAGGATTCTTTACATGATAACCTATCTATATTGCATTCAGTGTGAATATTTGATTTAGGTATCCTGATACAACCTATTTAGTGTGTATTCTAAGTGAAAACTGGCTAAAATAGTGCATCGGCTATGATTTCTTGCATTACAGATTATGGGGGTAGGGGTAAACAATAACATAATTATGTCGCTAATGATTAACAATTACTGTTACAAACATATAGATATTGTGTATAAATGGTAAGGCTATAATGTGGATGCTTATTTGTAAGATCTGATGTTTGCAACATATTAAAATGTCTCAGTTCATACTTTAAGTGCCGTTTTCTCAGTTATCACTTTTTTCAGGTAAAAGTGAATAGAACTCAAAAACTAACTAAGTAATGCATACCAACTTTACATATAGCAACAGTACCATAAATATCTACATTCCTGTGCATTGAAATTATGATCAGTCATGTGAGTCACATAATAGGGGGGTTTGAATATGAAAAATTTGAAGATAAAAATAAAATATTTATAAAAAATTGTTACAAAAAATCTAAGTAACATAGACAAATGGCCATGCACAGAAAGTTAGAATGGTACATTACCTACATAGAAACACTTGAATAATGTAAATGACAATAGGGGTTTCAGTGTTCTATTCATTTAAACTTATGCTATTTTTCGACTTTTTTGTTCGATTATTACCCCCTCCCGCGCCAAAATATTTGAAAATAAAAAAAATAAAGATGCCATCTTCTTAGTTTCAATGTAGTGACTCCCTGAAAACAAGTCTTGGAGAGATTTATAAGTGTTTTTCAAAAAAAAAATTGGTCGTGTCCCGTAACTCCTTAAGCTGTCTATAAAAGGTGTCCCAGATTGCCTGCATTACAGCAGTGCAAAACAAATCAATCATTAACTAATATTTAACCAGCTGAACAGTAGTGTGACTGACCTGTCAGTGAGAGGTGTGATGACGAGACGCGGCGAGTTACCGAGATACTCGTGCGAGTACTTGAACTGAGCATCACAGATATTGATGAAGCAGTCGTTCTTCACGTCATCCCACCGATGCCGTAGCTGACACAGCCAGAGAAACGCAAGTGCGTTGTCCACCTTCTGAGCAATCAGCTTGCCGATGACGTCTCGTGCGTGCACATCAATGGTACAGATCGTCATGATCTTCTGACGGTCACCTTTCGTCAGTTTGCCGACAAGATGGTGGATGAGGGCAGTCAGTTGATTAATCTGTCAGTGGAACAACATTACCATGAACACCAGCAAAACCATTTCATTATATAATCTTTAATATTATATCCACATATACTGTAGCTACCGAGATTGTAATGGTTTTTATCATTTGGTTATGATACATTATCCCATTTATTCTAGTGGTATTAATCCATATAGACATTCACTGCCCAATAGGTGCACAGTAACTGCACACCATATTTTGCAGAGGTGAAACCATGCACAACATTGTTTTTTGTTAAACCTCTCAAGGCAAGATTGATGGAAATATATACTTGCTGTTGAATCCTATTAAATCGAGATTGTGTTGTGACGGAATTATGTGCTATGCACTGCTGAAATAAACTGCCATTATTCGATTGCTTCCGGCATTCTGGGCACGAAAGGGACTCGGGTTGATTTGGGCATTCTGAACATGAGGGTTAATATTACTCAGTGTCGCCACCTTGTGGATACTTTCTAGACAACAAGTATTTTCTAATCTAGCCATTTCTAGAAGCATCTTGCAGTTTCCTTTACGACATCACAAGCACCAACCTGTTTCTTGTTGTAGTCCTTCAGCGCGTTCTCGTAGCCTTCTTCCAGGCGGTTGAAGGAGATGTTGACTTCACTCGTCCACCACATCTGTGTGCCTGTCAGCGCCACCTGGGCGGGGTAGTCAAAGAGCCACTGGTCTCGGGGCTTCTCCTCGTACGAACTCACTGACTCAGCCATTTCTTTCAACATCGTTGACCGCATTGTATCCAACAGTCGGTTCAGCCAAACCTCGACCTGACCACACAGACAGTACACTCTCACAACCTTCTCACAGGTGCATTCTGGGATTGTGCATCTCAGGAAATGCACTATACCACTTCCTTCAACTTCGCTTCTTAACTTTTGTTTCACATAATATAATAAGCTAAAACTGCTCGAAAGATGACAAATTATATCCACATATATATATATATTACATCTTATTTATACTATTTATGTATTAGTTTAATGTACAACATTGAAAATGTTGATACTGTATCAAATGAATATTATTATTATCATAGGTACATACACATGAGTACACACAAGCATTCTCACCATAACGTTTAAGGCAAGACAAATGGTTTTATACCAGATTATAATAGCTTTACACATTTTTCTATTCTATCAACATAATTCAATCTTATAACAATTTCATGTCTCTGAATGATTTTATATTCATGCATCAAGCATGTTGATGTATAGTAGTCACACACATCATGCAATCTTTGTTAGAAAACACAACCTTTTGATAAATGCTCTGGTTACTGCACAGCCGAACATGGACTTTCAATAATTATGTATGTGTTCAATACAGACCAGCATTTGCCAATTATGCCTCAACATTGTGGATAGTTTGTTTATAATCATGGAAATGGAGCTCTGGCTTAAACAATTTACTCAGTAAGACCCAATATTTACAAGAAAAAGTGTACCAAAACAAGTTGCCCTAAAAAAACAGAAATACTTTCTTGCAGAGTCCATATGACTATGACATCCACATGCATTAAGTAAGTCATTCAAAGGTATGAAACATGCATGATCCTTTAATTAAGTCATTCAGAGGTATGAAACTGTTATAACAGTGAACTTTATTGATAGCAAACATGCACAGCTATTATAATCTGGCATAAAACTATTTTGGGAATTTAAAAAACTTTTCTCTTGGGCTGTCTAGTCGTAAATTGATTGTTACATACCTGGCCATTGCAGTCACAGACACTGTTGAAGTCAACATACTCTCCATCTGCAGCCCACATGGCCGTCGCATTTTTCAAAGTGTTCCCTTCCTCATCCTGTTCAAACTTCAGTTTCGCCATACTGTCAAACAACTTCGTCAGATGATTAGCGACCTGCAATAGTGTCAGAGAAGGAGTTATTAGAGACCTGTGTCAAAACAGTGTCATTTTCAAATTACAACAAGCTGTTGACATATTTTATTGAAGAACAAATATACATCATAATGTTGGTTATAAAGGTAGACAAATTACTGTTACTTTATAGAATGAAATGCATTATTCTAGCAATCTTTCGAATAATGGTTGTGTTTATTTCATATTCACCCAACTCACGTCAAAGAAACTGTAAAATATACGTGTTTCTTATTGAATAAGCCAACAGTGTGTTGAAATAAACATATTCTTTACACTAAAATACACTTCATTTTATGTTCCCCTACTGCAATTAAATGGATTACATATGATATGTTATTATCTCACACACAAAATTATTAAAGGGCATTAATTAAAAATAAATGTAACTAATGTAATTATTACAAGAGGAATTTCAGTCAATCTACTTATACTATCACAGCTCTTACCACAGGCGGGTTGTTGCCATTGGACAAGATGTCCAGCAAGTCAGCAGATGACACGAAGTAGAATCGTGGGAAGGCAAGTCGCTTCGTCTCAAGGTATTCTGCCAGTGCCTTTTCACACAGGATGAGTTCTTTCTGTAACTTCTCGAGGCGTTCGAACAACTTTGGGCGATTTGTTGTCTCGACTACGTTCTTGTTTGACGTCACTTCTTCAATTAGTTCCTATACAGTGCAAGGGTTAACTGTTTATGATCAGACGAACACTACCACGATTCAATTGAAAATATAAATATAAATGACATTTTAGACCTCTTATACTATTTATTTATTTGCTTACTAACTTAAAATTATATTTTTAGAATTTTTTTAATATTTTAAATGGCATTTATATATATTTATTTATTAACTAGCTTAACACAATTATTTTTAAATAAAAAATCTATTATCTTAAAATACATCTGAGATATGTTATTTATTTATTAGATCAAAATAATATATTTTATCATTTTAAAGAACATAATAAGTACACTGTATATTATATATTTATTTGCCACGTTTGATTTTATTGTATATAATATATATATATATATATAGGCACATATATATATATATATATATATAGGCACTGTGTGAGTCAAAGCCAGACTACATTCCAACTTAACATGTAGTGCACGTTGAAAATGGCAATAAAGCTATATTATTATTATCTATATAATGTGTGTGCAAGTGTGCGTGCGTGCGTGTGTAAGCACTCGCATGCATGCATGCAGGCATGTGTACCTATGTGCATGCATGCATTTAAATATTAATATAAACTGATAATAAATCTATATAACAACCGATGGTCTTCTATGAAAGTCGATGTAATATTCCACTCCATTGAATAAGCTGATATTATGTCATATTCAGTGTGAACAAAGAGTAATATAATTTTAACTCGATTGCAGCCTCCACACCTTGAAGTCTGTGTCGATGCGGTCGAAGCGCTTCGAGTCCTCTGGCAGTTGTTGTCTGATGTCCTCTGAGCCAATGAAGATGCTCTCCAGATGAGACCAGGTACGTTGCACTTCGAACCAAATGCTGATAACCTGATCAGCTGTTGACAGTTTCTTCTGCCACGTCGACACCTCCTCCAGGAAGTGGGCAATGTACTTGGACGTGAGCATATTCTGTAGTTGGACCTGTGAACAGCAAGGAATACGGTCAGCAACTGACACTGCAGTGACTCAGACTAGTACTAGAAGGGGAAAGATGCACAGAAACAACATTTATTATTCTGGTGAAATGGTTAAATCTAAACTTAGATAATGATGTCATCACTGTGCATCCAATAACCATGGCATAACAGTTTGGGTACTTTTGGAATCACCAGGTACCTAAACCCTTACCTTGCACCTGTAGTCACCTCGCTGGGTTGCTATATTATGATTATGCATCACTGACCTCATTTTGGCCTTCCCTGAGCTCCCCAAACACCACAGTATCCCTGTGAGTGCATTCTGGTAGTGATCTATGACAGCACTGGGCAAGTAACATGTCACTGACCATACACATGCGCATGTACAACAACCTTACATGGCACCTACAATTAAAAACTTGGTCCTGTATCAATTACGTAACTTACTTTATTTTCAGTTACCTCATTGTATACGTATGACTTCATTCTAAAGTCTGTACACATGACCATACACAGTATGTGCACCCTCTCTGGGTACCGTTTCCCCCAACAATGACGTACAATCTCACTGGGTACATCAGCTCTCACCTGGTTGTCCTCCAACACTTCAATGAGTTCCTCTGAGGCCTGCAGCAGCTTGATGTGTGTGCGTGTGTGCTCCGTGTGTTCGAACTCCATAGTGGCCCAGGTGGTGTCGAGTTCCTTCAGCACCTTCTCCATACTCATCTCCTTGATGGCCTTGTCCACAATGCCGTGGACCTCGTCCTCGAACTCGTGCAGATTCAGCGAGATCAGGTCTGCCAGAGTCGTTGAGTCGTCCATCACAAACCGTACCTGGGGGCCAGGGACACAATGGATGATACAACAGCACAGAGGAAAAACTGGTGTCGTCTAGTAGTGGCTCCCCCTAAGTATTGTAGATGGAACTGTTGTACGAAACTGAATTAAGGTAATGCTGTTATTATGTCTTGCTAATTATCTATTCTTCTACTTCTTTTCTAAGACTCTAAGACATTGAAGCTAAAGAAATGGTAAAGGTACACATGCAAGGGAATTTACCCCCATGAGGGAAATTGCAGAGTGAAACATACATGCATCCGTATACACGAGCATAGACATTGCACCAAAGTAAATTTATAAAGACAAAAGCCAGACATGTTTTCACTGGAATTCTTCCAATTTCTCTCTCACTGTTGATACAATTCTGGATAAGCTATGATTCTAATGCTGTAGCGAATGAAGAAATAATGAAATATGATTATGAAATATCTACACACCCCTGTAGCCTTCATGAGCTGCTGCCAATGGCGATCCCTGATGGCGTGGTTCTGCAACTCAGCAACAGCTCGTAGTGACGTGATCATGTTCTTGACGACACCCTCGACCCCGAGGTATGTGTCCCACGCCCTCATTTCCTTGTCAAGGGCACGAATGTCCTTGGCGAACTTCTTGCAGTCCATCTCCATCTGCTCACAGTCGATGTTGGACCACGGCATCGTCTTCCAGTCGGTGATGCTGGTGCGTACGATGAACACGTAGTCCCACAGTTGCTTGAGCAGAACTATCTCCTTTCGACATTGCTTCAGCTGCTTGAAGTCAGGCAGATTCACCTCAAACAGGCTGGCTGATGTATTAAACTCAGTCATCTCCTTCTCCATCTCAGTGATCTCCAAGTGGTACTGGAACAAGCAAACATTGCAGCTGTGAACATTTCTGCAGTGCTGAAGATCAATCACAGCAGCTACTAATGTTATGTGATACTGCAACGATCGAGAAAAGCAGCTACATATTTAGTACGATTATGTAATGATCAATCGATGCAGCGTCTGACGTTATATGATACTGCAATGGTCAAGAAGTGCAGCTATTTGTGTTGCATGACGATGTAATAGTCATGTGATGCAGCTATTAACATTGTATGATAGTGCAACAAGCAAGTACTGCCGCTATAGGCATGATGTGGTACAGGAGAGACTGACCATGTAATGGTGCAATGTCATTGCCCTTACACGCCAGAGGGCATGTAGACCTTATAACTTGGTTCTCCAAGGATGTCGACATGGTGATAGCATATATGTGCTTCTCAATATTCAGTTTGGGCAAGCAGTACTTTGGATTTTCTGTCAGAATTTGTCAGCGTGAGTAAACCAACCAAGTCTAAGTTGAACCAATGATAAGTGCATAATGTAAAGTAGGGTTTATTTGCAGCCCATTCCAAACATTAAATAATGAGCCATCTAAAGTAATAAAACCAATGGATGAGTCATAAACTATGAAAAGATAGTTCATAGTAGCATTAAATGAAGCTAATATAAAAGTAAAATTTAAACGTAGCCATAAATCCAATGCTACCCTGGGTCTTATTACGTGCAAAAGAGACTTACAGAGTCTATCTGTTGGTATGGATCTTCACACTTGTAGAAGAATGGACAAATCTTGCGGAAGAGCTCGCGGAATTTATGCTGCCTGACATCAAAGTTGGCTGACTTCTTGCGTATGTTAGCCACCTCGTTGGCCTGTAGGGGCGCCACCGTCTGCTTCACGGTGACCGCTGTCTTCTTTGTGTTATTCCACAATTCAGGCAGTTCCTGTGCACATCAGAAAATACAGTTAAATTTTTTTTATTATCCCTTAATAGCATACTGCCCTGCCAGAACACCGCACTCAATACGTACACGTTTTTTGTCATCACACTTGGTTTCCAACTATGGTGTTCCATGACAATAATTCATTTTTGCAAGTACTTGTAAAAATATTTTTCTTTACACATTTAGGAACAAAACACCGTCAGTAAACATTCCTAGCAGTGTATCTGCTGCAATACAAGTGCTACCTGCTATCACGTAAGTGCTACCTGCTATCACGTAAGTGCTACCTGCTATCACATAAGTGCTACCTGCTATCAACATAAGTGGTACATGTCATTACCCATGTTACCTGTTACTACATAAGTGGTACATGTTGTTACCCATGTTACCTGTTACTATATAAGTGTACATGTCATTACCCATGTTACCTGTTACTACATAAGTGTACATGTCATTACCCATGTTACTTGTTACTACATAAGTGGTACATGTTGTTACCCATGTTACCTGTTACTAAATAAATGGTACATGTTATTACTCATGTTACCTGTTACTACAAACGTGGTTCATGTTATTACCCATGTTACCTGTTACTACAAAAGTAGTACATGTTATTACCCATGTTACCTGTTACTATATAAGTGGTACATGTTATTACCCATGTTACCTGTTACTACAAAAGTAGTACATGTTATTACCCATGTTACCTGTTACTAAATAAATGGTACAGGAATATTAGTTATGAAATGCGTCTAAAAGAATGTGGATTAACAACACTAGAAACCAGGAGACTGCGAGGAGATCAGATAGAAGTTTTTAAAATATTGAATGGGTATGAAAATATTGACAGAAATATTTTTTTCTCAGTCAAGGAAGAGAGAAGGACTAGAGGACATGGAGTTACATTAGCAAAGAAGCAGTGTAGATTAGATATTAGAAAATTTTCATTTTCACAAAGAACAGTAAATGAATGGAACAGATTATCGGCTGATTGTGTAAGTGCTAGTAGTGTTAATATGTTCAAAAATAAAATTGACATGTACCTAAGAAGGGCGGGGTACATTTAGATAGATAGGTTGGACTCTCGATAAGCCAAAGGGCTTCCTTGTCCACCTGCCATCTTGAGTTGATTCTCTAGGTGGCAATCTTGTTAAATCTTGTTAAATCTTACATGTTATTACTCATGTTACCTGTTACTACAAACGTGGTACATGTTATTACCCATGTTACCTGTTACTACATAAGTTGTACATGTTATTACTCATGTTACCTGTTACTACATAAGTGGTGCATGTTATTACCCATGTTACCTGTTACTACATAAATGGTACATGTTATTACCCATGTTACCTGATACTACATAAGTGGTACATGTTATTACTCATGTTACCTGTTACTACAAAAGTGGTGCATGTTATTACCCACGTTACCTGTTACTACATAAGTTGTACATATTATTACCCACGTTACCTGTTACTACATAAGTGGTAGATGTTATTACTCATGTTACCTGTTACTACATAAGTGGTACATGTTATTACTCATGTTACCTGTTACTACATAAGTGGTACATGTTATTACTCATGTTACCTGTTACTACATAAGTGGTACATGTTATTACCCATGTTACCTGTTACTACATAAGTTGTACATATTATTACCCATGCTACCTGTTACTACATAAGTGGTACATGTTATTACATGTGTTACCTGCAACTACACAAGTGGTACCTGTTATTATAAGTGTTACCTGTTATTACATACTTATTTTATTACATTGCAGGTGTTTCCTTCTATACACAAGTGTTACCTTTCACTATACAAGCATTACCTGCAGCTGTTGGTGGACTTCATCTGGCATCTCTTGGTCATATGTCTTCAGCAACTCAATTGTACGTTTGAGAGGCTCAAACATCTCATCGGTGGCCACCTGTCGGTCCTTGACCGCCATCAGGTGACCCATGACACCCACTAGTCCATCGTAGTCGCCGTCCTCTACAGGTTTGGTCAGACCCTTCTCTGCAGTTACGATGAACTCGGCCAGGTTCTTCAGACTGCAAACACCCAGAGGTATGTCAGTGAGATACACAGATGCTCCGTAAACCTACTAAATGTCACAAAATAAATGACATTTAGTTAAAAGTGAACAAAACACAGTACATAATTTAACAGATGTCAGTGCCATTCATCGATGTAATTCTCTGCCACAGCATGGCTGCTGTAGAGTATTTATGTTCCCATGTCACACCCTTTGACCATGTACGTTTTCCTGTCACTTGAATTTGTAGATATAGTTAGAGCTCACTGATTTGCTTGGCCACCTCATTAATTCTGTTAGAATGTACCTGTTTGTGACATGATCAATGAGGTGCTGTTTGAACATGTAGCTCCATCGTTTGATGACGTTGAGCAGGGCTTGTTTGAATGGCCTAGCATCAATCTTGAACCAGTAGTCAAAGATCTGTATTCCCTCTATGCACTCCACCTCCTCGTAGATCTTCTCATACGCGTCAACCTGTCAGTAGTTGGCAATTTCATCATATTTGTTTATCTGTCAACAATTATCAATGTCGTCATGTGTTTATCTGTGAACAGTTGACTGTATCATAATATGTACATCTGCAAACAGTTGATGGTGTTATTGTATGTTGTGTTTACTGGTCCACATTTGACGTCATCATATGTCAACACCTGACAATATTATCGAATGTCATATGACTTTATGTGTCAACAGCTGATAAACGCATTGTATGAGATTATCTGTCAACAGTTAATGTCTTCATGTATTTCTATATCAACAGCTCATAATGTCACCAGCTGGCAACAACAATGTCATCATAAACGTATGTGTTTATCTGTCAACTGTTGAGAATATAATTATACATGTGTTAATCTTCCAACAGTTGAATGTGTTTACCTGACAAGTGTCAGTTGACAATGTTATTGTATGAGTTTATCTCTCAATAGTTGATAATGTGTTTATTTGCCTACAGCTGACAATGTTTCCCTGTGTGTTTATTTGTTGGCAATGTCATGTTATGTTTTGGCAATGTCATGATGTGTTTATCTGTCAACAGTTCACAACATCATCATATGTATTATCTGTCAACAGTTGATAATGTCAATGTATGTCTACCTGTATGTTTACATTTGACAATGTCATCTTGTGTTTCTTCCCCTACCCTCCAGATGCTGGACTGGGCCGGCCCTTGCAGGACGTTAAATGCCCAGTTTATATGTCAACAGTTGGTAATGTCTTCGTATGTTTGTTTGTCAACAGTTTATAATGTTATCATCCAGTATTCGTTCTATTAGGCATACATTATGCTTATGCAAATGTATTAATTAAACCTGCTGCTTTGATGGCAGAATTGTGGCGCCACCTAGTGGGGCTGGTATAGTTTGCCGTTTCCACCAATGTCATCCACCAGGTGGAGACACAATTTGCTGTTCTCATTATAAACTAACAAGGCACTACTGACATCGCCTAAAATTCAAGCTGGGATAGCATACGGCAATAGAAATTGTCTAAAAATGATTTATTCATCCAGATGTATGTGATTATGTGGTCAAAGGTTTCATGTGCAAATGGAACTTTCTGACGTTGTCACTAGTTCAGTGGAATAAATAAACATTCGTTCGTTCGTTCGTTCGTTCGTTCGTTCGTTCGTTCGTTCGTTCGTTCGTTCGTTCGTTCGTTCGTTCGTTCGTTCGTTCGTTCGTTCATTCATTCATTCAATAAGTGATGGATCTGATATCAATACGTTTGTGCCATAGGTCGCTGTAAGACACTGCTGAAAATAAGGCAGTATGTTAATTTGGACATGTATGCTTAATAAAATGAATACGGTATGGGTTTGTAAGTTAACATTTGACAATGACAATGTATAAGTTTATCTATGAACAGTTGACTTTACATGTTTTATTATTTGTAAACAGTTGACAACATCATCATGTTAACATGTCAACAGCCGACAATGTCATATCCTACATATACTGGATACATCAGACTGACAAGATTTCTTACATCACCAACACCTCCTACATACACTTGACCACACGAGACCGACAACACGCTTCTCATAACACTAATGCATCCTATATAAAGAGATTACACCAGACCAACAACACACTTTTCAGAAAACTAATGCATCATACGCACACTGACTAGACTGACTGCCCACTTCTTACACCATTAACACGTCCTACATGCACTGACTAGACTGACAATACACTTCTCACACCATTAACACATCTCACATACACTGAATACACTAGACTGACAACACACTACACGCATCACGTATAGCAACCAGACCAAGATGAACTTCTACCGCATAAACACATACAGCACACCTCAAGCATGTTGTGTGCCTAACACATCCCGTACACGTCAACAACACATGTCACTAACACATCCAGCAGAGCATGTGATACTAGAGTACACACCTGTTCCTTGAACTGGTCGAGTGTGGGTGGACACTCCGGCACTCCCTCCTCTGTGTGAGCCTCGATCTCTTCTGGTGTCAACACGTGGTTGTACAGCAGGAATTGCTCCATGAACTGCTTGCGGTCGTCCACCCACAGGTAGGAGTACGTGTCGAATGTGCTGCGGTGGTCACATGCCTTAGTCATGATATTTGTGATGCGGTCCATCAGGTCAGACCTCATGTCACACAACTCTTCCATGTCCTCCAGGTCAGGCTGCAACAGGGTCAACAGACACGTCAACTTCTGGCTTGTTTCTGACATACTTCATAAAATTGTAATTGTTTAGTCATTCATGCACTCTGAAAAACAGATTATTCTAACGCTAACAACATGCACGCAAACCTTTTCACTTCATTATTTTTTGAGAATAGTACTGTACTAGCAGTGACCGCCATCAATGCCGATGTCAGATAGAATATGGACCCCATAGAAAATGGACCCAGGGGTCCATATTCTATTATAGAATTTGGACACTCCTTTTAAAAAGCTGAACTACTTGGTTTTTAAAATAGTATAATGCAGTTCATAGATTGTAACTAGCATTTTACAGCCATCATTGATAACACTTTTGTAAAAACACTATTATTTTTACATTTTAGCCTATAACTAACTATAAATAAGAGTACAATCCATCCATCCATCCATCCATCCATCCATCCATCCATCCATCCATCCATCCATCCATCCATCCATCCATCCATCCATCCATCCATCCATCCATCCATCCATCCATCCATCCATCCATCCATCCATCCATCCATCCATCCATCCATCCATCCATCCATCCATCCATCCATCCATCCATCCATCCATCCATCCATCCATCCATCCATCCATCCATCCATCCATCCATCCATCCATCCATCCATCCATCCATCCATCCATCCATCCATCCATCCATCCATCCATCCATCCATCCATCCATCCATCCATCCATCCATCCATCCATCCATCCATCCATCCATCCATCCATCCATCCATCCATCCATCCATCCATCCATCCATCCATCCATCCATCCATCCATCCATCCATCCATTCATTCACTGTCATCTCGACAAAATACAATACACAAGGGAAATAATTGTGTTATTGTTTCATGTAAGACCAGTTCATGTTTTGAAACTTTGAATGGACCGGTCTCCCTTCCAACAGTACTGACACAAGCTAGTAAGAGACACTAAACTTCAACTTCATTGGAATCACAGGTATGGCTCAGTTTCCAAGTTACTTCAGGAATAAATTATATCAACAACCCAACCCAACACAGCATATTCTATAATACATATAATATGCACCCCCACAAAATATGGATTTGAGGTCCATTTTTTACAGGGGGGTCCATATTCTAAGGCACATAGGATATGGACCCCTATAGAATTGGGACCTCCCAGGTTCATATTCTATAGGGAATATGGACCCGGGGTCCATTTTCCATGGGGTCCATATTCTATATGACACCGGCACAGAAAGTTCAGCTTGCCAATAATGTACTGAAAAAGGCTGATTAGTTGAGTGAGACATCATAAGAACATATAATTGTGACCACAATGTATATAGTCTAGTCAGAACAAGAAGAACAAGATGTTTATTTCTGACCCCAAAACAATTACATTAAATAATAGCAATAATACGCACATGTACAAATGTCACCATAAGTAATTAAGAATACATATGAAATTGGGGTCAGTGACTCCTGCTAAGACTAAAAAGTCGCTATCACAGGAGCCACTCGGATTATTATACATTATTATATTTGTATTCATTCAATACGATGTTTGTCTCTATGTTATGTGTAAATCTATCTATAAGACATGTGTACAAATTGAAACAATGAAATGACAATACTGACAAATACATAAGAACATATAACATTTGTTTGCATCTATTCATTTATATGTAAATTTGAGTTCTAGTGATTTTGTAGACTTATCTGACATACATAACAATCAGATATTGTACATGCGTAGTGATATCTTTGCAAAATATATGTTTTTAAGTAATACGCAAACCCTTGTAAACTGTGGGTAATAATCTTTTCCAAAACTAATTCTGGAGTATCGTTTATAGTATGAGGCAAGTTGTGTTTAAGGGATTTTTTGGCAAATTCATGTCTTGTCATAGATGTGTGTATATTTGTTGCTTTGCGAGTATCATGACTGTGTATATTGTAATTGGGTATAATATTCCAATTTAATAAATAAACAGGCAAAATACCGTGCCTATATTTATAGAAAATTTTTAGTTCTTGCACTTTTAATAGATCATCTATTTTCAATATTTCGAGAGTTTTAAAAAGTGGTTCAGTATGTGAATTGTACCTGTTCAATGCTATTATTCGAACTGCCTTTTTTGGATTTTCAATATTCGGCTACCTTTGTATCCCCAAACTGTAATACAATAATTAATATGTGATAGGATTAGAGAATTATATAAAAGTTTTTTAATGTCTAGTGGTAGTACATGCTTTAGTTTGTTTAAAACGCCCGTAATCCTAGAACATTTATTTGCTATTTTATTTACGTGTTTTTTCCAAGTAAGATTTGTGTCCAGAGTTAATCCTAGAAAATTAAATTCATCCACCTGTTCGATGTTTATATTATCGATTTTAAGAGTAAGAGTTTGAATCTCTTTTTTAGGTACATGAAAAATCATATATTTAGATTTTTCTTTATTTAAGGACAATCTATTTATATTTAGCCATTCCATAACTTTACAGAGTTCATAATTTATTAAAAATTCTACACTTTTGTTTTGATGTGTGCTATCAATAAATTGGTTTAATGTACTAGAGAGTGTTGTATCATCTGCGTACATAACGAAGTTAAATATATTACTGACTTCTGGAAAATCATTAATATAAATAGTAAACAATAAAGGTCCTAAGATTGAACCTTGTGGAACTCCGATATTTATTGGAAGGATTTCTGATTTCATTTCATCAATAACGACATACTGTCGTCGGTTACTTAAATAACTTTCAAACAAAAATACTGTCGAATCATCCAGGCCATAAAATCTTAATTTGTGTAATAAAATATTATGATCAATGGTATCAAAGGCCTTTGTCAAGTCAAGAAATATGTTAATTGGTACCTCGTATTTGTCCATGTGATTTATTATTCTGTCTACTAATTCAAGCGCAGCAAACTCAGTGCTGTGTTTCGGCCTAAATCCGTATTGGTTATCGAAAAATAGCTTGGCTTCATTAAAGTATGAAGACAACTGGGTAAACATTATTTTCTCTAGTACTTTTGATATTGTTGGTAGCAGGGAAATTGGTCTATAATTTTTAAATAATGTGGGATCATCCTTTTTAAATATAGGAATTACTTTGGCAATTTTGAGTTTATCTGGACAGAACATTGCAGAGTACTGGGAAAAAACTAGGAAGCATGGCATAAAATGTGGAATTTCCAATTCATTGACTTGATGGATGTGGAAATATGTAACAGGATAAAATAAAAATTTATGCAATAGGCATTTTTATTTCCTTTAACTACAATACCACTGCATTGCACAGACTGCTGCTCACCAACGTACCTGATAGTGCTCCTGCCCACTGTGTGCTGCGAGTCTGCTGATCTTTGAGGCCTGCTTGTACACGTCCCCCACCAGTTCATCCACAAGGTCATACAAGCCGTCCGGAAGACCAACATCAAGCGATGGCTTGAATAACATGTCCGGAGCCTGCACAATGATGGATAACATGATACTCCCGCAGTACAACAAATAATTCGCAAACAAAAGGTGTTTTTCACGAGCTTGCTACAGCACGTTTCCATGACCTACACAGCGTCAGCAGTTTGAAATGGGTGGTTAATGTAAAAGAAGGATCTCATCTCCATAAAAAACAGTAATGTCAACATGCATGCAATATGACTTAATGGTTGAGAAAACTAGGTACTAGTAGATTGTAGAGAGCAGTGGCTCACGACTCTCAACTACGAGAAGCGTGATTGGTATCCTGTGCTGCAGTGTTAAAACATTGGGCAAGTTTTTTTCACTCTACATTGCTCCAGTTCACTCATGCAGCTGTATAAATGAGTATCTGGCTGTAGATAGTGGTGGATATGTGTAAGAGCAGCCTTCGCGCATTAATTGTAGAATATGGATGGATGCTTCCCAGAGAAGCCGAGATGGTATCTGAGTGAACAGGTCTGTCAGGGAAGTAAAGTGTAAAGCGCTTTGAATGGTCCTGAGTACTGGATACTGCGCTATATAAGAACTTGCCTTTACTTTTTTATTAACTCTGACATACCTGCAGATCCAGAACAGCAAGAAACAGAGGCAGAACGTCTGGCTTTGAGTCTGTGTTTCCCAGCAGGAACTTGAGACTGCAGCTGATAGTGTTGAAGAAGCCGTCAACAATCATCTCATCGAGGTAGTCAACGTACGCCTTCCAGATGTCTGTCTCTTCGTCAGCATGCAGGAAACCCTTGTTCTCCTGCCAACACAAACTGCATCAGTGTTCACCATTTCAATATCTCGTCAAAACAACTGTCAAACTGTAAACAAAACATTCCAATACTGGCTTGTAGGCCACATCCCAACCCAGAAGAGCCTTTGAAATTGACCAGTTCCCACAAATGTGACAGTCGTGACGTCAGTATGGAACAACTGCAACTGATTCAGTGACGTTCCTGCTGATTATTCCCAACCCAAGGTAACAAAACAGGCATCACATGTACATCTCCCGCAATATGGTACATGGTCAGTTTCTAATGATTATATAATATAGTATATTGACCATGTTTTACATTGACAGATTTTAGAACACAAGACTGAAGTAGAAAGAAATGAGCTAGAACGTACTTCGAGCAGTTGATGCAGTTGTTGACCAGCTGCCTCGATATCTGTGTAGCGCTTCTCCAGTCTATCTTTGCGGTCGTCAAGGTTCAGCAACGACTCGTTCTTGCCCTCCTTCCTCTCAAACAGAGACGTCTTGCTCCAAGTTGCCATGATTTTCTTCAGCTTATCCACGTTATCCTTCGCCTTCTGCACTCGCATCTCAAGGTCATGCACAAGGTCGCGTGCACTCTCGATGTATTCCGACACACCTGGTAATGGTGATAGAGCATTAAGCAGTCACTAGGGGGCTAGTACATTGGTATCTGGCATATTATCACCTATAGTTACACTGCTTAATAGATAACCATCGTTTCAACAGAGGCAAAAGCATGCATACAAAAAAAGTCAAGTGTGAAATTGGGCTTTAAAATGTTACAAATATGGTAGTATAAACATCTGTAGTCTCAAGAATGGTTAAAAACAATGAAACAATTGAGTGCTGTAGTTTTAAAGATAAGGAAACAATTTGCTTTGACAGCCTCCATTTTATAAAATGACAGCTATGAAGGTTGACAAAAGTCAAAATTGCTATCCACTTACCTATATTACAACACCAATGTCATTGTTCTAAGACTATATAAGAATATTAATCCTGACAGCCACCATCTTTAAAAATGGTGAAAGTAAATGTCGGAAAAGGTCAACTATAAGTATATTTTGAGCCTACGGCTCTACGTGAGACAACGGTTCCTGTGATATGGGGAAACATTCTAAAACAATCTGGACACCCACGTTTTCAACATTCGATGCATACTCAAGTGAGATGCATTTTTTAACACATCATATAAATAAATTAAAATAAATAACACTACACACTAACATGTTCTTAGCCTATCAGATCACTGGTCCAAAATAAACTCAGCCCGTAAATAATGGGTGGATGGGTGTCTAGACATTGCTATTGGTGCCACTTGCCTTCGCTGGTCCAGTTGAGATCTTTCTCTGCCTGCTGTAGTTTGGCGTCTATCTCCTGAAGTTGTCCCTCAATGAGTGGGTACTCTACCTCAAGCACACTTGTTCGTACTTTGTTGTACCAGCGTACCATCAAGTCAAGGTTCTGGCGAAACTCTCGCAGTTTGTCATCACTGGAATACACAGCCGCTGCACTCTCTGGAATCTCCTCTATAGCTCGTAGTTCCAGATACTTCACTTCACGCAGCACAGCCACCAGCTGAAACACCAACAACCAACTGTGTAGCTGCTGTAGCAGCTGTTACGATGTGGAGAAGAGAACTGGAGGTTTTTGTTTGTTATCCTCAAAGAATAAACTGGAGGAAATCTAGATGACTAATGTTTTCTATAGACAAATGCTGGTGTGCTCAGTCTTAATCTCTGTTTGCATGGCTAATGTTTTAGTGCAGATATTAGCTGTTTACCTATAGTAAAACCACAAATATAAAGCATACACATACATTGCGCGAACACGGACATATTTCTGATGACATCTCATGGAGCCATCGATGGCCACAAGACAAAGCATTCTGGCAGGGAACGAGATCAATACATCAGTTTGACATTACCTGAGGATCAAAGTTGACCTTGATGAGGTTGGTTTCGGGATCACGAACTATGAGAGGCTGGGCAAGATTGAAGGAACACGCCTCGTCTACATGAGACAACCACTCCTGGTACATCTCTGCCTCCAGTCTACAGACATCACCAGCAAACAAGCACATATTCACATTTCCCTCCTAGATGGTTAACATCAAATGTGCCAATCTTTCAGTGAATAACATTTGAAACTTAAGAAAAAATATTATCCCTTGTTTTTTAATTTGTCATTGATTACATGTAATGGTTCTTATTGCTATGTATCATACATTAGATGGATGTACTGGATAAATTGTTTATACACATATTTTCATGTAAAAACAAATAATGGGAAAAGTTTCAATTTTACATCATAGCTGAAATTATTTACAATTATTCCATCTTCTGGATATGCATGTAGCACTGTATGAAGGCAGGTATTATTGTCAGTATCAGTAACTTCATAGACAAAGTCAACAGAGTACCACAATTAGTAAATATTTGGAACTAACTGGAGAAAGAGATATGTCTTGAAACAAATAATATGAAGTCAAGGAAGTTAATAAGGAATCACTGATATGTAGTTTTCTTTCTCTACATGAACAGAATAAGAAAATTGTGATGTAGGTTAAAGCATGTGTTGCCATTTAGTGGCTAAGAAGGATGTTGGATATGTGGTGCCATCTATGATACAACGTATAACTGTAGCTATCATCCAGGGACTTACGCGCTAAGGAATTCCAACATCTTTTCGTAACGGTCAATCACCTCCATCGCTGCTTGACCACTCATGGTGCTGTAACACAAGGATCACAACAAACTTCAGTAAGAACACCACTGTTCTATTCACCAATTCATCACGTCATGGCATATTTCATTCTTAGAAAATGGTAGGTATTAGAGATTAAGTACTTTGTCAATCTCAGAATTAAATTACATTCTATCATAAGACCAAATACAAAAACCTAAGTGGTTTTCTGCCATATTATAATAACTTTGTATGCTTACTGTCAACTTCAATTTTTTTACAATTACCTGTATCCAAATGACCTTTATTTATGGATCAAGTATATCAGCATCACGTCCACATCTCCAAAATGCAATCCGTTATCCGGGTCAAATATAACAATTCATATTTATTAAAATAATTGACATATTTGTCACATACTTTGCTACTTTCAAAAGGGACTGGTTTTTATGAAGTAGTTGCAACTTTATTTGAATTGGATCAAAATGTATTTGGTTATTTGCCTTCAAGCAACCCAAGTGTCACATGATTTGTTCACTGCATCATTTCCGCTTAGTAGGATTCAAACATACTGCATCATTCCTTTTGGGGAGAAAACAATGTGATGATTGTCAACTTACGGATGGTCATAGTGCTTGAAACTGGTCATCTGTGTTGCTAATCGTTCTCTCAGTTCAGACGCCCACTTCAATGTGCCTGCCACTAAAGGCATGTTCTTGTGTAACTCTATGCGTCCTGTTACATTGCGCAATATCATTTGTTTGTCGTAGAGTTTCTTCACAACATTCAGTTCTTCATCCATTGCTGCGATCAGCTTCGGGAAGTTTGGGTCAAAGTCCTGCTTGATGAGTGGCCGTTCCAGAAGCAAACCGAAGATGTCACACAACTGTGGACAGAGACATGAGGGTCACATGACATGGTCACATGACATGGTTACATTCAAAATGATCACTTTCTTAGTGGGTGTTCAGGGTAGAGCTACAAAGTACTATGAAATGGGGCGTGGAGTGTCGAAAAATCCAAAAATAGCATGATATATACAAAAGGTTTCCATCAGTTAAGGGTTTGTATCAAATGTTTCATGGTGTGGATGTTTGGAAGACTATGGATGTTTTCTAGACTGGCAAAATACCCACAGAATAGCTAAGGACAATAACTTGGAAATTAACAGTGATGGCCTGGGGGAACTGTACATTGAAAATATGCATGCATAATTGCATATAACTGAATATCTATCTAAAATAATGCATTCTTTGTCTGATTCAAATGTCACACTTTTTGCTGGTTTTTGACCTTCTGAGCTCTGACAATGTGAGTTACCAATTCATCACACCTGGAGAAAAGGCATTTTTGTTAATTATTACTAAGATATGCCTGTTTATAGATAAAAGCAACAGCACAAAGAAAAAGCACTAGAATCATATTTACAAAAGCAGCAGACATAAATACATGACAAGAAAACTATGAAATGCAACTTTTTTTTAAATCCTAATGACAATTTAGGCAGATCAAACCTGTATTATATGTGATCATTATTGTGGTTTGTACAGGATTTGCCATAGCCAAGCAAACGGTGAAGTCGATGGTGGTCTCTGAGTTTACCTTAAACGCTGACTCTGGCCCAGAGCAGTCGTCAAATCCCTGGCCGACAATGGATGCCATCCTGCGATCCATGTCTGCCACGGCTGTCTTGAAGTTGTGGTAATCGTTCGAGAACTCCTGTAGTCATTCAACATGCAAAACACTTATGATCAAAGGTTTATTCAAAACAATGTTAGCATCTGCCTAAAGTTTGAAACATAATGCCTTTGGCAACCATTTTAACAATCAGTTTTACATGAACTGCATTTAGTCAAAGGATACATCTGTAAATGAATGTCTAGCATAAATAAATACACATGTAGTTATACTGGCTTTTCTTAAACAGACATTAGGTTTATAGGAACAATTAGCATGCACTTGCTTGTCGAACGTAAACATCTGAATGACAAATAAAAAACAAATTATTTTTTAAATGCTGTCTTTGGAATTAAATGATCCAGATCTATGAATTCAGCTAGTCGATTACTAATGTAGTTTTAAACATCAGTATTACACATTTGTAGCACCTATAAATAAAATGAATCAATATCTAGTAGAACAGTATATGTAAACAACCCGAGAGCAATTTTTAATTGATCGTGGTGCTAGATAGGGGGCCTAAGTATTTTATTATTACTACCCAGTGCTATGCTATGTATTTGCATAAGTAAATTAGACTCACCCTACTGAACAAGTTTTGTCTTCTTCATGTGAGTTATGCATAATTTATAAATACATAAATAGGGCATTGGCATTATACGCTGTGGATCTACATACTGACCTCCTTCGTTGAATCAAGGCAGTCATATGACTTCTCCGTGAAAACTTTGTAGAGGCTCTGAAACTCCTCATGCAGAGTGACGATCTCGCTACTCAACATCCCGCCTTTGATGCCACCAAACTCAATCTTCTCAAGCTTGAGGAACTCGATGGTTGTCACAAACAGATCCTGTAAGATACAACGTGTTGTGAACCATGTATCAGACAAACTTAAATCACTTGTTGGCTGTAGCAAGTAGCAACTTACAAATATGGTCAGATGGTGTATCAACATGAAAATTATATGTGCAACACAGGGGCACTGCACTGTGGCTAAAACGTCAGAATATTAATCAAAATAAGCCGAGTATAAGTCCTATTGCCACACATTCTGAATGCCTTTTTAGTTTATAACGGAAACAGAAAATTGTGTCTCCACCTGGTGGATGACACTGGTGAAACATTAAATCTATACCATTGTCACTAGGTAGCGCCATCATTTTGTCATTGTCAAAGAAGCCTGTTTAAGGGTACTGCTTAATAGAACGAATATGGTATTTAATCTTTCCTAAGTATAATATGGTAATAGTTTACATTCGGAACAGATCAGTCTCCTAGCAACAAGCACCACACTAATCCGAATGAATTAATGAACTGTATTTATTAATTATAAACTAATATCCTCTTTAAAGCCATTGCAGCTAGGCTGTTTGCCTCATATCAACATCAACATTTAAGAATCTGGAAAGCAAACAAAGTCTGTCGCAAACTATTACTCACATGGACCATATCGACTCTTTCAACAAACTTGTCGAAGCGGTGGAAGACCAGTTGTGGGGCAAACTCCCACATCCGAGGTTCTTTCTCCTTGAAGTAGTCTGTGATATGCAGGCGGTGGTGCTCATACGTCTCCCGGAAGTGTTTTAGTATCTTCTGTGCCAATTCCACCTTTTCTATCGTCTCCTCTACCTCACCCTTGAAGATCTCAACGGGCTCTAGGAAAGTGCGACTCTGGCAAAAGATAAATGAATTTAGCAGTGGTGAATAATTGGGAACAATAATACATGTTGTGTCCAGTATGTTTGGTCCATGGCAATGTCACAACTTTCTTAATAACATGAGCCACAAACTAACCAAACTCAATGGCACAAATCTAAATCAAATGCCTCAATGCACCATTTTTCTGTCTATTTGTTACTCCTTGATAATATAGCAACATCTCAATTATTATGAAATTATGACAACAGTAACCGTACTATAACAGTACTACAGCAGCATATCTCTTCTTGTAGTCACTCCTTATTGTGAGCACTCTTACCATTTCAATGATCATGTTGAAGGTCTCTTGCAGGAGTACAACGATGCGGGCTGGGACGTTGTAGTAGTCAGAGTTGGCCCACACCAGACAGATGACATGCATGAGGGGTGCGACGTGCTTCTCCAGTTGGTCGTAGTCCAGTTGTTCTATGTCCTGGAACATGTTCTTGAGCGGCTGAAGATGCAGGTTAATGTCCTGGGCCTCATTCAGTGCTGCAACAATACATAAACATTTATAATGTTAAAATTCAGCTGCAGAATTTAAAGGGACCTGGGGACGACATCTTTAAGACAATGAGCTCATTAAGCAAATCCATCATCAAACAGAGAATGGAAATAGCCACTGTTGACAGCTTTCCGAAAAAAACTAAAAACTCACCTGTTTCGTTTACACTACCTGCCTTGATGACACTGATTTATATTTTATGACACTGCTTTGTTTTAAATTGTTCTGTTCGAAATTGTATTTTATATCCTAATTTATTTATTGTTTTATAATTATTTATAATAGCTTTTTTTTATTTATCTTTATTTATTTATTCATATTAGCTTACTTACTTGTTTATCTTAGCTTATTTTGTTTTCTTACCTTATGTATATAATTAATATATATTTTAGATTTAGTCAACATGTCATATTAATGTGTACTTATTTATCCTAGCTTTTTCACTTATTTATCTTAGCTTATTTATTTTATCTTACCTAATTTTCATTTTTATGAAATGAAGGGAAAACAAATCTGAGATCCCAGTAATAAATATACTTCCACTCTGCACTATGGGAAAACTGGGAAAACAACAGAGAAGATGGATTCATTGAATAAACAGCAAGATCAACCTACCCATGACAACATCACGGAACATGCTCTTGAATGATGGGAAGTAACTGCTGTTCGACTTCTCCAGCAGTTCGGCCATTTTGCGAACCTTTGGATCACGCAGCTGCAACACATTGTTGGCTTGCTTAGAAAATTTACGGATTTTCATTATACTTCAGTGCCACATAAGTGTAGTGACAAAAACCAGTGCAGGCTGATAATGCCAATTAATATATTGACAGCAGTGCAGGCTGATAATGCCAATTAATATACTGACAGCATAGCATAACAGGGACCTGATATTGTGTTTACCTACAAACCATGTGGCAGTTGGCACTATTTAGCCACTGAAATTGCCAACGTTTCAAATGTTGACGCTTGCCACTGAAACTTCAATGTTATTAACTACAAACTGTCAAAATAAATGGATGACACTTATTCATAGGAAGCATTTTAAATATGCGCCTATATTCGGATTGACTCAGGGATTCTGACTGAGGCATGCTCTGGTTGATTCTACAGTGCTTTGACTGGTATGTGGTGATAATCAAGCTATCACCCATTAATATGTAATGCTACATTTTTGGTGATTAGAAAACATATAAAACTTATACATATTGATTCACTCGAATTGAAGGTGCTATATCATGGATACCTGATCATAGATGCATTCAAGGTTCTGCGCCTTTGCCTTCCAGAACTCAATCTCGACAAGGGGCCCCGGATTGAGACCATCCAACAGTGGCTGGGCAGATTCCTTCTTGAGCACATCCTGGATCTGATGGGACCACTCGATGATGACAGACTCTATTGAGTGCACTAGGTTCCTGTCATACACCTCACCCCTGCAACAACAGAGCAACACTGTTGATGCACTACCATCAATTGCATACATCCAAAAACATAAGAATTATACATAAATTTTTGTTTCTTGACAAATAACCCTAAGCTAGCATGAGGTATTTACTGCTAAGCTTGTGGTTGAAGTTGTGTGTTTATTTTAATAAAACAGGCACTTGTGCAATACAAGCACTGGTCCACAACAAAACACAAAGCTGATGTAGCAACCAGGAAAGAATCCTGTTTGGTGCTTGTCTTATGCCAAACAAATGCTCAAGAAACCCACATGGAAGTGATGGCAGTTACAAAAATAACACTGCACAAATAAAACGTGAAGCAGAGGTAATAATACAGAGACAATTGCCCAAACCTCTAACATTCTAACAGAGTAGTTTCTTCCTTTTTGTTTGCTGAGGCATGCTACTAAAATTATTACCTTTTCACTTTTAGTATTTCAAAAACATCTTCAGCAAGTAATGGAGGCAGATGCCATTACAAAAATTAGTCAAGTAAACACCAAAAGGGAAGTGGAAACATGGATGCCCAAAAACAACAGCTCATCTGTAGTTACGATTATACAACAATCACAAAATGAAAAGAATTGGCCAAAACCTGTAACCTGCTAATCAATAAAATAACTAATACAAAGAAAAAAATCAAGAAAGATAGGTTAGTCACTTTTCCGGTGTTTGATCAGCATTCGTCTCAGGGCTTTCTGCGCCTGCTGGAAGAGGAAGCAAGGTCTTTCCTTTCACCTGCCCCGACACCTTGTAGACATTACTCTTCAGGTGATGGATGTGACGCATCAAGTCATCAGAGACGACTCGGGGCCATTGCTCATGATTACGTTCATTCGCCAACAATGGCACCAACACCTGAAAGTAAAGTACGAATTAGTAGTAGATGCTTAACATTATGATGGTTACAATCACATTCATGTCAATGTCATATTTAGAGATAATAGAGCATGATTTTGTAATTTTGACTTTGAGTTAAATGTTTGACTGAGTGTGTCAATATCACTCTGACTCTGTCTGTTGTCATGCTGATCGATATAATTATATCGAACACATTATATTTGTAAATATAAATATATATATTAAACTGCTAAAACTTCACTCACTGAGACTAAGTCTAAGTGTACTGTTACTGTACTAGTTGTAGTAAATAAGTAGTGGTGATCTACATGAATAGTATTTAGGCCTACAAGTTCGTCCAATAAATTGAAATATTGCAGACATTTACATCATCGACATCGTCACGGACATGGTGGGCTCCATACTAAAATCACGTGATCAAAGTTGATCGACATTGTGACATTAAGAATGGTCGTGCCAATGCAGGCTCATTTCCAGCCGCATCCCGCACATGTGCAACAATGAATGGCGACCCAAATCATTTCCAAATTACAAAGTATGAAGTAATCAAGTATCCTATTCCAACGTCAGCGTGATGCCAGTGCAGAGAAAATTAGTGATGCACTGATGACGGCGGCTTTTCTCTCTGGCTCTGCCGTCTGCGGTCGCTTGTATATCCCGGCGCATTGTTATTAACTTATTTTTGTGTCATATAACAAGTCGAACATAAAACCCTTAGTTGTTTTGTCGCGATTCGTTATTTCAGCAACTGTATTCTTCTTTTTTACGATGACTAAGATCGACACACAAAACTCCGCCATAATTTAGCGGTAGCGTTCGTAGCCTCGGTTACCCAGGCTCCGTGAGCCTTTAGCCTCGGTTACCCAGATTAGGGTAGAGATCCTGATTGGTTGTTAGGCCGAATTTTAAATAAGAAAATAAATAAGGATACTTTTTATCAGATAATGTTGTATTATACAAAATATTCCAAATTAAACTTATATAAACACAAAAATAAACAAAATAAAAATGTGTAGTTGTTTATAAAATCGGAATTACAACAGGATTAACCACCATCCGTGGGTTGGCACCATTGTTTAGCCCCACGGCCACACGGATAATATAAAAGGATACAAAAACAAATAGAAATACAAATTTTCAATTGTTTATAAAAATGAGAATTACGGCAGGATTAATTTGTTAACACTTCTTCTTCGGCCCAATTATAGGCCTATATGTGGTTACCTCTGTAGAGGAACACTCCACAGTAACATGCAACATGGGTCAAGTACTGCGGTAGAGCCGTATTGTTACTATGTTTTATTGATCAAATTATAACTACGGGCGTGATAGGAAATGGTTTTACGCTTGTTTTCTCAAGATACTGTTTTACGAATTTGTCGCATTCGTTTTATTTCGCGGTAAATTTGCCGACCGGTACAGTCATCAAAGTCACATAGCCATAGGCTATGGCTAGGGCTAAGCCAGGGTTCTCGCTCATTTGCGAATTACGGCCCGAAAAGAAAATTGCTGTTGTATATAGAATTGAATTGCTTCAACAAACAACAAAACATGATTTGTACAAGGTGAATGTGTAAGTAACACATCAACAAATTGTCGAAACACAACATCGATATAATATCACATATTACGTAAACCCAGTGTTCACTAAAAAAAGAGTGATCATTGTCATTATTATACCAACGCTAAGTGACTACAAATGTACGTGTTTAAAAAATACTCTTTTTAAATGATTATTTAAATTCACAAACCTACAGCATGTGTCCAGAATTGGCTGTGCAGTAATTTGGGCGGGAAGTCTGCTACCTAGAACTTGGGGGAGGTAAGCATCAAATGGCATTGCGGTTAACTCTGCTCGCCTCGGCATTCTTGCCAAGCAATTTTGTCTTGCAACTGGGTGCTTTGTGTACTATTTGAATGTGTTGTAGGCGGAATGTTTGAAAATGCGATCATTGTTCCGAACGTAATAGAATACATAGCCTAGCTAACAACAACAAAACTGGCAGGCAGTAATCAACCGAACGTATTATTAAATGAAAAACAATACAAGGATATGGCGCCCTCGCTTTAATTGTCTCCATGCAATGCTCTGGAACAATCACCCGCCGACCAAAAAGAGAACAAAGTATAAAGAAATATCTAAAGGTCTAATCGTCGCATACAAGAGCAAATTCCTCGGAGTTCGAGAGGCGGGGGTACGTGTGTGCTCGATGAATGAAGGTTGTGGCCTCGGAAGTGTTTGGTGTTGAAATGTACCTCGGGCCGACCATGCATGCACATGCAAGCCCAACGAGACGAAGCCGAAGACGGTGATATCATGTTACGGGTCGAGCCGCAGACAGCTTTGAGCCAGCCGCACAATATGGTGGATGAAGTAAGAGTAGAAGGTGAATACATGGGCCTGGTTATGTCACATTCAACAGTACAGCAGTTGTTCTATATGTATCAATTACATATTGTAATTGCAACTGAACCGTGATTTGTTCTAAATAAATAGAAATAACAGTTTTCGTGTCATTACTACTGAGTAAAGTAATTAAATTAAGCAAATTAGCACATGCATGTGGTGTAGCTGTGCATGTATATGTTACTATGTACATGGACAGGAAATTAAACAGTAGGCCCTACTGTTCTATTAGAGACTGATTAGGCCCACCTGGTTGTCTATTTTAAATGTATAATTTTGCATGTTCAAACGCGTCTTGTGTCGTAAATTTCTTTAACACATTGGTTCTATATCACTTGTTCTCTTTCATCTGATTCCTAAAAATTACAGTTATTATTACACATGTGTGGTACTTAATTATTGACTGAAAATGTGCTAAATTACTAAGGAGACAGGAACCGACTCATATGGTTTAATATCTGAGCAAACGTGGATACGCGGCCTTTGAAGTTTGATATACATGTACGTTAACTACTACTCTATGCGATTAACGCGCCTGTGTAGCTAATCTGCCAGCCACACGCTGCATGAATGAGCATGAAAGGCTGACTGTTAACCATATCTCCGTTGCTAAGGGCAAAACACAGGCTGGCAATAAAACAAACAAACAAACAAACAAGCAAGTAAACAAACAAACAAACAGACAAACCTCGTCCACAAATGCTGACAGTTGGTCGACCGGTGAATAGGAGAGATCACCGTACAACAGAACTTCCCTGACTTTAGCATCCTTTCCTATGGGCTCCTTGTTTTTCTTCACGAAATAACACGCCTTGCTTTTTAATTGGCCTGGCCATTCCAGCGACACCGACAGTGAGCTGCCGCTTCCTGAAATCACCAACAACTGCGAATGTTCTGGCTTTTCGAAGAATGTTGTGAATACGGCTTTGTTTTCATCGACATTGTACATCTTCATCCATTTGTCCGCCTTTATTTTCATCGTCTTCAAGACATAATCACACATGAATTCGACCCGCTGGTCGTTCAGGTCCAAATCTGCGGCAAGGCTTTGCGTCATTTTGGCGTGATTTCTTTACGAACTAAGTAGTGGTAATACACTAGCTGTCACAGCCGCTAATGATAGCAGTATTTCAAACAACTGAGACACATTCTTCTGTTTTTGACGACTTTAACGAACTTGCCGATCGCACAGTATCATGCCCACCAACCGCGTATCGGCGAAGTGTCTCCGTAACGACCACTTGAACGTTTGGTTGTCAGTTGTTGACAACACACCTTACGAGCTAGAGCCTCGGTCTCGTTTGTAAAGCTCGTCCTACGCCGATCTCCAAGGAGATTACAGAAGTAGATACGCGTTTGTTGTCTAGACATGTTGTACTAAGTATTAGCATAGGCAAAATATAATGGTGTGTCATGCTGTTCCTGCATTAGTCGAGTATGCCATAAAAGTGCAATTTTAGAATTGGTGGTCAATTGTCAAATCAAAAACGTGACTGATATGCCATCATTTAAATTCTGCCTAATTTATTACTCTCATAACGGTTAAGATCAATACATTTCTGGGAACGTTTTGTAAAAACAAATTCATCAAGTCTGTAGGCCTATCTCATGTTCAATTGAGTGGGTACTCACAATGAGAAACTGGAACATGGGCAGGTTTGTTTTAGAACATTACTCCTCTCGGACAATATCCCATTTAACACGTGCACGCGTGTGCACATAAAGACACGCGCGCACGCAAGCATGCAGACACACGCAGGCTTGCACCCACGATAGGGTAAATCTAATTGCGAGCGTATTTGCCAGGCGAGCTGGCACACCGAGTTCAAAACCTAGACCGGGCAGTCACACGATGCTTAGTGTAGACACGTTGCTCTCAACATGCACTGCGTACTGTGTATTCCCTGAGACTTGGAGATCGCGTTAATGTCGGTCCCGTCTGAATTTCGGACATAAAAGAATCATCTAGGACGACAAGCACCTGGCAGTGACTATCCTCAGTGCCAGCATAGACACGTCGGTTCGGCGATACACTTTTGATAAAGGCTGAATAGTTGAATGATACCTTTATAGGACCATTATAGCAACAATAGTCTCTGCAGCCAGGTCAGTTAATAGAACCTTGTCCAGCGCTTGAGACAAATACGACGGCCACGTGTCTTTGAATGGAGAGATTATCCGGTTTCTTGGTGGTTTACTTCGGTGTACATACTTACCTCTTCAGAAACACTGTAGGTTTGTCGGGAAGCGGCTAGCATGACCAGGCCAACCTACAGCTCACTGACACGGAACCGAAATATGTGTTTGTTTGATGAGGAGCTGAGAACCACCGGAGCTTCAGCACTACCCGCTGTTGCTGTCTCGCGGCGGACCTTGGTATCGGGTGACGGAAGAGGGGTTATGTTGGAACAGTTTCGTCGCCCCGGCACCCAAAATTGAGCTTCTCGGTCGTCTTGTCTAGTCTCGGCTGGTCTCGTCGGCTAGTGAATTGGCTACACTGATGTCGGGCATCGAGAGACAGGGTGAGGGGGATTAGGGTTGTTGCTGAAAATGTTTCGCAGACGTCTCGCCGTAACGTCTGATTTACTTGGATACCTGTCTGTCGCCTATAAAATTCCAGATGGCGCAGAAACTTCCTTGCCTCCCACTTTCCCCGCGCCTATGCTCAAAACGTCAGTGCTTCGCACTGTCTCTCTCTCCCGTCTCTCTCTCTCCCTCTCTCCCTCTCTCCCTCTCTCCCTCTCTCCCTCTCTCCCTCTCTCCCCCTCTCCCCCTCTCCCCCTCTCCCTCTCTCCCTCTCTCCCTCTCTCCCTCTCTCCCTCTCTCCCTCTCTCCCTCTCTCCCTCTCTCCCTCTCTCCCTCTCTCCCTCTCTCCCTCTCTCCGTCCGTCCGTCCGTCCCTCCCTCCCTCTCTCCTTCCCTCCCTCCCTCCCCCCTCCCTCCGTCCCTGCCTGCCTTCCTGCCCGCCTGCCCACCCGCCCGCCCACCCGCCTGCCTGCCTGCCTCTCTCTCTCACTGTCTCTCTGTCTCTGTCTGTCTCTGTCTGTCTCTGTCTGTCTCTGTCTCTCTCTCTCTCTGTCTCTCTCTGTCTGTCTGTCTC
>OZ024858.1:52767626-53037626 GCA_964017155.1 Oasisia sp. SBJ-2009 | reverse complement strand
CCCTTTTCCCGCGCCTATGTTCAAAGCACCACGCCGGGTTTCGAGACGTGTTGTAGGCACAGGTTCTCCTGACAACTGATCATAGGGCTCCGTCTTCTCGTAATTTGTGATGTAGGCCTACTGGAAGGGCAAGACCATATCATATGTCTGCTCCACCGCTACCCCCCCCCCCCCGCCCCGCTGGCTGCCTCCCTACATTCCTACGTCGTTACTGTTATACAGTCCGCTAGAGGTCACAACAAGATGGCGTTGTCGTCAGCAGCAGCGCTGCTAATTTCGTTTGAAATGCCGCAGCAATGTATTCTCTATTCTAAGTCAAAAACGAGCCAAGTCAAACACCAGTGAACTGTTTGTTGTATTTTGGCTGATCTGTTGTGCTTTGTTTTCTCTTGGGAGACATCGTAAAATGCCGAAGGACGGGTGCGGCATATATGGTAGATCGAAGACGAAGCAAAAAGGATATGCCATATCACAATTATGTTAGGGAGCGTCACAAAATTACGAATAGATTTACCAAGTTTATGATAGTGCATGTCGATGTCAAGATACCGATTACATAATTTAAATATCTTCATGCAGTCAAAAACTATGGCCCTTTTAACTTTCAGAAAATTTACCAAATGTGTAACCACTGCACAGCTTGCTGTGTAGCATATGTTCATATTCACTCATCAAAATCAAAATTAAATAATTCACCTAAAATTTTACAATTCACACGTTGGCATTGTCTGTCATCTTGGGTCTAAGAAAAATGTGATTCCATCATCATACGATTAATACCAGGCTCTTAAAAGGAGTTTCCGTGGGCCTCCCCTCATGAGTAGAAAAGTAATGGACACAAATTTCAACCGACCTACCCACGCGCCCCTAGCGGATTTGCGGGTCCCTAATTATGTGACATGGCATGCGCTGATGGTGGGTTGATGCACATTTAGATCAGTGGGTTGATGGCGTGGCAGTCTGAAACGTCAACCGGCCCAGAACGTTGTTCGATCGTCTTCCGTCAATCTTCGGTTTAAATGCATATTGCGCATTAGTCGTGCATGTCAAAGCCAAAGGTTAGCGCGAACTTTCGGCTCCCAGCTTACCAGTCTGGAATGTAAGTTTATCTAGTCCAGGAGGTCGTTCCACTTCATCATTAGCTTCGGCTCAGCAATAGTTTCCAGCGCTGGTTACAGGTAAATCTTAGATATCTCTGTCAGTTTTGGATGTATGTAATTGTCTACTGGCACGCACGAAACTGCTAGTCTACAACATAGGGAAAAACTAGGTCGTCGCTAGCCTAGAGCGCGCGAAAAATGATTATTATGTAACACAGTCGCAGCCGCGTGAGTTATGAACTCAGTCTCGACATTCTGGCACGGGGTCAAATTTGGTCGGCCACCTGAGGTGGCCTGACCTAATATATCCGGTCTATATTATCTACATATTATGTTCCACGCCGTCACAGCGGAACTTGTTTACATACGATAGTTTTGCAGACAACCAACATAAACAATAATGCAGCTAACGCCACCTAGCGACCAGAACATACACTATCATGCCGCAACCAAAACGTCATTGACTGCACACACCACAATTAATCTGTCAACAACGCATTATATTATCCTCATAAATTGTAGCATGTGCTGAATTAAATGTGTAAGTTTACTGTATAAAACGAATTCGCTCCTTATCTCACGCGTACTTACTATAGTCTAGTGTGTCAGTGCTTTTGCTGATACAGCAGCGGTTTTTGCTTTTCGTCAAATCTTATATTCTGTAGGCCCTGTAATGTCTAATTATATGTTTTCCGTAATGAACTCAATAATCATAACCACTATTTTAGTGAAAGGTTTCTCATGACACCTTGTGTATGATAAGTCTGGAATTTGTAGTATACTTTGAAAGTGCATGGTATGTTTGACAACAAAAATGGACATTGGGCCTATATATATATATATATAATGTATATATATGTATATATATATGTATATATATATGTATATATATATATGTATATGTATGTATGTATATATATATATATATATATATATATATTCAAAGGTATATCGTGAGCCGTTTATGTAAGGGTTTTAACTCCAGAAAAGGTATATAATTATGGATTCATTTTCATTGACTGCACACCCCACACTATACATTTACTTATCACTTATTTACAAATAATCTGTCAACAACGCAAATGGACAAATAACAATAAAAGTTTTCATTACTTAGTTTATTATGCGTGTTAAACAATCAATATCGATATGACATGTTTCAAAAATCAACTAAGGTTGACAACGTAAATCATAACATTTGTACATAAAATCAAAAACGTACTCAATGTAGTGTAAGATATGTTATATAGCAGTGCGTGGATAATAATTAATAAAACTAAAACAACACCAGTTGTCAAGGAGGTTATTTCAACAAATGCCACGTTTAACGTACTGATGATACTGCCGCACCTATCCGTTCACCCCGTGCTGCCGACATTTAGGACAGTACTGTTAAGTGAAAGCTACATATACCACGCTATCAGTATCGATAATATACTTCATGTACAGTATAAATGCAATGCTCTGGCTGTTGTTTTGAAATATTATGCCCAACACGTTATATTGCGCATACAAGTCAACTTTAGTTGCACACAGGCAGTGGTGCAGCGAAGAGACACAGATTGTGTTCACAAATACTAATTCCACTAACATCACTGACTAGAACTCCTCTATGCGCAACCAGGGCTCCGAGTAATGATACTATTATTATTTTAACCTCATTTTAGCGGAAGGCGAGAACATGTTTAATAAAAAAATTCTCGAAATATGTATGTACAAAAATGGTAAGTTTCTAACGTCGAATACTCGACCAACATTCGTTGTTGAAAATGTGCTATATTTTCTTGTAATCCCATTATAATTACCAACCACAAGGAACTCATTTGTATTTATATCAAAATACTGAAACGTAATATTGCAGATGTAGCAAAGCTGGAGGCGCAGAAGTGGAACAGACGCAGTCTATAGCATTCAGGTAACATACTAGTAGTATATGTACACTAGAAAGAAGCACGCATGCAGGGAGAGAAACAATCAATCGATAGATTTGCTACGCAGCAGCCATTATTATATATGGCCTAGCAGAACACGTTTTCTACCATTCGTTCTACATAGATGACATTTACAAAAGAGTAAATTAATGTTAGAGATACACTCCAATATGTAACAGAAAAGCTCAGCAAGAGAGCTATCGCCGACAGCAAGCATTTACCATAACTCTACTCCTGGCGGTCATCAGTACGTCAAACATGGCAATGTCACCGTTCAGGAGAAGACAAGTATCATTTCATAAACCAAAATTGACAAAATAACGTCGTTTCTCAACAACTAAATGTGTGCGTAGGATATATCCACATTGATACCACTCACAAACTGTTGTACGCTTGGAAATATATTATGCTCCATCAACAAAAAACATTATAATCCATTTGATCACAAACGCCAATGTTACACCACATTTGGCTCACAAAATATCATTAATTCATTCATGTATAAATATATATACTCACTGCGTTAATTGCTACCAACACTGGTGCTGAATATTGCATTCTACATTTTTATAGCAGGTTTTCAATAGCAAACTTTCTACATCAGTTTGGCCATGGTTCCGTTCCTCGATTTCAGCGGACTGAATCCAATGAACGGAAGGAACACAGGCCAACATCACCCTTGACAAGAGGGAATTAGGAGAACAACAACAACCTCCGTTGCAAAATAATGTCATCCACGCTACAGTATCATTTCTACAGAATTATCAAAATCCAGGTCAGTCCGTCATCCAAGCGTCGTTTCCGTTACACCTGCAGCAGAAGCGCCACACCACCCATGATCCACTTTGCTGCCTTCTCCTTCGACTTGAGGTTGAAGGTCCACACGTACGTGGCGCCTCGCAGCTTCGTCTTGTAGACGGGACACTCGTAGATGTTGCGCACGTCGAGGCGGTCGACCGGGATGGCCTTGATGAACATGACGGGCATTGCTGGCGCCAGCTCCTTCAGACGCGACTCATTGATCATGCCCGTCTGCGTGTCCCAGCGAGCGCCCTCCATGAACAGGCCGTGCACGTAGGCGCCCTCCCTCGGCGGCCCGGCCATGTCGTCCTTGCACTTTTTGGTGACGTCACACTGCAGCACCATGCGGTCGAGCGGCCACTCGTTCTTGCGGGCCATCTGCTGCATGATGGCGGTGAGGAACGACTGCGGGTTGAAGAACCCGGCGAGCCAGACGGCCGCCGGCAGGGTGAAGTCGGTCGCCCACGTGTCCAGCTCCTTGATTCGCAGCAGCAGATCGCCGAACCAGATCGTGAGACCGTACAGAGACGGATAGGCACGCTTGTCCCAAGACTCCGGCACTGTGTCCAGGTAGAGCGAATTACTCAAGTCTTCCATTTCGGCTGTGATGGTCAATTCACCCTGGAGCCAGATAGCATAGCGTCAGACTCCTCACGCGTAGGACTACTAGGTGTAATGTTACGTCTAACAATTCTGTATTGACTAAATATTGACATAATACACTGTTATATCAATAACTGTATCGCAGTTCACGAACTATGCATTATTTTATGACATCAGTTGTTGTTATCGTGTAAACAACATGACCTGATGTTAAACGAATAAATACTGACAGGTTATCTAACATACGTTATCGTTATCTAACATACGAATACGCGTTATCCACGCATGCCACAGCAATAAACCAACATAAAATATAGTACACGCATGGACCAGTGAAGAGGTAATGTTTACTATACTAATGTCTTCATAAGCATCTGATCACACGTTGTTATCAAGGACAAATACGTAACGTTTTCGTCAACAATGTAATAGTTGCCATACCTTGAGACCGAGGTTGAGCTCCTTGAGTGTGCGACGTATTTCGTTGGTGAGTCCGTTCATGCGCTCCGTCTCCTGAAGAGCGACAGTGACGTAGGGCGTCCGCTCCTCCACTGGTATCTTCCCTGTCAGTTCCATCATGTTGAACTCGTCAGGCAGTCTCTCGAGGAAGTCGTCCAACATGGTCTTGATCTGGCACAAATAACCACGCATGCCGTTACACCAATCAATCGCGACCATTCCGCATGATATCACGCCGCAAAGCAAACGTGATAAGTTACATGTAACACCTATGCATGCAACTAGCCTTAAGTAGTTACGGGAACCAATTCTGTCAACTTATAATATATTGCTCAGAATAGTTTCTTTTAACACTACGAAGGAGAATAAATATATTATTGCAACTTTTCTAACAATCGTCAGAATACTCTATTGAAACTCATTATAATTAATATAATGATGTTATTACTTGTTTATTTATTTTATTAGTTTTTATTACATTTATCTGCATACCGTATGTTTAGCCAACGTATTCAACATAACTACGCTATTTCACTTGTTTATTGACCTTATTTATTTAACTTACATTGACTGGTCGTTTAAACATACGTTGTACTTTATTTAACGTTTTATTTAACTTAGTGGCATGACTTGTTTGCGTCGATGAGCTAGTGTTTAACAGAGAACATGACATGCTGTCCGAGTATGTATAAACTATGTTGTTTGAGATCCCTCTCTATACAGATCCCTACCACTTCTTCCCTGCTGTCCCCAGCGCCTTCTCCAGCTCCCGTGTCTCTGGGCTGCATCTCGAGGAGGACACGGAACAGAGACTCGGACGTCTGCGTGAGGAACTCGATCTCGGCGTTGGGATGGAGGCCGTACAGGTACGGAGTCTCGGGAGGCAGGGCTTCGTCGATGTAGCCGTGGTAGCCCTTGTAGTCTGTGTTGGGTGGCACAGGGAAGCCAGGGGCGAGATACAGCTCGCCGTCAAGCTGAAAGCATGAATACACACGTCAGTGGAGACCTTAAATTGAGTCAGTTAATTTCTACAACAGGTGTTTCCTACAATTAACATCAAACCGCGACTGTACGTTCCTCATTTCAAATATAATTTTGTCAGTACGAATATAAACAATTGAAGGTGTACTGTCAGTCACATTATGTTTAATAATCCTGAAACGATGTCCTTAATTTGAATAATGCCACCACAACATTTTTAAATTGTAAATAATCCTATCAGATGCACGCACTATTGCTAATACAGATGAAGCCATATCGTTCATCCTGAATAGTGTTGGTGTTCGGTGCTTTCATAGTGTTCCCACAAAAAAGAAAACCCTCATTACAATAAAAGTATATGTTCTATTATAATTGTTATCTACTATATAACGTGTCTATATGGCCCGATATAAAACCATTGTAAAAACAAATATTTATTTTGATAATACTAGCTCACAGTGAGGATGGTCAGTCAACCTACCATTTCAGGTGCCATGTACTCTTCCAAGAACGTCTTGCACAGCTTACGATCCCAGTCATCCGTGATGTGACCTCCGTACATGATCTCGCCAAAGAGATAACGTAAATCTTCCCACGGCACCTGGTGAGGACACATACATTGTTCTTTATACACGTTGCAAACACATCTCTGTGCATTTACTGTTAAAACGTGGGTATGACTAAAGACAGTTTGCAGATGCAATCCTAGTAAAGTTTCGAAGGATTTGTCGTATTTGTAAAAGCGAGGATAAAAGTGAGTTATTTGTAGAGTTTGTCTACCGAGTCAGCTGAGTGATATGTTTGTGTGTGGTATCTTTTATTACATGCTGTTGTAGATCATATGACGTGTCATACGATTAATTCATTATGTACTATTAAATAACATGTTAATATCATGTATCCCTAACCTTTGCATTGGCCTCCAGGTAGTTGTACAACACGTTCATGCAGATTGTGAGATCGCCCGTGTTGAACGGGTACGAACGATTCCATCCCTGGGCACCGAACTTGCGACGTTCACAGATGACAGCGTGGAAGTAGCAGAGGGCAAACAGGATGACCTTGAACTCAGCCTCACGTGCACACATCTCCAGCGTATCCTGCAAAACGTAGGTAAAACCTGTTCAGCTGATCACATGCATGTGTGAACAACGAATATAATGATTACAATGAATACATTGCTAGTCTTTGTCGAAACAGGACTAATTATACAAGTGCTCTAAAAAGTACATAAATAATGTGACGTGCGATACGGATGAAACCCTTACCTGACTGAAGTTATCGAGGGCCTTGTGCAGGTTGGCAAACATGCCAGTCGGTGGTTCGTTGGTGATCTTGATGGACATCTCAAGGATACCGCCGGGGATGATGTGCGAGTCACGTGTGCCGGCAGGCTCGGCACTGATGAACACTCGATAGTCGGGGTTGCTATCCAGACTGTACTGCTCCAGCTTCTTCTCGAGTGTAGTCAACCACTTGGCCACCAGGTGGACATTCTGGAGTCACGACAAGATAATTTAATGATATTAAAGCGTACCATCTCAAAACAGAAGCCCTTTGAAGTAGTGGAACAACACGATTGTGATAAAAAGTAGTGTGATATTTAAAGGACACGTTTGAACGGCCAAAAGTTGAAGACTATCGCAGAAGATCAAGAGATAAGGGTGTCAAGATGTCAACAAAAAGAAATTGTGGTTTTTACCGCATAACAGGGAAATGTGATGTCAAAATATTGTCTTTACCTGCAAGACGACCCAGTGACCCTCCTTAGCCGCTAGGTCCATTGCAGTCTCGGCAACGATCTCCTGGCCTTGACCAAGAGAGATGTTGTGGAAGTTGCCCTTGTCTGTTGCAAACTTGAGTTTCTTTCCATGAGCCTCCACATCCTTCAGCGGGTCGACACCTGGACTCAGAAAACAGCGTCAAGGTGAATGTTTCGGTGTAAAAGCATAATGAAATAACTACCCAGTGTAACTCGGATGTTGCTTCCAGACAGTAGCATAATCGAAATGGAAGTCCATACGACATGCCCTGAACAAACCGCAAACATTGCGCAGTGGTGTTATAGTAATTTAAATACCGATATACAATGTGATAATATTGCAGTGTTTTCTCTCTGGCAAACAAGGTATTATAACACTGCGGCATTATGAATATATTAATCTACAGACCATTAAACAGTCATATGAATGGCCCTATATCAAAACATAATAACCTTCCACCGAAACAGGTCAACTTCAGTAGCCGTTCTATGCAGTATATATCTAGCCTGGACAGAATAGTCCATTACCTGCTTGGGCTACAGTTGGTCAAGTTATAATATATCGTGTTGCTTACACATCTTGACTGGTACAGGTGTAGTGCTAGTACTTTGTGGAAGTACAGGTGTGTGATGGAGTCGTGAGGCTGAGAATAGACACCTGTGGAGTGACACACTAAGTGATGTCACACTCACCTGGTGACAGGATAAAGAACAGTGGTGTGCCGGGTCCAGACTCCTCGAACGACGTCGCGAACTCAGTGCTGCGGCCCTCCACGTACTTCGTGCCCATCTTCTCCTCGATGAAATTCCTGGCAAATTAATTACTTTCCGTTAACATCAATATTGGAAATGTGAATAGCACTGCAAACCGTAGCACATTTGAAATATATTTCATTTGCAAACAAGGAATGTTTCTCTCAGATAATATAATTCTTTAAAACATAATCTCGTAAAGAAATCGTGCTGCAAATTCTGCAATCCTTGGCCATCTAGATGTCATGCGGTTCAAATCATCCAAGACAGTTGCGCAGTAAGACATAATCGGTACGGGCCACCATCTATTATGATAGGAACAGAATGCAAGTTGCACAGGCATCGTTTCTTATTAATTTAAAAAATCCTGAATATATTAGGCATGCTAATTTGTGGCCTGTGTTTTATCATCATAGTCGTTTGTGGTTCGGTTGTATAATGTTATTCAGCCATTGCACATACGATGGCGCAAAACAACAGTTTCAACATCATCATCATCACAACACATTTTAAAATCACAATGTAAATAAATAGTACGGTCGTAATTTAGGGCCTAATTAATAATAAAAACTGCACACATGTATTCCATGGAATATAATGCCTAAATGTGTAATTAATAAAGTGTCTTACCTGACAGCGTTTGACATTCGGTCCGGTCGCAGGGCTCGCATCATGCACAGTTTCTGCAGCGATGTCTTGTTCTTCCACTCCTGTGGAAACTTCTCCTTCTCCGGACACTCGCTCTCCACAAACTTCTTCCAGCGTTTTGCCGACCCCTCAATGTCGCGGTCAAGGTTGCGGAACTCCTCCATGTTGGACAGCGTCTGTCACGTGACATCAACATGTGCGTTAATTGCCACAGTTGTATATTTGCAATAATTATTCTCATAATGTTTAGATCAGCATGAGATGCACAAAATGGAGGTAACTTTAAAAGTCGGTCACAACTTGTGACAATACTGTCGTCGGTGATAGGGCGGCAGCTTTTCCGCTTTTCAAAACGTCCCTAAAATTAACAATGGATTCTGTTTAATGGTCGTTTTTTCATTTTCAGTTTATCTATCTTAAGGAAACGGTCTCGTGGTTCGTGGAACAGCAAAGACGTTATAGAAAAGAACAGTCGTACCTTTATTCCACCCCAACTGATGTGATTGAGGAAGTCAACGGGTGATGTAGCATTTGGCGCCACTGGGAACCTCAGCAGGAAGTCCAGCTCAGCGTGGTTGATCTGTTTGTTCTTCACCAACACCTGCAGTGACATGAACGTGTGAGATGAACGTGTGACATGTGACGTGAACACGTGACATGAGAGTGATTACACAAATAAATAACATCGAACCTGTTGGTGAATCAACAGCGTTGTACACATGTTTATTTTCCCTTTCTTATCATCATTTCATTTACATTAATATATATATATATATATATGTATATATATATATATATATATATATATATATATATATATATATATTATATATATATATATGTATATATATATATGTATATATATATATAAATATATATATATATATATACATATAATATATATATATATATACACACATATATATGTATATATAAATATATATATTTGCGTGTGTATATATATATATATATATATATATATATATATATATATACATATATATATATGTGTATATATACACATATATATATATACATATATATGTATATATCTATATAAAATATTACAGCTGTCACGCATCAAAATGATACGTGTGTGGCACGTCGTATAAAACATACATTCAGACATATTAGTACTGAAAATATACAATTCCATATCGAGATCATAAACATGTTTTTTTCACCTCTCAAACCTAACAAGTACTCACCAGGAAAGTCATTTGTGCAGTGAACGTCAACTTGTCACATTCAAACAGACCCCTGGTTGTGTAGTTGTAGACAAAGAATGTGATGGTGTCAATGAGAACAACCACTCTCTGTTTGACGTCCTCCACTGGTTCAGCCCGGTCAATGGCATTACCGAAGACAACGCTGAACGCCTGCAACGACCAAAGGCATCGTTATATGGTTGACCGGGATATTTTCTTTAAAACTATCTACCAAACAACAACACACTTAGTGTAGGTGAAGGAAGCAGACGTTCCAATTTATACATATCTACAACAAGCAGCTGGTAGCCACATCATTTTTAATTTATGTGTTAAAACCAGTATGTTTTGTTTGTGATTCTGCGATAGTAACCATTCCAACTTGCCAGACACCCGGTTGAGACGATAATGGGAGAAACCCTTGTAGTACCAACGCACTCTCAAACGTTTGCGGCATCGCACTACAAGTGTTGCCAAATGTATAATAATTGCTTGTGTCTGCTCCATTTTATGGATGACTCACCTTAAGGGAGAATTGGTACATGGGATGAATGATGTTGAGTTCGTTGAGGATGAAGTAGAGGAGTGACGCCTGCGCTGCGGCCGGCCGATACAGCTCTCTGGCCTCGTTGATCTTTAGCTCCGTGATCTTTCCCACCTCCACTTGCACCTCAATTTCACTCGCCGTACGCTTCGTTGTCTCGAGGTTCTCGACCAATGCGTAGTCGCCGAGGAAGTTGCCCTCGGCTGCGGACAGACGTGCCAGCAGATTGTCCTCCAGCGACTTCAGTGTGATCTTGAACTGGTTCTGCTGACGCGTCAGTTCAGCCTTTGTCCTCTCGAGATCCGGCCGCTCTTTGCTGACCACAGCAGCGAGCAGCTGGTCCTCTAGACCGTCGATGGTCACTGTAAAGTTGATGAGTGTTGTCTGGGCTTGCATCTCTGGCTTGTAATGCGGGTTCGCCATCTTCGTGTGCAGAATCAGTTTGAAGTTGGTGTTGTATTCCACCTGGAACAATGGCACCATCGTGAGCATCAACAAAGAGCGGTCTTATTCAGTATGTTGTTAAGGAACAATGTGCATATGTAGTTATACAAATGGGGCAACTTTGATTGGAAGTTTCAAACTTGAAAGACACCGTAATTTTATTACCATAATGATATCATAAACGTCTGCATGATATCGAAATCTACCAAATACCTGTGCGTGCATGCACGCACGTGCATGTTCGCGTGTGTGTTGCATGTTTGGGTAAACTGACACAAAAAAGAAACAAGCAGACTCGACATCAGGTAAACCATTAGGTCACCCAGTGTCGGTGGCGTTTAAGACAAAACCTATATCAATGTTACATACCTCTTTGTCGCCCAGTTTGATGGCACGACCTTTCTTGATGGTGTTGCGACCCAACAGTGGATCGAGCACAGGATCGACTGATTCTTCGATGTTCTCAATGAGTACAATTTCGCCATTCGATACTGCCCTCTCAATTGTGTCAAGGTACGACCTCTGTCCCAGCCGCACGACAGTCAAGTCATTACCATATTTGGTCTTGATCCACTTTATCCCTTGGAGCTGCGGATCTATCATGAGCGGCCATCGCTCGCAGTTTGAGAGGATTGTCGCATTCTCTGTCGACATGCGATCACTTGGCAAGCCCTCGTTGTTCCACCCCGCGATGATGGCGCCATCTGTGAGTAACGACAACAGATCGAGGTCCGGCGTGTTGAGGATTTTTAGTTCTTTCATCGACGGCAGCCAGTGCTTCTCCATCAGAGTCGTTCGGTACGGCTTGGTGAAGCAGCCAACGTATGAGATGAACGCCGTGACGAGCAACACGTCTCCCGGGAGACTCTTCTCCTGCTCCTTAAAGTTCTTCACTGCCTCCCCCCAGCGCACGTTCTCTGATGCAAGTCCACCGACAAGTCGGTTCGCCAATTCAATCGTCTTGTTGGTCGCCTCGGCCTCCTGCTGACATCTCAGTTTGTCTGCTGTCGCCTTCTCGAACTGCGCTGTCAACTTGCCCAGAGCCTCCTCAAGTTGGAAGATCTTGTCCTGGATCTTGCGCAGTTTCTCCTGCGCCTCTGCCAACTGCTTGTTGGCAGTTTCCAGAGCCATACGCTTCGGCTCCACTTCGCAGAAGACCCGGTAGAAGGCCACGATGTTGACGACCCAAGCGCAAAGGCCACCAGCAGCAAGGGACTTGCCCTGGATGAACTCCGCGTCAAACTCCTTGTTGTCGAGGTATGGTTGGATAGCCTTCAGACACACTTCAGGAATGTTCTCTTTGTCGTAGTTCTTCAGCAAGTTCAGGAAGTCGTCCACCTGAAGGTAAAATCGATGTAGAATAGCAAGTGTTTCGGAAAGATAACAACAACACGGCGTATGTAAAAGTGTCAATGTTAATTAAATATACACATTTAGTGGTTATTTGAAAAACATGTTATTTTCACAAATTACAGTAACAGTAACTTTGCTAAACAAAACAATGGCTCTGAATTTAGGTCAACAAACTACAATTAGCGTCAATAATAAGAATAGTAAGTGTATTGGAAAGATTCAGGACATAGCTTTCGTAAGCAAATTATGGCTCTGCAGTTTTTGTCATAAAATATCATTAGGATTAACAATAAGATCTATAATGTAAGTCAATGACAAGAACACACTGTATCATTCAGATAGGAGGCATTATCTAAGAACTGTTTTGTCCTAAACAATATTATAGCGTGCATCCTGCAGGTATATTTAGTGTTTCAACACCGTTGTTCTTATCCACTGCAAAAGTCCTTCGACCACCACGTTTTGTAATGCTTAAATCACGACGTTTTGCTAACAATTAAACTATTCAATGCACTTCGTCAATACGGCAGTTCATTACAACTACCGGCGTACATTAAAAACTCTTTAATCAGCTACAACATGGTATTGTTTCGTTTTAATTATAATGAAATACCAACCTTGCCCATGACCACTTTGGCAGCCTTCCAGCTTCTGTCCTTGGGAATCTTTCCTGACTTGTTGGACAACAGGACCATGACAGCCCCAAGAACGTTGATGACAGCTGCAGGCGGCGATCCAAACGACTTCAACTCCGTCAAGTTGCCCTACAAAAGACAATATCATCCACACTATGTTCAGAAATGCCCGACATATGCCATCTATTTATGGCTTAACTTCACACACGTGCACAGTCTATTACATGTCGGTTTGAATTCAAACAGACATACCCGGTACCTATGTTGCTTTATTGTGAATTTAATTTCAATACATGAAACTTTTATAATTATAACTAATGCAAAAAAGCAATGATGGTTTATTTCATATTCACCTATAGACTAATTGACAATGTATATGTATATGCGATCATCCATCACGGTAAAACATTAATAACCCATTTTCTCCTCAGTACCATGCATGGCGTTCAATTTAAATACGGCATACCACCGAGTGACTCTGATTCCCTATCATATGCGTTCGTCAAGAACGTTGAAATGGTGCTCATGTTACAATGAGATTGATTGACCCACCTTGTTGAGGGTGTCGAGAGCCTCCTGAGCAGCCTTCAGAGCTGGCTCGGCCTTGGCGAGATCCCTCATACAGTCGTGTTGTTTCTTGGTCACCTCCTCGTTGATAACCGTCACTTTCTTCTCCTCCCCGTCTGCAATCGCCTTCTCGTGTGACACCTTCTCTGTCTCAGCTCCGACCACCTGGATGAGCTTGTTGGCTTCCTCGTTCTTGATGGCCAGTTCCTTCTCCTGCGCGGCCAACTTCGCCTTCAGATCGTCGACCTGGAGCAGACGACATTCAACATTAGAGTGCCTTTTTATATTTCACAATCCCTGGGATGAATGAATGCATCAACGAAGGAACGGAAGGACGGGCTGGCAGGAGGAGGGACTGACGAATGGTTTATGTATAGTTTGACAAAACCACATTATTATATTGTTGTGTATCATACCTGCAATATACATTTTTGCTGTAGAATCTGTTTTATGTGAGCCTCTAAATATTCCACTCATGCACAGTATTCCATTTAAATATTGTCGATGAAATAAAAATGATTTTATTTCTTTTAAAATGTCAGTGACCCACTGTCTATGCATCAGGCACGAAACTAACCTGCTGTGCAGTACTGTTGAGTTTCTCGAGACCATTTTCAAGTCGCGTCATGCTCGCTTGGAGTTCTGAGTGCTTCAGCGAGAGCAAATTCTGGTAGAGTTTGATCTGTTCCAAGAAGCTCTTTGGAGTCGTGTAGTTGTAACGCCGGTCGTTTTGGAGGTACATGGCACTGATGTTATTGACAGACACGTGCACTTGTGACATGAATTGGGCCACCGCAATTCGCATCTCCGGCTACAACAAACAATGTACCATATATATGACGTACAGTGGTCAACATGCAGTGAATCTCAACTGACACATGTATAATATAAATATAGGTATCTAACGCATATATTCAATATGCTCTGTCCAGAACGTATGTATTAATTTTAATAATTGCACTTGTCTAGGGACACCCGTGGTATTTTATAATAACATGACACCAAAATAACGGTCTGAATTACGTAATGACGATTGCATGTTTTTATCATCACATATACAGCGGCAGAAAGGTATTTCAGTAGTATCTAACCGAAAGACAACTGACTGCCCCAGTATTATAATAGTGTCAATACGTTGAGTTTAATTGGGTAAATTAAATAATAATGGTCAGTGAAAAAATCAAATGGTAAATTTGCATGCTACTTGTTATTTAAAAATGTATAAATAGTGATCATTTATTATATTACGCACCCACGCACGCACGCACGCACGCACGCACGCACGCACGCACGCACGCACACACACACACACACACACACACACACATCTAGAATTTGTCTATCAATTGTCTATCAGCAGACGTAAACATTTATGGTTATTCTTAAGAGTATTGTACATACACGTTACATTATCAGGGAAACAAGAACAACATCAAATGTGTGCGACTGATGCAATATTCATACCGACAACAATTCCACTTCTTCCAGGAAACGTTTGCTGACAGACATCAATGCCTCTACAGGCCATTCATGGAACCAGTCGATACTCGTACAGTTGGTGATGGCCGGGAACTTACGACTCCTCACACGCAGTGTATTGCCCACAGGTGAGAAACACAACACCACCTGTGGTCGGAAAACAAATCGAAAATACACAAACTGTATAATAATAAAACTTTATTTTGACATCATCAAATCCGGGACGTATGTATATTTAACTTACAACAATCTAAAGACATGTATACAACATGAAGGTAATGCTAAAACAAGTTCAGTCATATATACACTACTCCTCAGTCCTTATAAAATCACTGTTAGAAATCAGGAATTGTTTTATTCCGATATATATATATATATATATGTATGTATGTATGTATGTATGCTTTTATGATTATTATTCTTTTAAAACATCAAGCTTTTTGATTTGTAGTTACTCATGTTATTCATATAAATCACAATCCTTATATTTTTTATGTTTAGCATAAAGAATTCCATAAAAATATGAGATATTTATAAAATCTTTTTCCACAGAAATCTGTATTTATGACTGAACATTTGTGTAAACCCATTTTTCTTTAAATGTACCTCACTATACATAACTTGTTTCAAATGTTCTTCTGTTTTCACATTTATAAGTTTGTGACACAAGTACATAGGTTATTCATTTTACATTTTAAGTGAAACAACATTTCACTAGGTTATTCCTCTTGAAATTCGACATTGTATACAGGGTATCATTTCAATGTGTTGCCCCATACTGTATATTTTACTTATAACAATCTTAAGACACTGAAACAATGTAAGCATAATACTAAAACAAATTCAGCCATACATGCACTACTCCTGAGTCCTCATAAAATCACAGTTAGAAATCAGGAAATGTTTTATTCTGATATATTTATACATATGTGTGCTTTTATTATTGTTATTCTTTTAAAACATCAAGCTTTTTGACTCATGTTGTTCATGTCAATCACAAATAATCCTTATGTTTCTAAATATTTAGCATAACAATTTCCATAAAAATATGAGATATTTATGAAACGTTTTTCCTCAGAAATCTGTATTTATGACTGAAAATGTATGTATTTCGCACGCACGCACACACATAAGTTTGTGCCACAAATACAAAGGTTATTAATTTTACATTTAAAGTAAATCAATATTCCACTAAGTTATCCCTATCGAAATTGCACATTGTATACAGGGTATCGTTTCAATGTTTTGCCCCATATTATTGCATCCAAAATAATACCTTTACGTTTCACATCATCTTGATTCTTACTTGTTCATCCCCATCTCATTGAGAGGTGGGGATCAACAGCTACACAGAATTTCAACAACTATTAATAAAAATGTACTGAAAATACCAATATCAATGAAGGCTTCATACCTTGAGCTGGCGCCGGACTCGGTCAATGAAGAAAGACCAGCAGTTCTCGCGAGTGTCCTCAATGCCCATGCCTTTTACCTCGTTCCTCACACCACCGATGATGTCTTCGATCTCATCATCAGGAAACAAGTCAGGAATCTCTCCAGATGCTAGCAGATCATTGATGAGAACAAGGAACTTCTCGTCCGCAACTTGACTGTCTGTCATGAGGAACACCATGCCGAGGTTCTTGACGCCGGCCTTGATATAGAGGGAGCTAAGGTCAAGTTTCAGGTCAGAAATACTGTAGCCCTTGCGCAGTGTGATCTGGAACACCTCGAGGCCGCTGATGGAAGATGCAAGACGGGAGAGACTCTGCTTGCCGCTGCCTCCCACGCCTACAAGCAGCGCATTTCCTCTGGGGAACTCGAGAATGCGGCTGAAAAACAGCATTATGTAATGATAAAGATGCCAACCGTGAGAGAATATGTGTACATCGTAGCTATAATGACATTTAACTAAACAATGGATGAAAATGAAACTAAAAATTAACCTAAATCATAATGGTCAGATAATGTATATTTTCAACAACCAAACAAAGTAACAGAACCATCAATGGCGATACGCTCTAAGCAGCCAAACAAGGACTAACTAGGAACAACATACTTGATTCTGAGGATATTCAAGATGGCGTCACCAAACAGCACGAGGTTCATGGCGGCATTGATTTCATTGTAGCTGTCCAGCGCCTCGTTCAAGATCTTTGTGATGCTGTCCATATCGGAGACCGGACCATACTTTGGGTCACCGATGCCACTGGCGAAGTGGCACATCATGAGAGGCTCAGCAAACAGGGCGGCCTCCTCCATGTCCTAGACAAGTCACACAGGTCACACATTACTAATTACCACATGCTCCAGTAACGTCTAGGTCGACAGCAAACAGGGCGGCCTCCTCCATGTCCTAGACAAGTCACACAGGTCACACATTACTAATTACCACATGCTCCAGTAACGTCTAGGTCGACAGCAAACAGGGCGGCCTCCTCCATGTCCTAGACAAGTCACACAGGTCACACATTACTAATTACCACATGCTCCAGTAACGTCTAGGTCGACAGATCCACGCAAGTTTTACTATAATCTCATTTGCAAGGGCAAAACTAGTTTACTTCAGATGAAGCCAAAACAAATAGACGTCTAATGATGAGTTCTTATAAATGTGTAACTAATTATGATATGTGAAAACTATAAAATAGTTGTCAATCTACTCACAAATAAAAATGTAGCTTTGTATTTGTCATTACATTTTTGACCACATATATTTGGTAAGGTATGCAGGTATGATACGTTGAACAGACTGCAGTGGAAACACATTCAAATGCTACAGACAAAATCAAGGCAAAATCACGGCTATTTAAATGCTGAGATGTGTGTATATTCGACTGGCACAATACTAGTATATGAAATGATGAACAATAAATACTGATGAACTATAAATGATACACACACAGGTGGTTTGGTAAAGGGAGAGGGCTGACTAAGCAAACATCCACATGATCCGCCATGACGCCACTATGACATGACAACGTCTACTGGCAAGGGTGTAATCAGAACGGGGTATTCTCACCAACAACAACACGTACCTCATCTCCTGGCTTCCGGCGGATTAAACAGGCAATTGTAAGGTGTTTAACACATGCCACAAGTCAATCTATACATTAAAAATACAATCGTGACATTGTCAACTTTTCAAAGAGTTAGGGCATAATTAGTATATGCTCACTGTTTTAATGTATTTTGTGTTATATTTCCAAACAACTTACTTGTTACTAAACATTTACTGCTTTACCGAATTTATCACATATCAGACAACAACAAAGCTCTATCTGTATACATACCTCAAATGCTTTTTTTGAAAAGTCTTTCACGAGTTTGTCGAACGTTTCTAGATCTTTTTCTTCAACAAGCTTGTCTCTGTACACTCGATTGGCCTCGTGCATCCACAAGCGTACCAGATCTATTGGTGTCTTGTAATTCTCAGGCATAGCAAACAGCATACCCTGTAGCCAGTAAAATAGCAGTCAGTCTCCATTAGGAAATCTTCCTTCTTCATGCATTTAACCCATGGCAGGAATAAAGATAGCCTGTTGCATGCAATTTAAACTATTACGCTAATTACTACTTTTCGTACCTTATAGAACATGTCAAAGTGCTACTATTTATATCAGAAAATGCACTAAGCTGTTGATTTATCTTTATCAATTGATGAATTATAGGGCAATTAACGCGTGACATGCGTCACAATATATGTTTAATATTAAATCATAATTTTGGACGATAAATAAAAACACCAGCATTATATTATACGGCGTTCTTCCCTCAGTTTGTATGTATATGTTGCAAAAGGTGCAATGCATTTATTTTATTTAGAGAGTTAGTACTGTAAATATTTTACTTGTTTCTGATAAAATACGACTTGTTTCCTCGGTACACACACAATTCTGAATACACCAGGTTCTACCATAGGAAGCTTCGGTGCTGCTATTACTTAGAGGCCCCTCTAATAGTTAGTAGTTAGAGGCCCCTCTGATAACATACCTGGAAGATGTTGGAGAGATCTCTCAGGTTGAAGACGTAGTGGAATTTGATGGCTGTCGGCAAAAAGGTCGTCGCCACCTTTGTATGCATGCCGATGGCGGCGTGGACCAGGGAGCTGCCGACCTTCTGTACCGGCTGTTGGAAGTTGTTCTGTGCGAGATGCTGCAGCAGGATGTTGCTGTAGATTGTGTGCAGAGCGTCGACGCCGGGGAAGCTCATGGCGAACACGCAGAAGTGGCGCTGCAGACGACTGTTGATGGTGAAGCTGCCGGCCGTCGGGTTCATGCACGACACGTACTGCGTGTTGTGCACCTCTTTCAGGGACAGCTTTGTGCGGTCGTACCAATGGCTGTAGTCGAGGTGCTGGCGGATGAGTGTGTGGGGCTGTACGGTGAAGTACTTGTCGACCTGTGACACGAGAGTGACATTGTCAGCGAAACAGTCATGCAGCTGCCATGCACCAACCAATGAAGCAACAAACCAACGGCTGTAATTGTCACCATTATAATATTTTTAACTTAATCATTCAATTTATTTAAAGGAACTGACACAATTCGGGTATCGTAATGCCATTAATGAGTTTACGGACATGCTTCCCCAAGCACCAAAGAACTGACATAACGAGTGCGCGCGCGCGTGCGCGCACACACACATACATACACACACACAATATATATATATATATATATATATATATATATATATATATACATATATATATATATATTGCAGAATGCAAAATAAATAGCATGCTTCAAATACATTCATGTTTCCATGACATACCTCTGGCATATTCATGTCGTCAATGAAGTAGATGAGTGTCTTTGTGCCGGGGGGACCATAGTTTCGGCCAGCTTTCTTCTCGAGCGGTTTCTCAAGGACGCCTTGCAACATCATCGACGTCGTGTAGAAGTTGAACGGCACATTGGCGATCATGTAGGATTCGGGCAGACTCAGAAGCTTGTCGTTCATGAGTACGGTCTTGCCAGTACCAGCGGTCGCCACCAGCATCACTGGACGGTGCATCTCAATGAGCATGTCGATGAAGAATCGCACTCTCGTCGTCTCCGCAGTCGGCACCAGCGCCGCCTGCAGCGAACACAAATACACATCAAGAAACACCAGAGAGTAGACAGTTTCAAAAGTAAGGTCAACACTCAGAAACCACTGGAACACTTAGCATAAAACCTATCTTTCACGGTGTCACACTTGGGTGACTGTACGCCAGAAGGTGTTACATTGACTGTAGAATGCAAGAATGTCTCTACTGTGAAATAACGTCAACAAACATGTATGACGAGTATTTATTGTTGGATGCAACACTTGTGGAGATTACACGACGAGCTGACACGAAAATCGTTGCAGCTGTCTAATATCGACGAACTTCTACGTATCAACACGCATTCTTTTTCGATAGAAACAATGGTTTATATTTTGAAAAGTTGCGGCAACACAACATGCTGTAGGTAGAAGATAACAGCAACACCGATATACCTGAAGGGGTATTTCTGCATCCAGTTCAAACTTTTCGACCTTCTTGACCCAAGGCTCAAATTTCTTTGTCTCCGAGTCGATGAAATAGTCGAAGACAGTGCCTTGAGATGGGAACTTGACTGTCTTGAATTCTGTTGTCCACCATTTGGTGAATTCTACTCTGTGATCAATCAACTACGAAACAAATGCAAACAGAAAATGTTATATCAAATCATCAAAGTTCTGTGCAACATTATCATTAAGACATTGTATTTGTAATGCGAATTTCTGCGAATGCAAAATATGTTAAAATAGGAATACTAAAACTATAACATATATTAGATGAGTTGGGAAGGTAACTTTCAACATCCACAGGAATCACATATACAATAGCGACAAGCAGTGAACACATAATATTCATTTCCTTTCCTATGCGTATGCTTCACGGGACAGTCTTCTGTGCCTGTGTGCACGTTGCCACCTTTAGGATGCACTATCAAACATATGAATTTATTGTTTGGTTTCTTATCAAGTGACGCATAGGCGCTTGTGAACTACATTATACTTCCGGATGGTGGGTATTTATGCTTACTAATATCAAAAATAGTCAAGCGAGTGACAATAATGTGCCACTCAGAACCCATTCAACATATTACCTTCTACTAGCATTCTCACGTCCCAGTCGATCCTTATGATTTAGGTATAATATGAAAAATTGTGCTTTCTGTTATTCTAAAATTTATCTAGATTTTCTGGCAACAATTCACAAATCATTTATAAACGGACATACAGTGTACAATCGTGACGTTTTGGAAATAATTTATACCTTTGAATAGCAGACAGTGTACGCATTCGAGTAGTCATTCGGACTGAATGAGTTATAAGATTGCTTGCTAACAACCGTGGAACTGAGTGTTTTAGGACATTTACGTTTGAATTGTACATTTATTTATTACTTGGTTGTCTAATTTTCACATCAATTTTGCACGAATGCAAGTAAACGTAACTCTTAAACGTTTGCCACTTCACTCCACTGTGACACTTCACTCCACTGTGACACTGACCTGATCCTGAAAGAGACAGCTGCCAAACGCCCAGACACAGCAGAAGACGAAGTACAGCTCGTACCACTCCTTGGGGCAGTCGGGTGGAGTGTTCTCTGGCGTGAGCACGCACTCGAGCAGGTAACACAACATCTGCAGATGGCTGATGTCTGCGATAGGCGTGATCTTCTTGAAACGGAATTTCATCACTTCGAGACATGTCGGCACGTACTTGTCAAAGAGAATCGTCAGATTGGCGCGTTCCGATTGCACCTCTCTTGTGTCGATCCAGCTGCTCACTGGCCTGCAAACATCGCCCGATGGCGTGTGTTAGAGTGCGTTCACGGCGTTAGAATCTTTTGATAGTTAATACAAGACAAACGTTAATACCACGGCATAAAACAAACCATAAAAGTGCATAGTGCTCGGAAATGTTTCGAATGTAGCATTTTTAAAGAAAAACATATACAACCAAAATGAACACTTATGATTTTACTATAATAAAACAATTTTGTATTACATGCACACATACTCTGATTAAGACGGATGTGCAGCTATGTAATTTTACGCACTTCCGATTAGGGCATACTTCTATACATCACGGTGCAAATGTCTAATTCAAAATGACCGGTGCGATGACGACAAATCTAATGTTTACGTCATCTTGCACATGACTTTGTTCTGTTATTTGCCCTACTGCGCCACTGTCTCGTCAGATTCCAGGGCATGCAATGAACGAAGAAAACAATGTGTACGTGAGTGTACACTCACGGATTCCAGCCAAGGTCAGCAGGGTTGATGAACAAGATTCCAGCACGGGACACCGTAGCTGGAGTAGCTGTCTTCAGATGGCTGATCTCAAACAACAGCCGCATGCTCGCTGTCAGCGTAATGCGCTCGTTACTAGCCAAGGTGAGAACCTACAACAGAACACATCCCATCATCATTTCTTAGAGTACTGTTGAGCATCGACGAAGCATCGAAGATAGCGAGTGATGTTGGCTGGCTTAGTGATATTGATTTATCGGTGTTGCATTTTTGAAGTTTAAACAGCTTGGTACTCCTATGCCTATCTGGCCATACTGTAGCACACCATATTGGCCTTGGTTAGTGTTTGCTAACTAATTATTTGTGCCTTTTTCAATATTTGAATTTGTTCTAAGATGTGTTATTTGTGTCTTACGAAAAGCTATATATTGAATATATATTGTATATATATATATATATATATATATATATATATATATATATATATATATACTGTGTGTGTAATTGAGAGCCATTTATAGTGACATGCGTTATGAGAAATAGTAGTCATCATATCTCACAATATCGTCTAGCCAAAAAATTTGAATTAAAGTGTTCATATCTTGCGATATTAGAGAACGTACACTTCTGACTTTGATATAGTCATGACACATCTTTTCCATCGTGTTGCAAACCATTATTGACACAGGAAAGCATTATATATATATATATATATATATATATATATATATATATATATATATTGTATATATTGTATATATTATTGACACAGGAAAGCATTATAGATATATATATATATATATATATATATATATATATATATATATATATATATATATATATATATATATATATATATATATATAATGCTTTCCTGTGTCAATAATGGTTTGCAACACGATGGGAAAGATGTGTCATGACTATATCAAAGTCAGAAGTATACTATCTCTAATATCGCAAGATATAAACACTTTAATTCAAATTTTTTGGCTAGACGATATTGTGAGATATGATGACTACTATTTCTCATAACGCATGTCGCTATAAATGGCTCTCAATTATACACACAGTATATATATATATATATATATATATATATATATACTGTATGTATATATATATATATATATATATATATATATATATAGATATATATATATATATATATACGGTATGTAGATATATATATTGTATATATATATTGTATATATATATATATATATATATATATATATATATACTGTTTGTATAATTGAGAGCCATTTATAGCGACATGCGTTATGAGAAATAGTAGTCATCATATCTCACAATATTGTCTAGCCAAAATATTTGAATTAAAGTGTTCATATTCATACGTTTCATATGTCACAGAATAATCAATTTTTTATAAAACTGAACGCACAAAGTTGGTAATACAGTGTATTACTAGATGTAAACATACAGCAGACCATAACCATCTCTCAAGAATTATCTCTTGGATATATTAAGTGTGTTGCCATGTTTGCAATAAGAAAATTTCACGCTCACCTTATTGTCGTCCATGACAGTGTTGAGTGATTCGATCCACATGGGATCAATGTCACCATCAAGAACAATCCACTTCGGACCATCATGAGTCACATTCGACAAATCTCGCATGATAACAGAAAACAGTCCTGAAACAGAAAGACAAGATTGTAAAATCAAACAGTGAAAAATCAGCCATGCTTATTTTCATTTTAAATATATCAGGCCTCCATAGCGTGTTATTACATTGTTGTTTCATGGCAGTGACATGGTCAATGAACCAAAAGCATGTAAAGCTGCATTTGTATCATGCATACAAGAGTCTGGGCAACCAATAAGTACTGATTATCTCGTATCTATGTCAATCGACATACGGACCTATAAGCCTCTCGGACTGAATTACATGGGAATATCGCACAATAATATATTATGACGCTTATTTCGATTCAAAATATATCCTTGTAAACATGCTCTGATTACGTAGAGAGGGTTCGCTGTCATCTTTAACGCCACGATACCACGTGGTCGCTTTACTATTAAACTTTTAAATTTTCCGTGGGGACTGCTATGCTGACAGGTTTTTAATCGAATTTATACTACAAATGTATTTGTATTTATTTTTCTAATGTTGTCAAATGTTGCGTACATACTCAATATTGCTGTATACATGAAAAACAAATTTTAGGTATACCCACGCTTTGTGTTATTCAGACATAATCTTTCGCTTGATTCCAGTGCACAATTAATGGCCTAAGCATACATTAGTTGCATGGTCTTTAAAATACAACTGCATTAGGTGAAGGTACACTCACCATCTTTCCATTCCCTGGTGGCGGGGTTGATGATGCCAAACAACTCGTCATTGGTCACAGCCTTCGGGTTGATATCAATGGCAACTGGCTTCAACTTCATGTTCTGATTCGCCTTCATCAGTGACTTCCAGACCATACTCTTGCCCGTGCCTGCGTTGCCGACAATGAACACCGAATGACGCACGTCAAACAGCTCCTGCAGCTGCACCATCTACAACCACAGACAAATGATGAACATGTTATAAACATTCATTCAGAAATACCAGACTTTATCACAATAAAACTATAAAGTAACACAACAAACACAGAACTCATAAACCGGCAAAACTAATCAGTATCAAGAGAGATTTTAAATTGAGAGTAGCCATGAAGGGAATTTCTACAATTGCAACATAAAGAAAACCAAAACCATGCAGACCCCTAAAAAGCTGAAGGAGAGTCACAGCAGAGGTGTTAAACACATTTGAAACTACCTGAAATGCAATAGACAATATGATGTGATTGAGAATCATTTAGGGCCGCTGCTCTATTCAACGCCAATCCAATGGGAATAAGAATAAGAATAGTCTACTCAGAAAAACATTTTACTCCACAACACTGCATATTGTGTTCTATTAGTTGTAATTAAATTTGTTATAATTAAATTGACAATGGGAATAATAAAATTCAGTAAGTGAACTGGCCTTATAATATTTTACCAACCTTGAGAATAAAGCTCTCTTCTGGTTGCAGACGAAGGTCATGCACAGCTTTCTTGATTTGCTTCTCCAGGTCGTAGTTGTGTTTGCGGGGCACATTGAGTGCAGGGAACAGATCGCCAATGAGACCCATGAAGACGGGCAAATCATCCGTGACAATCTTGGGCACGTTGAAATCACGTAGCGCTCGCATCAGTACCTGCAAGTCAACACTTGGTGGTGAGACAATGAACAGAAATCACGTAGCGCTCGCATCAGTACCTGCAAGTCAACACTTGGTGGTGAGACAAGGAACAGAAATCACGTAGCGCTCGCATCAGTACCTGCAAGTCAACACTTGGTGGTGAGACAAGGAACAGAAATCACGTAGCGCTCGCATCAGTACCTGCAAGTCAACACTTGGTGGTGAGACAAGGAACAGAAATCACGTAGCGCTCGCATCAGTACCTGCAAGTCAACACTTGGTGGTGAGACAAGGAACAGAAATCACGTAGCGCTCGCATCAGTACCTGCAAGTCAACACTTGGTGGTGAGACAAGGAACAGAAATCACGTAGCGCTCGCATCAGTACCTGCAAGTCAACACTTGGTGGTGAGACAAGGAACAGAAATCATGACAGCCTGTGTCTATCTGCCCATTTAAAATAGAAGTTGAGAGATGTAAGTGGAACCATTATGATCTTATATATATATATATATATATATATATATATATATATATATATATATATATATATATATATATATATATATATATATCTATATATATACATATATATATATTATATATATAATGTAATATATAATGTAATATATAATGTAATACATATAATGTCATATACATAGATATAATTATATAATGTAATATATATGGGTATATAATCCTCCCTAAAGGCCTTTGAAATCAACAACGAGTCTTGGGAAAGCCTAGCAGCTGAACAAGGCACCTGGCGCAGCCTGATCCGGAAGGGAGCTGAGTCCTATGAACAAACCAGGATACATCAGGCGGACGAAAAGAGACTGCTCCGCAAATCCAGTGCTGCGGAAACAAGCTCTGCGGTTATTACTGCTCTTCCATGTCCGAACTGCGACAGAACGTTTCGTGCCCGAATCGACCTTATCAGCCACATCCGGACACATCGCCTATATGCGACAGATCAGTGATGTCATGGTCGAACAAGATAATACTACTATAGTATAATTAGGGTTTACCTCATCCTCAGGTCGACCGACGTCAGCCCTCTTGAGAGCTCCGGCAACCACGAGCACAGACTTGATGGCCCGTAGACCCCAATCGTAGTGATCCTGGTGGCACACGGACAAAATTAAGAACAAAATAAACACGTATTTTATACTGAACAATAATTAAATTACACATTGCAGAGATGAACATAAATGTTGCACCTCCACAAAAGTCAATCACTAATAAAATAGAAGTATATTACTGATGGCTGAATAAACACCCACAAGTTACAAGCATTGGTCAATGTGTAATGAACATTTGTAAACGTTTTATTTATTTATGTGGTCGTGATCGCTGAACAACATAGGTAGGTACACGTATTAAACCATAGCTTTTAAACCTGGAAGTCCTACACTGAGATACTTTGTGCTTTAATTGTTCTATTATAATATTATTATAAACTTTATTTCAATACTGTCACACTAACGACCCACCTGTTTCGACAGCAGCTCCTTACAAAGCGAGTAGAGGGTGATGAACTTGCGGGCCAACAGACGGGCATCAAGGAAACCCTCGGCCACCAACATGATCTCGCAGATCATCTCAAAATCAGGAACGACCATGGCACATGGTCTATAAACAAGGCAAACACGAAAGACTGATAAATAAATATTCACAAAGAGATTTGCATAGCTGTAGTTGTACTTACATGCCTACTATTCATATCAGGGCATCTATTTGAGACTACTATTTAGACTGCAGCAATATCTTCACAACAAATAAAATATAACTATGCGTGAGTATCTTTGTAACTTACCTTTGTGTACATATCACATTTAAAAAATAATTATAACATAGCATATGAGCTACAAGTTTAGTTTATGCAATTGCTATGCTAGTTTTTGCAATTGATTCAGTTATATGTATTACAAAATGCCATTCATATATGCCTGTATCATTAATATTAAAAACAGTACAACGTTCCACTTATGACACCATTAACAAATATCCATTTCTGGTACCAAACGTTATTTGTGACACCGCACTGATACAGTTGTAGCTGAACAATTATAACAAAACAAGGCTGATTCCTCATCAGGTGATAACATTGCAAATTACAATATATACAAGCTAGACAGTTAACAGACTGTTCCTGAATTCTGGAAACAACTAGGAACCTCGGCAAATAAAAGGCATGTCTATCATGATACAGGAATGGTGGATTCAGAACCAACCTGAACAATGCCTTGAGATTCTCTGGCAGTTCAGTTCGGCCTGCGTATCCAGGGTTCATGGTGATGAAGAGTCCGACAGTAGGCACCAAGACAATGTCATCTCCCATGAAGTTGAAGATGTCCTTCTTGTCCCTGATGGCATCCTGAATAGTCTTCACCTGGACGGCAACCACCGACAACACCTCGACCGAGATGCGGTTGAACTCATCGAAGCAACCCCAGGCACCAGACTGAGCCAAACCTTTGTAGATGTTGCCGACAGACTATAAAAACAGAATATGACAACACCGTGTTATCAATCTGTTTTACTCTATCTTGCATTTGAATTTGTTTCGACATTAAAAAAAATTGGCTTGTGTTACCATGATTAAAACGAAGTTTTAATGAGCAGTTTCAAGTCAGCATAAATAAATAACAAATATTTTTATTGATGTGAATCATAATATATATATATATATATATATATATATATAATATATATTAATATATATATTATATATGTACCTAGTACTTATTGTGAGCAACTGACCTTATAATCCATCTGCTCGGAACAGTTGAACACATAGACCATGATTCCCAGGCCTCGTCCCAGATCCTTGGTTGTCTCCGTCTTGCCGGTTCCAGCCGGTCCCGCAGGGGCGCCACTCATCACAAGATGCAGTGACTGTGTGAGGGTGATGTAACACCTGAACGACCACAACGAGGACAGTGATGAAGGTGATGTAACACCTGAACGACCACAACGAGGACAGTGATGAGGGTGATGTAACACATGAACGACCACAACGAGGACAGTGATGAGGGTGATGTAACACCTGAACGACCACAACGAGGACAGTGATGAGGGTGATGTAACACCTGAACGACCACAACGAGGACAGTGATGAGGGTGATGTAACACCTGAACGACCACAACGAGGACAGTGATGAGGGTGATGTAACACCTGAACGACCACAACGAGGACAGTGATGAGGGTGATGTAACACCTGAACGACCACAACGAGGACAGTGATGAGGGTGATGTAACACCTGAACGACCACAACGAGGACAGTGATGAGGGTGATGTAACACCTGAACGACCACAACGAGGACAGTGATGATAACAAAGGTAATAAGCATCAACAAAGAGTCTAATAATAACAAACAAATCACTTCCACTAACTTGAAATCAGACTGGATAACTTAAAAATCTATACTTAAGCTGTCTATAAAAGGTGTCCTAGATTGCCTGCTTGGGACATCTGCATTACAGCAGTGTAAAATAAAACAATCCTTAACAAATAACTAACTCGCTAAAGTGTGGCGTGACTGACCTGTCAGTGAGAGGTGTGATGACGAGACGCGGCGAGTTACCGAGATACTCGTGCGAGTACTTGAACTGAGCATCACAGATATTGATGAAGCAGTCGTTCTTCACGTCATCCCACCGATGCCGCAGCTGACACAGCCAGAGAAACGCCTGTGCGTTGTCGACCTTCTGAGCAATCAGCTTGCCGATGACGTCTCGTGCGTGCACATCAATGGTACAGATCGTCATGATCTTCTGACGGTCACCTTTCGTCAGTTTGCCGACAAGATGGTGGATGAGGGCAGTCAGTTGATTAATCTGTCAGTGGAACAACATTACCATGAACACCAGCTGTTTGTTTGGAAGATGATTAGTTTATCCACTTTGTCATATTTTTTTATTTGGCTAAAAACTATTTTATAATGGTATATAGACTAATATAGTTTATGCGCGTATATACTGAAGCTACTAAGTAATGGTGCTTATAATGTAGCTATGATATGCTACCCCCTTTGTGGTAGCATATCATAGCTACAGTAAACAAGTATATTAATACGGTATGATTTGTGGTAGGTATCACATGTATTTATATTATATGATGTTTTGATGCGTTAATTATATTTTATTGTATAATGTCAATCCAACTCAGTTGAATTACCAATAAAACTTGTGTTATTATTATTATTATGCAAATGGTATAAAAAATTCAATTTCTATTACCATTTTACAACATAAATGTTAACCTTTCTGAAACTACATAAGGAGAAACAAAGATTATGTAATGCTAGCACAGGTGATCAACAGGCTCCTCTCAGTTATAACGAAAACGTTTAGAAAATTACCGAAGCAACTTACTGCAATAAAATCCAATCGTGCCATTTTTTGAAACACTGTGTAGTTTACAGTAGAACATCGCAAGCACCAACCTGTTTCTTGTTGTAGTCCTTCAGCGCGTTCTCGTAGCCTTCTTCCAGGCGGTTGAAGGAGATGTTGACTTCACTCGTCCACCACATCTGTGTGCCTGTCAGCGCCACCTGGGCGGGGTAGTCAAAGAGCCACTGGTCTCGGGGCTTCTCCTCGTACGAACTCACTGACTCAGCCATTTCTTTCAACATCGTTGACCGCATTGTATCCAACAGTCGGTTCAGCCAAACCTCGACCTGACCACACAGACAGTATATTGTCACAACCTTCTCACAGGTGCATTCAGGGATTGTCCATCTCAGCAAATACACTACACATTACATCACTTTCGTCAACTCCTAACAACCTTTGTTTAACATAATATGCAATAGAAAGAAGCTGGGCTAAACACGAAAATGTATACCCACGTATAAAAAAAAAAGTAGGCAAGTTCTTATATAGCGCAGTATCCAGTCCTCAGGACCGTTCAAAGCGCTTTACACTTTACTTCCCTGACAGACCTGTTCACTCAGACACCATCTCGGCTTCTCTGGGAAGCATCCAGCCATATGCTACAATTAATGTGCGAAGGCTACTCGTACACATAACCACCACTGTCTATTGCCAGGTACTCATTTATTCAGCTGAGTGAACTGGAGCAATGTAGAGTGAAAAAAAACTTGCCCAAGGTTTTAACACCGCAGCCAGGATTCGAACCCAGGTTCTCGTAGTCGAGAGTCCGAAGCTCTACCCATGAGCCACTGCGCTCATCTTTTGTATTTTTTTATTACAAGAGGAATTGTATCATCACAGCTCTTACCACAGGCGGGTTGTTGCCATTGGACAAGATGTCCAGCAAGTCAGCAGATGACACGAAGTAGAATCGTGGGAAGGCAAATAAAACAGTATATATTACTTGTACTATTTATGTTTGTTTTTGCACAACACCTGTACACAGATGCGTTCCTGCTACAACGTTTAAACTGGTTGGTGTTACGCACCTGGCCGTTGCAGTCACAGGGACTGTTGAAGTCGACGTATTCGCCATCTGCAGACCACATGGCCAACGCACTTTTCAAAGCGTTCCCTTGGTCATCCTGTTCAAACTTCAGTTTCGCCATACTGTCAAACAACTTCGTCAGATGATTAGCGACCTGCAATACGACGAGACAAGCTTCTGACATATCTGAGTAGAAATTACTTAATAAACCCATACATACAAAAGATGGTTGTAAAGGCGCTTTATGCAACGATATAATGTTAGCAATTTTTCAAATAATGACAACGTTTATTTCATATTCACCTGAGGGTAACCGTAACATATGTGTGTTTCTATTGAATAAGCTAACAATTCTTTGAAATAAGCATATTTTTCACAAATAAAATGGACTTCATATGAACCAAGATATATACCTAGTCATATTATTTTTCCCCAGTGCTTTAAATGCTTTAAATGTTATTTTCACAAAAATTATTAAATGGCATTATTTAAAAATAAGTGTAACTAAATGTAATTATTACAAGAGGAATTGTATTGTCTTCTTGTATTATCACAGCTCTTACCACAGGCGGGTTGTTGCCATTGGACAAGATGTCCAGCAAGTCAGCAGATGACACGAAGTAGAATCGTGGGAAGGCAAGTCGCTTCGTCTCAAGGTATTCTGCCAGTGCCTTTTCACACAGGATGAGGCCTTGTTGCAACTTGTCGAGGCGTTCGTACAAGTTCGGGCGATTTGTTGTCCTTACTACATTCTTGTCCGACGTCACTTCTTTGACCAAATCCTACATGGCAGAGGGAACATTTGGTTATAATAAGACAAACATCAGTATATATGAAATTTGTGTGTGTGTGTGTGTGTGTGTGTGTGTGTGTGTGTGTGTGTGTATGTGTGTGTGTGTGTACGCGTGCAAGCATAGGTGTGTCTTGGTTTGCACAAGCACACATCTATATGGGTTTTAATTCTTAATAAATTCATGATAATTCTGTATGGCAATTTATGGTTTATTATGACAGTTGATGTAATGTTCTGCTCCATTGAATAAGCTGATATTGTGTCATACACAGAGAAAAGTTCAACATATTCTCATGACAACATGCTACGTCAGCAAAGACGATAATTATCTTCCAAATATAACTGTCACAAATTTCAAAAAGAGCAATTCAATTTTTAACTCCAGTACAGCCTCCCCACCTTGAAGTCTGTGTCGATGCCGTCAAAGCGCTTTGAGTCCTCTGGCAATTGTTGTCTGATATCCTCTGAGCCAATGAAGATGCTCTCCAGATGAGACCAGGTACGTTGCACTTCGAACCAAATGCTGATAACCTGATCAGCTGTTGACAGTTTCTTCTGCCACGTCGACACCTCCTCCAGGAAGTGGGCAATGTACTTGGACGTGAGCATATTCTGTAGTTGGACCTGTGAACAGCAAGGAATACGGTCAGCAACTGACACTGCAGTGACTTAGACTAGTATTAGAAGGGGAAAGATGCACAGAAACAAAGGACAATTATATGGGTGTTTGATTAACTATTCTGGTGCAAAATAAACTTAGATAACGATGTCATCACTGTGCATCCAGTAACCATGACGTAACCGATCATGCAAGTACGAATGGTACCACTGGGTACCTAAAACGTTACTTTGCACCTGTGGTCACCTCGCTAGGTTGCTACATTACGGTTGCATATAAATTACCTCATTTTGGTTTTCCTTGTGGTTAAGTGCATCAGTGCCCATCAAAAGTTGCATATGAACTCACATGATATTGACAACTAAACAACCTGTCGTATATCAATTACTTAAATTTCATAGCTATTTACATCACGCGATACTTATGATCCCACTCTCTACATATGACCACTCAAAGTATCCGCACCCTCTCTGGGTACAGTATCCCCCAGAATTGACCGACGATCTCACTGGGTCCTTAAGATCTCAACAGCCACTTGCCTGGTTGTCCTCCAGAACTTCAATGAGTTCTTCAGAAGCATGCAGCAATGTGATTTTGGTGCGTGGATGCTCAGCATGTTCGAACTCCATAGTGGCCCAGGTGGTGTCGAGTTCCTTTAGCACCTTCTCCATACTCATCTCCTTGATGGCCTTGTCCACAATGCCGTGGACCTCGTCCTCGAACTCGTGCAGATTCAGCGAGATCAGGTCAGAAAGAGTTGTTGATTCGTCCATCACAAACCGTACCTGAGGGAAATAATTTAATATATTGACACAGATGATGTAATTATAAAGGTTAGCGTTTAAATAGTGCTGTACTCAGTGCTTCCAAATGCTCAAAATGGATTACAATGCACTGCTTAGTAGATCTTAATACACTATTTCAACGTCATAATCCATCTCTGGTGAAGCTAGTGTGATGTATATCTCAATGAAATGGTGTAAATTGACCTAGATTCGACAAGACACGGATTCTGTGGGATCAAATTCTGATGTTTCAACATCCCGCAAGTAAACTATACCTTAATAAATAGTCATTATGTAATGATATATTCAATTTTTCTTTTGTAATAGTACACCTGAAAAAATAAGGTACAGGTTATGTCAGAATAAAAATCACATACAGAATGTACATATTATGCTGACACCATGGAGAACATGCGTGTGTGTGTTTGTGTGCATGCGTGTGTGTGCGTATGCACGTGTAAATTTATGCATGTACGTGTGCATATCAATTTACTTGCTATCCGTCATTCAACAAAATTACAATGCTGTTTAGTTAATTTATAAAACTGTAAATATGTCAGAAATCAGAATTTAGCCACATGCACGATTCCATGCATATGATCAGGTTACGACAAGGAACTACCGGTTTGCGACAACGTCTACATACATACCGACGGTTTTGCCTGCAGCAGTGTGGATAAAAAGGGAAGAGTAGAAGGTAATTGAAGGTGTTTAGAAAATAGCAGATGAAACAGTGCAATGCAGAATCATCAGTCACATGACAGTAATATGAAAGGACAAAGTTAGGCAGTCAATCAGGGTCAAGGCAAACGTCAAAGACTCTAAACATAAATTCAAGCTGAAGAAATTGTGAAGTTATACATGCAAGAGAATTTACACCCGAAGTGGGAATGTGCAGAGTGAAATATGCATGCATTTGTGTGCACAATCGTAGACACTGCACTAAAGTAAATTTATAAAGACAAAATCCAGATCTGTTTTTCACTAGAATTCTTCCGATTTCTCTCTCTCTCTCTTTTGATACAATTCTGGATAAGCTATGATTCTAATGCTGTAGCGAATGAAGAAATGATGAAATATGATTATGAAATGTCTACACACCCCTGTAGCCTTCATGAGCTGCTGCCAATGGCGATCCCTGATGGCGTTGTTCTGCAACTCAGCAACAGCTCGTAGTGACGTGATCATGTTCTTGACGACACCCTCGACCCCGAGGTACGTGTCCCACGCCCTCATTTCCTTGTCAAGGGCACGAATGTCCTTGGCGAACTTCTTGCAGTCCATCTCCATCTGCTCACAGTCGATGTTGGACCACGGCATCGTCTTCCAGTCGGTGATGCTGGTGCGTACGATGAACACGTAGTCCCACAGTTGCTTGAGTAGAACTATCTCCTTTCGACACTGCTTCAGCTGCTTGAAGTCAGGCAGATTCACCTCAAACAGGCTGGCTGATGTATTAAACTCAGTCATCTCCTTCTCCATGCCGCTGATCTCGATGTGGTACTGCAATGAGCAAGTAATGCAGATGCATACATTTTGCAATGCTGAATATGGAAGTAATTAAGTTAGTAGCGTTGTATGACACTGCAACGACCAGGTGAAGATCTATGTATGTGTTATGCTATTGTATCAATCAAGCGATGCAACTACTGAAGCTACATAATACTGCAACGATCAGAAGAATCGGCTACAGACGTTGTATGCTGTAATGATCAAGAGCTTCTGACGTTGTTTGATATTGCAAAAAGAAGGAGCTGCTGCCATTATATGATACAGTAATGCTCAAGAGATGCAACTACTGACGTTGCACGACACACTATCAGAAGTTGCAATTGTGGTTGTATGATATTGTAACGAGTAAGCAATATAAATATACTTCTTGCCAAAAACAAAACATTTCTGAACCACTCTTAACAAAAAGCCAGAAGGAGCACAGTGATAAAATTGGAAACTAAAACAAATGGACGAGTCATCAACAACAACAAAATAGTTCACAGCAGTATTATATTAAGTTAATATAAACATAAAACATAACCATAAACGCAAAGCTATTCCCCCAAGACGTTTGCTGCTGCCATATTCTGGAAAGACTTACAGTGTCCATCTGGTCATATGGGTCTTCACAATGGTAGAAGAATGGCGCAATCTTGCGGAATATCTCGCGGAATTTATGCTGCCTCACATCAAAGCTCGCCGACTTCTTGCGGATGTTTGCCACCTCGTTGGCCTGTAGGGGCGCCACCATTTGCTTCACGGTGATCGCCGTCTTCTTTGTGTTATTCCACATTTCAGGGAGTTCCTATGTATATTAAATATACGTACAGCTATTCATTAACAGTAATACTTCCAAGCCAGAATACGTCCATATACGTTTGGTCTCCAACTATAGTTTCCATAAAAATATAATGTATGTTTGCTCTATGTATTAATACAAAAATAGGATTTTACAAATTCACGTGAAAATAAAACATTTCTAGTGTTACTTGCTATTAGACGAGTGTTACCTGCTATTACATGAGTGTTACCCGCTATTACATGAATGTTAACTGCTATTATATGAATAATACCTGCTATTACATATATGTATTACCTGCTTTTACACATGTATTACGTCCTTTTACACAAATATCACCTGCAATTATAAGCATTACCTGCAGCTGTTGGTGGACTTCATCTGGCATCTCTTGGTCATATGTCTTCAGCAACTCAATTGTACGTTTGAGAGGCTCAAACATCTCATCGGTGGCCACCTGTCGGTCCTTGACCGCCATCAAGTGACCCATGACGTCCACTAGTCCATCGTAGTCGCCGTCCTCTACAGGTTTGGTCAGACCCTTCTCTCCAGTCACGATGAACTCGGCCAGGTTCTTCAGACTGCAAACACCCAGTGGTATGTCAGTGAGATACACAGATGCTCTGTAATCCTACTAAGTGTCGTAAAATAAATCACACTTCTTTCTTATTAGGCTTACATGCATTCGAGGTACTCTGTATTAAAACATGATACTTTCGCATCATAAGTACTTTCTCTGATACTTTTGTTTTGCAAATCAATGCATAACCTGTTACCTGTGCAACCAGCTGATACGAAACTGTGTTTATGTGAAACAATTTGAGCTTGATGCAACGTGGCTGATTAATTATGCAGCCCAATTATAATAAATATTCATGCACACGCAATGAACCATGCAATGACCATTGACTCTAAAACGGTGAATTTATCACATAAAACCAAAGTTTAGCAAACTTAAACAAAATATTCATGACCATATCTTATATGGATAACAAAGGAGTGGCCCAAACTAAAAGCTTCACGTACGCAAGAGTAATTTTTTCTATATGTCGTCACGGTTATAAGTAATTAATAAAACACTTTTGCAACCAAATGTAGGCACAGAATGATATGAAATAATTACATAATTAATTTACAGTTGTGTACATTACAGAATAAATTTTTTAAAGAAACCTTTTAAATGTTAAGAAATATTTCCGCTTGGCAAACTTGTTAATTCTGTTAGAACGTACCTGTTTGTGACATGATCAATGAGGTGCTGTTTAAACATGTAGCTCCATCGTTTGATGACGTTGAGCAGGGCTTGTTTGAATGGCCTAGCATCAATCTTGAACCAGTAGTCAAAGATCTGTATTCCCTCTATGTTCTCCACCTCCTCGTAGATCTTCTCGTACGTGTCAACCTGTCAAAACACACTTCTACTGTCACTAACACGTCCCACACAAAACTGACAACACAACAGCAAACCTAAACACATTGTATCCCTACTACATCCTGTACAGGTCAACAACATATGTCACTAAAACATCCAACAGAGCATGTGATACTAGAGTACACACCTGTTCCTTGAACTGGTCGAGTGTGGGTGGACACTCCGGCACTCCCTCCTCTGTGTGAGCCTCGATCTCATCTGCCGTTAAGACGTGGTTGTACAGCAGGAATTGTCGCATGAACTCGTTGCGGTCGTCGACCCACAAGTAGGAGTACACGTCAAATGAGTTGCGGTAGTCACACGCCTTATTCATGATGTTCAGAATGCGGTCCATCAGGTCAGACCTCATGTCACACAACTCCTCCATGTCCTCCAGGTCAGGCTGCAACAGGGTCAACAGACACGTCAACTTCTGGCTTGTTTCCGACATGCTTCATAAATTTGAAATGCCTCACTGCAATTTCTGCATAAATATCCACCACTGACAAAATATTCAATCATACAGCTGAATACACTAGATCGATGTGGAATGAAAAGCCCTGCTCAAAGTTCTGAATGGTGACAATAGGGAACAAACCCGGAAATTCTTGACTGTTTAACCTTGACACGACTATGTTTCAGACTGCCTGCCCACCAACGTACCTGATAGTGTTCCTGTCCACTGTGTGCAGCGAGTCTCTGGATCTTTGATGCCTGCTTGTACACGTCACCCACCAGACCGTCTATGAGGTCATAGAAGCCGTCCGGAACACCAGCGTCCAGCGATGGCCGGAACAACATCTCCGGAGCCTGTACAATGATGGATATATATTAAGAATTTAACATGCAGAATTCTGAGCATGGTCATCCAGTACAATGATCAATATGTGAACACTATTGCATGAAACAACTTTTTATGTCCAATACAAATATGAGACAATAAGGTCTCGAACGAAAACTCAAGTTGAATATCATGTAAATTTAATCACACTGAAGACAGGAATTTATAAGAAACTAATTATTTCGTTTCTGGGATGTACTCGTTTCCACTTTTCTTGACAAAATTCAATATTTGTTGACATCACTTCTCTGAAAAACTAACTACCTCCCGTTTTCGAAAATTTCTATGAAGGAAACCCAGAAATCTCAAATACTCTATTTGCTAACATACTTCAGGAGTACAACTCTTTTCAAGGACGCTGATAATGAATGATAATACTTATTCAATGTTTAATAGCTACTAAAATGTGTAATAAATTCAACATGGGAATACGTATTTTTGATAAGGTTAAAATAATAACTCTGAAGATGCACTTTAAAAGTTTTCATACGCTCTGTCAGATCAGATTTTCAAGTGTTGTATTCTATAAATACACAATAACATGACCTGATGACTACGAAGACCAGGTACTAACTCTGACATACCTGCAGCTCAAGATAGGCAACAAACAGAGGTAGAACGTCTGGCTTTGAATCTGTGTTTCCCAGCAGGAACTTGAGAGTGCAGTTGATAGTGTTGAAGAAGCCGTCAACAACCATCTCATCGAGGTAGTCAACGTACGCCTTCCAGATGTCTGTCTCTTCATCAGCATGCAGGAAAGATTTGTTCTCCTGCCAACACAAAATGTCTGGGTCAACAATATCTCATTTGCAGTAATTTGAAAACAAAACATACAGAAGCAGAAGATTGTTTCTCATGTTTTCTTGAGTATTTATAAATTACTGTGTATATTGCTTATCAAAACAGAGTTTTTCACGGTACAAACGTCCCCAACTAATCAGTCCTCCTCAGAGCAATTGCATAAATAACACAAGTTTATGAACAATTAATTTACATGTATGTCCATCGACATATATAGATACCCCAAATATGGTACATGTTCAGTTTCTGGGCTTAACATGGTTATAATATTGTGGTATTTACTGCACATGTTTTACATTGAAAGAGACAGGAAGAAAATTACTGAATGAACGAAAACACACTTCAAGCAGTTGATGCAGTTGTTGACCAGCTGCCTCGATCTCTGTGTAGCGCTTCTTGAGTCTGTCTACGCGGTCGTCAAGGTTCAGCAATGACTCGTTCTTGCCCTCCTTCCTCTCAAACAGAGATGTCTTGCTCCAGGTCGCCATTATCTTCTGCAGCTTCTCCACGTTGTCCTTCGCCTTCTGTACTCGCATCTCAAGGTCATGCACAAGGTCGCGTGCACTCTCAATGTATTCCCACACAGCTGGCAACAGAGTCAGCACATAAAACAGTATGGTACATAGATATATGTAACTACCCACCTAACATAGCATAGTTTGCACATCAGGCACCAAATGTTTTAAATATCAAGAATTAACCATTCAGAAAACCATAAGCCATTTATTTTTAATGTCTATTGGATAAAGGGTCTTAATTACCATTTTCATGGCTTAATTGAATGTCAAATGAATATAAATAATGTTTTCATAACAAAGAAAGCTGGGCCATTAGAATCCCATGAAATGACGATACACACGCACACGCACGCACGCACGCACGCACGCACGCACAGACACAAGGTACTGGTGCCACTTACTGTCGCTGGTCCAGTTGAGATCTTTCTCTGCCTGCTGAAGTTTGGCGTCTATCTCCTGAAGTTGTCCCTCAATGAGTGGGTATTCTACCTCAAGCACACTTGTTCGTACTTTGTTGTACCACCGTACCATCAAGTCAAGGTTCTGGCGATACTGTCGCAGTTTGTCATTACTGGAATACACAGACGCTGCACTCTCCGGAATATCCTCTGCAGCTCGTAGTTCCAGATACTTCACTTCACGCAGCACAGCCACCAGCTGAAACACCAACAACCAACTGTGTAGCTGCTGTAGCGGCTGTTACGATGTGGAGAAGAGAACTGGAGGTTTGTGTTTGTTATCTTCAAAGATTGAACTACATAAGGTTTTGAGCAAATCAGTGCTAGTGTTCGAATGGTATATAATCCAATGAATATAATAATTTATATAGTTATTTGCCAAAATAAATTGGGTGATTGTTACAGCATAGTTTTCTTATATTGTATTTCCTATCTCACATAAGGGAGCATGCATAATTTATGAAAATATATATATATATATTATATTATATATACATATATATATATATATATATATATATATATATATATATATATACATACAAACAAATACAAGTACATATAAAACATTTTTGTGATGACATCTCATGGAGTCATGAAAGACCACTAGATGGAGCACACAGGCAGGACACATGATCTATACATAAGTCTGACTTTACCTGAGGATCGAAGTTGACCTTGATGATGTTGGTTTCAGGGTCACGCTCTATGAGGGGCTGGGCAAGATTGAAGGAACACGCCTCGTCTACCTGGGCCAACCATTCCTTGTACATCTCTTCCTCCACTCTACATAGAGCATCAGCAAACAAGCATGTAAGTAAGGTAGGACATATGTATGTATGTAATATCTATGTACACACCTACATGTGTATTTTCACATTTTTTTTAGATTATTTGTATCATAGATGCTAAACTTTCAGGGAAAAGCATTTGAAACTTCAGAACACAATTTATACATTAAGCTTTGTTTTTTATTTGTCACTGATTAAGGGTGTTTACTGATTTTAGGGTTCATACCATACATTAGATACATGTACTGGGTACATTTATTATTGATGACGTTGTGCATATTTTCGTATAATAATGCAAGAAAAAAAGTTCAATTGTACATCATAGCTGGTATGACTTGCAATTAGTCTATCTTCTAAAAATTTATGTAATGTGATCTGGTGACTGGGTATTATCAGTAATTTATTAGACAATGTAAAAAAGAACACCACAATTAGTAAATAACTGGAATTAATTGACAACAGAGAAACGTTCTGAAACAAATAATATGAAGTGAAGGAAGTGACCAGAGAATCATGACGTGTGTGTGGTATTCTGTCTCCATGTTGCACTCGGTTAGAAATCTGAGACTTTGTATGGAGCATATGATGTCATCTAGTAGACAACGTATAATTAAATATATTTGTAGATTACAGTATCCACCAACTTACAGGTTAAGGAGGGTCAACATCTTCTCGTAGTGGTCATTGACCTCCTTTGCAGCTGGACTTTTCATGGAGCTGCAAGGCAAGGATTGCAACAGTGAACAAATACTGAACAAACTTCAACGTTTCTAATGATATAAGGTGTGTTTCATTGGCACAGAACAGTAGATATCACATTTATCAATCCCCACACAAATAAATTATATCCCCTCGCAAATGAATTGCATTCAACCATATTAATGAGTACATGCTAATTAAATTAATAGTAAAGATAATAAATGATTGGGAAATAAAAAATAATTATGCTGTTTCAAACCGTAATACACATTAAATGCTTCACATTAAATCAGTCTTTTTGTAGTTATGTTTATGAACATACAAAAAAACAATCAAACATAAAAATTCTTAAACCCACCTATTCCTAACTTGTCTACACTTTAAATATACGTAATCGGTTCTTTAATCGAGAAAACATGGCGACGATTGTGTACGTACGGATGGTCATACTGCTTGAAATTGGACATCTGTGTTGTTAATCGTTCTCTCAGTTCAGACGCCCACTTCATCGTGCCTGCCACTAAAGGCATGTTCTTGTGTAACTCTATGCGTCCCGTTGCTTTGCGCAACGTCATTTGTTTGTCATAGAGTTTCTTCACACCATTCAGTTCTTCATCCATCATTATGATCAGCTTCGGGAAGTTCGGGTCGAAGTCCTGCTTGATGAGTGGCCGTTCCAGAAGCGAACCGAAGATGTCACACAACTGTGGACACAGGAGAGGGTCACATGATAGGGTCACATTCAAAATGATCATTGTCTCAGTGGATGTTCAGTCTAAAGCTACAAAATGCTACCAAATGTTGGTGCAGGAGAGTGAAAACATAAAACAATCATTATAATATATACTTACAGGTGGTGATGGTAGAGTTATTTTGAATGCTAGGCATGTCTTAGGATTGATCAACGTTGTGTAAAATGCCCAGAGATCAGATGAGTGGAGTAACTTGGAACTTGTATAGTGTGGGGACGGTGGGGTTGTTGAGAACATGCATGCATGTCATTATGAATAACTTATCAAAACATCGCATTCTTTGACAAAATAACACATACAAATACATCATCCCCTGCATCTGTGTATACTACATCTTTCATCTGTAACAAATAGTATAGACTTAATTTTTGTGTATCTAATCTTTTGAACTATGAATACCTGGTATTAGGCCACCAATTTATCCCATCTGAAGGAAAGGTATTTTTGTTAGTTCAAAACAATTCAAAAATGCCTGTCAATAGATAAAAGCAAAAGTAGAAAAAGCACTCGAGTCATACACTCAAAAGTAGCAGACAGAAATATATGAAAAGAGAAAATCTGAATTAAAAAAAAAATACAAACGTCGTAATGACAATACCCATGAGCAGATCAAGCCTGTGTTATTTTGATCATAATTGTGAGTTGTACAGGGCTTGTCATGTCCTAGCTAACAATGAAGTCAACAGTGGTTTTTGAGGTTACCTTGAAAGCTGACTCTGGTCCGGAGCAATCGTTGAATCCCTGGCATACGATGGATGCCATCCTTCGATCCATGTCTGCCACGGCTGTCTTGAAGTTCTGGTAATCGTTCGGGAACTCCTGTAGTCATTCAACATGGGTTAGGCCTCCATGATCAAAACAATGTAAGCATCTGCCTACATTTTAAAACAATCCTTTGGAAACATGCCTCTGTTTTGCAGAAACAAATATATATGTACCCAGGTACTATTGTTTTATGTAGTAAAATCACTTACGTTAATGAAACGAATACAATTCACGAAATTAACTCACACAAAACATGACAACTTCGGTGGCTATATACGTAGCTTTGTGATTACACTGTCCCATAATAATGCCATTGGGTCGAGGTGGAGATTATTGTTGCAACAGTAAATGTTTGTTACGTATTTACATAAGTAAATTAAACTCACACTGCTGAACAAGTTTCATCGGTTTGGGATTTGAATTTTTTTTAATGCACAACAATCATTGTGGGACTATGTACTCACCTCCTCTGTTGGATCGAGGCAGTCATATGACTTCTCCGTGAAGACTCTGTAGAGTTCCTGAAACTCTTCATACTGGGTGACAATCTCACCACTCAGCATCTTGCCTTTGATGCCACCAAACTCAATCTTCTCAAGTTTGAAGAACTCAATGGTTGTCACAAACAACTCCTGCAAGGCACGATACACAACTTTGTGAACCAAGCATCAGACAAGAAGTTTCTTCATGCTTTGGTATTCTAGTTCACTCAGTTTTATGAATACCTGGTACGTGTATGGCTATTGACAGTAGTGTAGGTTTGTGCATGAGTAGTCTATGCATTAATTGCGTTATATAATTAAACAAGTCTGCTGGGGGTAAAGTGTAAAGTATTCTAAGCTGCAATACCTTTACTTTACATACTATCAAATGAATATGCAGCTACATGTGTCACAAAAGTAAATTAACTTCCTTTTTGTGCCATTTAGATTCATTTTTTTCTTGGCATCCATTTTTTCTTGACACTACATTCAGAACACATTCCTCTCCTGGCAACAAGCACCACATCTGAATGACTGAATCAACTGTATTGATTAATTATAAACCAACAAGCCCTCCAAAATGCTTGCTGCAGTGCTATTTGCCTCATATCAAGATTAACGAATCTGAAAAGCAAACAAAGCGTGTCTGTGTCAAACTGTTACTCACATGGACCATATCAACTCTTTCGACAAACTTGTCGAAGCGGTGGAAGACCAGTTGTGGGGCAAACTCCCATGAACGTGGTTCTTTCTCCTTGAAGTAGTCCTTGATATGCAGGCGGTGGTGCTCATACGTCTCCCGGAAGTTTTTCAGTATACTCCGTGCCAATTCCACCTTTTCTATTGTCTCCTCCACCTCACCCTTAAAGATCTCCAGAGGCTCAAGGAAAGTGCGACTCTGGCAAAAGAGAAATGAACGGTTAGTGAATATTTGTAATGAAAAATGACACATGTTGTGTCCAGTATAATTTGTTTGGTGGTAATGTTGCACTTTATATATATATATATATATTATATATAGCTGGTGCTGGTTACTCAAACATTTATTATTTAATGTATAGTCCAACTATTGAATCATTCCTCTTTGTGTCTCATGATGATCATACACGAGTCCCCTAGCAGTGATAACAAAATAAATTTACAATTTACAAATGCCTGTGTATGTGATGGTGTCTGCTACTACTGATTACAGTTTGACACTGTTTATTCACAACTGCATGATAATCTTGTAACTGTTATGAAACTATGCCAACAGTCACACAACTATCACTATACTATGGCAGTAGAACAACTATCGCAATAGTCACGAAACAATCATAAAGGTAAGTTAGCTATCACAATGTCATTGCCAGTAAACATATCTCCTGTAGTCACTCCTTATTGTGAGCACTCTTACCATTTCAATGATCATGTTGAAGGTCTCTTGCAGGAGTACAACGATGCGGGCTGGGACGTTGTAGTAGTCAGAGTTGGCCCACACCAGACAGATGACATGCATGAGGGGTGCGACGTGCTTCTCCAGTTGGTCGTAGTCCAGTTGTTCTATGTCCTGGAACATGTTCTTGAGCGGCCGAAGATGCAGGTTAATGTCTTGGGCCTCAGTGAGTGCTGCAACATATGTAAACAGTTCTAATGTTGTAGTTCACCTGCAGAATAATTTAAACTGACTTGCAGACTTCATCACCAAGACAAAGAGATCATAATGCCAATCAGTCACCAAACGGAACATGGAAAAGCCACTGGTATCACAGAGGGCATCATTTCTGTGAATTTCCTCTACAATCATTTTTAATGATGGGAGTGTTTTTTTTCTCTCATAAGAAATTTTGTGGGATTGAGAATTGCAGACAACAAGAGTCGGGAAGTGGAGATGGTTTGTAAAGCAGACAGTGATGGAAAAGGGACGAAAAAGGAAAACAAATTTAGATCCCAATCAAAGGGGAACAAGCAAGTTAGATTGACCTACCAGAGACAACATCACGGAACATGCTCTTGAATGATGGGAAGTAACTGCTGTTCGACTTCTCCAGCAGTTCAGCCATTTTCCGTACCTTTGGGTCGCGCAACTACAACACACGAGTAACCTGGCTAGAAATGTTATTAATTTCCACTACACTTTAGCGCCAAATAATAGTACATATTGCATGCCATTCAAATTTAATAATAGTATAATGTCAAATTATAGTATATGGTACCAAATGTAATAAAAAAAAGATACCGCCACAAGCCAGCTGTGACTAATTTGACGTTTAACCCACCACTCTGCTGCCTGGCTCTGATATACATAGAAGTGCCAATGTGCATTAATACATGCTCCACTCAATATATAGTGTTTCTATAGCATTTAAATTGCCCCATGATATGTGGAGACAGTTAAGCCTTCACTCATCATTATGTAATGCTATGTAATGCTAATGGTTTTTTGGCGACTTAGCAAACTTCTGAAAATTGCCATCTCATATGTATACATTATATAAAAAGATATATATTGGAAATTACACGCAATATGATTTGTACCTGATCATAGATGCATTCAAGGTTCTGAGCCTTTGACTTCCAGAACTCGATCTCGACAAGCGGCCCCGGGTTCCAACCCTCCAAAAGGGGCTGGGCAGAGTCTTTCTTGAGCACATCCTGGATCTGATGCGACCACTCGATGATGACAGACTCTATTGAGTGCACTAGGTTCCTGTCATACACCTCACCCCTGCAACAACAGAGCAACACTGATGATGAATATCTTCTATTGTATACATAAAACAAATCTACAAGAAGAAGTACATACAAAATCTAGTGTCTTCAACAAGTAAAAAAGCTAGTATTTGGTTTACGCTGATAAACTGTTTTGTTGTCGTGTGTTTATTTGATTAAAACACAGCAACTGTCGAATGCATTCTGGTCCACAACTAAATATAATATGCTGTGGCAACCATTGGAAAAGGCTATTCTAAAAGCCCATATGGAACTAGTAATTTCTTTAAAAAATCTGCCTCTGAAGTACCTGAGGTTATCAGAAACAGAAAAATTTCTAAATCTAACATTTGAACAGATCAGATCTTCATTTTGGTTTTCTGAAGCATGTCCCTTGAATCTTTTCACTATGAGTTTAGTACTTCCTATTAATTTTATATGTAGTATATATATTTTAGTACTAATTTCAATAAGCATAAATTAAAATCACATCCAATGATGAGTGTGCTTCAAAATACAACAATACATGTCCTTCAAGTTCGTATGAATACAAATACCATCACAAAAACAGCTGTGTGGTGGACACCAGAAGGGAACAAGAAATGTGGATGCACAACGATAAAATGGAGGAAAACACTGCTGAGAGAACTGAACCAAAGCTGAAGCACAACGCAACTAATGACTTGGGCAGGCAGAAGTAGAGGAATCTCATTGCCGCCCTAAATGACAAGTGTGATGGGCACTGGGCAGCAAGTAGGTAATATACCACAATAGCAGAAAATCAACTCATCTGAAAATTTGTTCAAATGTGTAACCTTCAAATCACTAAAAACAACATCACCGACATACCCAAGGAAGACAGTTTACTCACTTTTCCGATTTCATGCTAACGTTGTCCTCACCACTCTCTGTGCCTGCAGGAAGAGGGAGCAAGGTCTTTCCCTTCACCTGCCCTGACACCACGTAGACACTGCTTTTCAGGTGATGGATGTGACGCATAACATCCTCGGAGACGACCCGGGGCCATTGTTCGTGGTTGCGTTCATTCGCCAACAGTGGCACCAACACCTGAAAAAATAAACACTTTGCTCGATTTCCTGAAGGCTACAATATCATGTTGACAGCATGATTTTAGTGGGTCCTTATCACTTTGTGGATCAATGACTTGAATGTATTATAAATATACAAATAATGAAAAATAAACCTCAAATATTTTGAAAGCTTTAAAACAAATATTATTAATATTACCATAATGTATATTGCAATAAAAAAGAGTAACTTGATATAGTTTGCCAAAGTATGCAACTGAATCAAAGCAAACTTCTTCAGCTACTAGAGGTGATACAAAGCATCTGGTTCACATATGGTGGGACCTCGCCTATGGAATGCATTGCCCATTGATATCAAGTGCTGCGGAACTTTGTTGGCATTCAGAAAAGCACTAAAAACGCACATTTTCAAAGCATATTACCGCTGACATTTTAAATATTCAATGACATTTTAGAAAATTTGTTTCAAATATATCATCTTATCTTATTTTTATACATATGTATTGACATTTATATATGCCATCGTTTAGTATGTGTTTTGCATGTAAATAGAGTATTAATTAGTTTTATTTATCTATTGATTTTACTCATCATCGTTAATTCTATATAATATTTAATTAATATGAATAATTTAACGTTTCTACCTTTTTTATCTGAAAGTTAATTTTACAGTTGTATTTATTATTATTAATATAAGTTTTAACACATAATAAATAGCTTGATATTTTATTGTACAGCGCTTTGAGCATATTTGGATATTGAGCTTTATAAATAATAAATATTATTATTATATAAATAACTAGAAACAAAACCAAATAAGTCCCAGCTGAACCATGATATTACTAGAGTTTTAAAAAGCTAGATTTGCATACATTTATTTGCCTTCTACATATGGAAGATTAATGTAGCTTTGCGATCAAAACTTGGACAACGTTTAGATTAGAAAAACAGTTTCTGTGGTGGACATTTTTATGTCTCCACAGTATCCACAGTACTTATTTAAAAGTCATTACTCAATTATAAAAACAAACAAAAATGTATTCCATTATGACATTGTCTTAGTTGATGCATGTGTATGTCGTGTTTTGCTCGGTGCATTTGTTGGCTTTTTGCACTGTGCATTAATTTTATCTACAGTTTGCATTATAAATGTATATTGCACCACACAATTTATGGCTCTGCAAATCCATGACACAGCAAGCATTCATGTGCGTAGATCTGTTTGGCTGTCAGCCAGTGAAATCTTTTGTGTTTTATTGGCACCAATTCACTGAATTGGGACCCTAGGGTTTGCTTTGCATATTATTTACACACTAGGCAGATTCAGTAAACGCACCCAACATACACACCACAGAACATGATTTGATTGATTTTACAGTTAACATATGCTTAGATCATTATATTAATGTATGTACAATTAATCAGGAGCCATAAGCCATGATATTGAGGGTCAATTAAGAGTACATGGACCTGGACACATTGAATTCAGCTGCACAGTGCTGGAAGTCCAAAGACACTTCCATTCACAAGTAAACAATTCACTTGGCAAGTGTTGTACAGGTGTACACACAGTAACAATCACATAACTACTGGTGTTAACATTTAGGCATCAAGTATGAGCAGCAATCTCTTGCAGACAACAGTTGTAGCTGCCAACATCTGAAGGTTGTGATATGTTATGAAAGTATATTCAGAACATTGTACGCAGAACATTGTTAACAATAATAAAACACAATACAAACAGGCAAATTTAACTACAATAATACAATCTTTGAAAGGGGTAAATTTGAAATCAATGACTTTTGTGTCAATTTACCACTGACACATATTTGTAATGTCATATTCTTATGCTTCATTATTTGGGTACACATTTATGTAAGCTAAAAATAAATAACTTTATTGTATACATGTAATGTCTAATAATGTTTTCCATGTTGAGTGGCATTTGTGAAAATGTGCTGAAACCAGGCAAGGACACTGCAGGTAATGTAGGTCTCAATACATTATCAGCTGGGAGCCATGTCCACATTTGAAGCCTTTTTTTTTCTGGTCAAATATGGCATAATAAAAAGACCAATACAACATGTAATTTTGTTTGATGTACATCCGCATATATATATATATATATATATAATATATATATACATATATATAATATATATATAATATATATATACATAATCAATAATTTAATTTTTGCATTAGGACATCTTCCTCAACTGTTTTACGATCTATTTACAAACTGTATAACGTTACTATTTTCAAATTGCACATCAGCTGCTGATAAACTTTTAAAATCCGCTCACATCTATCCGCCAGTTTGTCCATCTCAATTGTGCCACTTGTGCAAATTTGAATTGAACTCCCACCAGATATGTATCCGGACAAATTGCCCGAATACCAAAAATGCGCTATTTGTTCATATTCAGGCTATTTGACTATATCCGGACGGTGCGCGGACAAAACCCCCTCCGGACAAAACCCCCTCCATACATAACTCGCTCTAGTCATACGCCATTTCCGGACAAAACCCCCTTGGACAAAACCCCCTCCATACATAATTCCTTCTAGACAATCCATTTCCGGACAAAACCCCCTCATCTCATCAATGATACTAGACAGAGGGTAACTTGCTTGAATAGCAAATTATATATACCAGGTATATATATTATATATAATAATAATAATAAAGCTTTATTGCCATATTCAACGTGCATTACATGATGAATTGGAATGTAGTCTGTCGTTGACTCATATAGTACCTATATATATATATATACAATAAAATGAAATATGGCAAATAAATATAAGATATACATATTGTACATAATTTGTTCTTTAAAATGAAAAACATATTTTAATATAATAAATAAATAAAGACAAAAATAAAATAATAGATTATCTATTTAACAATAATTGTGGTGTAAACTAGTTAATAAATAAATAAATATATATATATAAAATGTCCTTTAAAATTAAAACAATATATATATATATATATTATCTTCTAAAAATATAATTTAAATTAGTAGACATACATTATAAGAGGACTAAAATATCATTAAAAATTATAATTACAATTGAATGCGTCCAATTTTGTTGAAAAAATATATTTATACAAATTATTAAGTTAAGCTAAAATTTCAGGAGAAGAGAAGATTGTTGTTCAGCACCACCGATCCGCTATATTATATATAGTATGCACAAATTTACAGCCAAGCTAAGTTTACTTCTTTTGATCATTCTTGAGGCTAGTATCAATGATGAGGGGGTTTTGTCCGGAAGGAGCTTATGTCTTGATGGAGTTATGTATGGAGGGGGTTTTGTCCGAGGGGGTTTTGTCCTACCTTCATCCGGACGTATAGCCACTCCATGCATTGTTAAAGAGACAATAAATATTCCAAATATGGACATGCAGCATTTATGTTAACTGCTACATTAAGTGATTAACGAGTCTATGTAGCTAATTTGCTAATCAAGCACTGCATGAGTAAGCACGGAAGGCTGGCAGAAAACTTTCTCTTTCTCTGTTGTCAAGGGCAAGTCTAGGTTGGCCAAACGACGCCATTAAACAAACAAACAACAGCGCGCACGAACCTCGTCCACAAATGCAGACAGTTGGTCGACTGGTGAATAGGAGAGATCACCGTACAACAGAACTTCCCTGACTTTAGCATCCTTTCCTAAAGCTTCCTTGTTTTTCTTCACGAAATAGCACGCCTTGTTTTTCAATTGTCCTGGCCATTCCAGGGATACGGTTAGTATGCCGGCGCTTCCTGCAAGCACCAGCAGTTGCAACACTTCTGGCTTTTCGTAGAATGCCTGGAATATAGCTTTGTTTTCATCGACATTATACATCTTCATCCATTTGTCCGCCTTTAACTTCATCGTCTTCAAGACATAATCGCACATGAATTCGACCCGCTGGTCGTTCAGCTCCAATTCTGCGGCAAGGCTTTGCGTCATTTTGGCGTGATTTCTTTACGAAATAAGTAATAATACACTAGCTACGGTAGCCACTTAATGGTAGCAGTGTTCTAAACAACTGCGACGCATCCTTCTCTTTTCGGCTACTTTAACGAACTTGCCGACCGCACCGTATCGTGCACACCAACCGCGAAGTGTCTCCGTAATGGCGACTTGAACGTTCGGTTGTCAGTTGTTACCAATGACAACGGGACGCAGGAAGCTGCCTCGCTCTCGTTTGGTCAGGTGCGCCCTACGCGTCATCATCATGGCTGTGTGTGTGATTTGTCGTCGTCTGCTAACGAACGTTATGCAGTGGCGTCCCTATAGAAGGTACACCTTTAACTATTCTTGACACATATTGTAATATCAATTATATTTATGCAACAGCAATATTTGGCTTTAGCGGCACTTCAAACACTACACTGCATGGATTTAGTGTTGACCTTGTTTTATCGCCCAACGGCAGCCTGACATCGCTGTCATCGCTGACCGTGACTGCGATGTCTCGTCAATGTTTGTTTATGTTATCCAATATCGCTGGGACGTATGGGATGAGATGTGATTTATTGTGATAACATAATGCAACGTATATGTAATATGAATCCGATACTGAATTGCATTGCCAATTATGTCAAAAAATTAGCTCTCTCTAACATATGCGAAGACTGTCAGTCATGCTGCAGTATTGCTTGTTTTCACTGACGTCACCCGATTGGGTGCACATACCCAGACTGCCTTGCGCGCCGCCATCATTCTTCCCTAGCCAACTTGCCATGCCGTGTTAATGTTGATCGATGTCTTCCCTAACTTATCGAGAGTCCTTGCCCCCAGATGTACGTTTGCGATACGATCGCAAAATAGAATGTATCAGTTGCGATCCGTACAATGTGCCGGCAGATGAATTTGATGGCAACGCGCAAAAATGGCCGGACGTGGGATATCTCGATGTAGTAAACTACCTGATCTTCAGTTAGTCGGCCTACACCAAGGAAGAACTGAAGAAGTACAAGTCGCTAGCGGCGTACAAGCTCTTCCAGGATGGTTGGATACGACAGATCCTTCACAAAGTGATCGGAGAACTGCATCAATTTCGTGCAAAGGTATTAATAAAAATTATTATATATTTTTTATTTCTGTATCTCAATTGTTAACTGGCAAAATGGTCGTCTTAGTTGTTAAAATGTTGGATTAAATTACTTTGAAATGAGTTTAGTGATTTGTTTGAGACAGTGCTTGGAGGTAGATAATTCCATTCTTTGTGTTGCATATAGTGGTCTAGTGGGATATCTATAAGGTACTGTTCCATCTTGTATATTATGCTAAGTCTAAATTTTTTTCTTGTTTGGAGCGTGCCTGTTCCATTTGTTATGTAGATAACTGACAAATAATCATACAAACATTAAACCGTGTATGGCTTTCATTTTCAGACTTGCTTAACATGGTAGTACAAAAAATTATTTCTTATTCACTCAAATCATATGATTGAAGATAATTGCTCAGCCATGCCTGTAATAAATATTTATTATGCATGTTATTTCAGGTCACTCATTCGATGAGAGTAAATGATAAACCTCTGGAGGCCTGGGTTATCGTCAGCAGTGACGGCACAGTGTAGTCAGCCCACTGCACATGTATGGCAGGCCTGAGCGAAGGATGTAGTCACATCGCAGCCGTACTCTTCGCCCTGCAGCATGGTTCACGTGTCAGCAAGGAGGCGTCTGTGACGGATGTGCTAGCTTATGGGCTCTTTCCAAGTGCAGTTGCCCAAGGGTTTGGGTACACTGTATGACGCCACTCTGCAGTTGGCCTCGTATGAGGATGTGTTATCGTACTGTGCTAGTTTAGATGTGTCAGTCAGTGCAGAACAGGTCAGGTTTGTGTTAGTCAGACAAAGCAGCAGGCCATGAACCCAGTGTGGTTTAAGATGCGGGCAGGCAGGGTGACAGCCTCCAACTTCCATGCAGCATGCCACACATCCATGCAGAAACCATCCATTTCACTACTCAAATGCATCTGCACACCAACACACATGACATTCACATCACAAGCAACAGACTGGGGTACTCAACATGAGGAGGTCGGTCGCAAACAGTACATGGCCCAGGCTGTCTCTCAACATGAGAACTTTGAATGTCAGGAATGTGGGCTAGTCCTGAGCTCAGACTACCCAGTGTTTGGAGCAAGTCCAGATGGACTCGTACAGTGTAAATGTTGTGGACTAGGCTGCTTAGAAATTAAATGTCCGTTTGTCCTTAAACATGGAGACTTGTGTGATGTGTCATGTCTGACAGGTGTCAGTGGTGAATATCGGCTATACCATTCAAACAGGTATTTTTACCAGATCCAAATGCAAATGTTTCTGACTGGCCGACGTTGTTGTGATTTTGTCATCTGGGGGCCCCGTACCTTTCTTGTGGAACGGGTTTATGCTGATGAGGACATCTGGGCGAACACGGCTGATGTTGCACAGAGTTTTCATGCAAAGTGTGTCATGCCAGAGTTGTGTGTGAAGTATTTTTCAAAGAAATATGTTCTTGTGAGTAACAATGATGCCAACAGAATGTGTACAGTAAATGTTGAACAGTACTGCATATGCAGAGGTATCGATGATGGCAGCAGAATGATCTGCTGTGACAATGATCACTGTGCCACACAGTGGTTTCATGTTAAATGTTTGAAAATGAAACGTATGTGTGGAAGACAAGTGTGACATGTATGGGTAGGTTGCGGTGGGCAACAAACTCAAGTGTAACGGAGGTCTGGGTTTACAGCGTAATTGCTATTTGTCGAATTGTAAAAGGATCGCTTGAAAACTTCACTGTATATAATACACCATGTTACTGCATTACTGTTTTGGGTACAAATAAAATATGTTACCGACAAACACGAATATGTAATGTTAGAATTTATTTACAAAATTATGTACAATGAATAATCAGTATTATTTTTTCATCCAGCATTTCGTGAACACGTTAAATGAAAACAGATGCATACCACGTCAGTGTGAGTGCAAAATTCTATACAGAAAGTTACAACCATATGCACTGTATATGCAAAACTAATTGAGATATTAATTACGAAAGTGACACCACAAGATTGCAAACACTGAATACATTTCAAAACAAACTTAAATCCACGAATGACACATGGTCTTTAGTGTCCACATTAGTTTCATTAATTAATCAAATGGAACAACAGATGGGCACAGACAGGTCAGGCAACAGCATACTCGGACTATCTTGTCGATGGTGGGGATGGACTCGCCTTGGCGGAGTTTTAGAAATTCAAGGGGAATTTCTGTCATGAAAATCCGGAATTTCCTCACCACTAACCCAATCACACGCTCTACATGTATGCGCACATTTGCAATCTTTCGAGTATGCTCAACCTCAAGTGGGTGCAGCTGCTTTTTACCCCTGGTAAAATTGGCTTGGTAGAAAGCGACATCCTCCTCAATTTTAAAGCCCCTGTCTGCCATGATGATGTCACCACGTAGTAACTGTGACAGGATGCCAGACTTCTGAACGATGTTTATCAAATGTGCGCCCCCCCCCCCCAACCTCTTGAAATGAACGTCACTGGTCCCTGAGGGGCAATACCGATGAGATATTTGACAGTCTGATGATGCTTGTAATTGGAGTACGTTAATACAGTATTCATAGCACCGCTGGGCTTCTCGGTGAACAATTCAAAACAGTCAATTACCACAACAACCTTATTACCAAACTCTTTACAAAAAGACATTGGCATGGATTTGCAAAGATTCTCTCGCGAAGGCCACTGGATCAGGAAATCCAGTTCCACATACAGGGCATTTAGCGCATAGTGGAAAACCCGCTGGACAGTACCTACTGAAACATTCAGCTGATATGCGATATCGCGAAACAGGTAGTTCATTCTCAACTTTACCAGGCATACCAACAGTTGTTGGTATCGTGACAGTTTCATGGCTTCTGACAAATGGCATTTAATTGTATCATACACAAAGTGAAGCACTGCTAGGGATGGCACACTAGTGTAGAAATGGACTTTCTCAGGGTCATTTACATACCATTCTCTATCATACACAGAAGTGGTTGGTCCGGGCTGTAACAGTCTCGCTCTATTGTCAGCCTCTATGCCAGCAATGTCATCACATGACAAAACAGTCTGCACCACAGCGTCTGATGCCTTGGCTGCCATGTTCTCATTCACCGTCACCACTGCCTCAGAAATTGGAGACTGCGACTGGCTTCGATTCTGTTGATCCACTGGGCAGTGATCAGATGGAGTGTCTGTGGTTCCTAGCGTCAACAGTGATGACACAGCGTCCGCAATCTTCCTCTTCTGCCCGCGCTGGGCAAGCCTCGCATGTCGTTCGCCGGTCGGTGCAGACACAATGTCATAGCCCATGTGTAGTGTTGGTAGCCATGACGGGTCGGTCTTTGCATAGAGGTATGCTTTCATTCCTAAATCAAAAAGTATTATTAGTCTCTATTAGTATCAAAAATATTTATAATTATAACATCCAGTTAAGATCAATGAACATCCCATAATTAACATGTACAATTAAAATGTTGTAAGTAAAACATTTTACATGGCCTTATACGTACAACGATAGCGTGACCGTGGTCGTGGACGGTAATCAGATCCTCAACTTACTTAGACCTTTTAGGCCTAGCCTTAGCCTAGGCTAGGCACGAGTCAAGTTTGGCGGTTATAACTCGTTTTCATGTTTGGGTCAGGGAAAATATCACCTTCACATCTACACTTAGATATAAAATGTATCACATTTTTGAAACAAACTATTTGTTATACCAATTGATAATAAAAAGGTGGGCGACAAAAATGTGTACAAACCATTCACGAAATGCCTGGAGCACACCATCGTTCTGTCCCATTTCGCCTCGCTCGATACGTCTTGTCGTCTGATGGCCGCCTTCCATAATCGCCGTCGTTCACAACTGAGCTCGTGAGTTTCTTCTCCTTGGTTACATATAACCTTTGGCGTTTTGTGGAACGAAATATTTTCTAATTTAGATTTTCCTGGCCGATTCGCGCATCCGATCACTCCACAAATTGGCATCGTTCAGCTAGGGAGGAAACATGCAGTGCATCCCATAAGTCATTGCGCGAAAACGTGTGCTGACGTCACATAAAAACAACCAATAGGACATTTCATGTTTACCAACACGTGACGTCACTTTCGCACATGCGCATTGCACTGGTTGGCAAAACACGCAGTGCTATCAATCAGCCAAACCAACAAAGGCTGGTTGTAAAGGCTGCAATTATGAATAGCCAGATTTAGATGTCAGCGCGATGGATTGGTAGGAAAAGAAACTAGAGTACGGTGATGGCACTGACATGTTGCCAGATCCGTATTTTATGCAAGATGGCTGGCAAAATGATCCCGAATCTAACGTTCGCCAGCAATATTTACAATTAGCCGTGTATAATACCAACACGCCAGGAATGTTCAGTCGAGCCTTGATGAACGCATGCAATTCACTGGACACTTACATTCAAGTGTAAAATATATATTCAACATTGAAGTATCCTGTAAGGTCTAATTTACGGGTTCCGGGTCCAGCTCCCGGCCCAGTAATGCAGTGTGTCAGCCCGCTACGCCGGTCGGTACTGACAGTGACAGCTCGCACCAGCCAGCCACCAGTCCTACATAACATGCGACTAATGTAACAAAGGTCAAAGTCTGTTTTGCAGTAAATTTTTTTTATGTAGCTGCCATCAGTACTCATGACTAGTAACTTTTATGCTAATAATTAAAACGGTTCAAAACTTGAAATGAAATGCCATCCACGAACTCGGTCGTTGTTGGCAGAGACAGAGATGTTTACACTCGATCGCATTAAGCCAAAGTTGTTGTCGTTTCTCTTCCTTGGGATTGCGGTGAAATGGCAATGAACTATCCACACATCGAAATTAAAATATCAACCTCAATGACAACAGTCAGTCTTCTGCCAGTGTTGTGTCTCTGCTGTATATTGCATAATAAAGTCAGTTTAAATTTGAAAAATAATGTAAAATAAAAACATAAAATTACATTATTATTTATTATAGCCTTCATTGTAGGCCATTTTATGAGCTCGGACATATAAATCTTTTGCAACAGTGTCAAACATTTGACAGTATAACTAATGAATACTTCTCTTGTTTGTAGAAAAACGCTATGCTGTATTGTAGCTGGTGTGGTGCCTTCTTCAACTATGGCCACCTACAGTGCCTATGAGCACTTCGGATGGCTTGCAAGAGTTGCACCAGCATTCAGAGTTGACGGAGACAAGGTGGAAGTCTTACAGGACCCAGCACAGTTCTATGAACGTCTAAAAGTATGTATTAGTATGTACCCCAGGATAAAACATATTAATATTGTATGAATAGAAACATAATAAATAACTGTTATTTATAATTATATGTTTAAACATTAAGATTCATCATTGTGAAGCCGTAGTGTCCCGTGGTTGGGCGAAGGCCTCAGCACTTTGTTTCCACATCTGCCTGTCTTGTGCTATCCTCTGTCAGATGCCCGTCCAGGACTCATCTAGTTCACCTCTCCACCATCTCACTCGTTTTCCTCTAGATCAGGTCAGTAGTAAAGTTTCCAGGTTCACTTTGTAGTGATACACGATTCGTGTTTACTGACATGCCGTCTCCAGGTCATATTCCAGATTCCAGCATTATAGTGTGTGCAGTTTCAGGTTATTTTCAAGTTATTTACTGCAATCTCTATCTGTAACTGTGTTGCAATCCTATAATTGCTTGAATCTTTTAATGTTATTGTTTTGAAAATGTGACAGACCAAATAAACAACATGGGCTGCCAGGAGGCTACTCAGCAAAAGACAATTAGTCCGTCTGATTGCTGATTGGTTAATTGAACTCAGTGGTCCTTTGAAGCAGTTCCCCAAACAATTATCAATTTCACATAGGTTCCTAATTCATTCACTTGTAATACACATGGACATTATAATTGTGTGCTGTAAGACTGTAGAACCAGTATTTTAATAAAGTTTTGCAACCGTTGTTAATCATCAAAACCAGTATTTCATACAGTATGTGATGTCACCAGCTGAAAACCACTGTATTTGTAATAACCAACTAAAATTCACAATAACTAAACAAAAAGACAAGACATTTAACACTTCCTGTTTCCTTCTATCCAAAATGCACAGTGTGGTGCCACTGTTACATGACATTGTCCCTCCAAGTCACAGTGTGGTGCCACTGTTATATAACACTGTCCCTCCAAGTCACAGTGTGGTGCCACTGTTACATGACATTGTCCCTCCAAGTCACAGTGTGGTGCCACTGTTACATAACATTGTCCCTCCAAGTCACAGTGTGGTGCCACTGTTACATAACATTGTCCCTCCAAGTCACAGTGTGGTGCCACTGTTACATGACATTGTCCCTCCAAGTCACAGTGTGGTGGTGCCACTGTTACATGACATTGTCCCTCCAAGTCACAGTGTGGTGCCACTGTTACATAACATTGTCCCTCCAAGTCACAGTGTGGTGCCACTGTTACATGACATTGTCCCTCCAAGTCACAGTGTGGTGCCACTGTTACATAACATTGTCCCTCCAAGTCACAGTGTGGTGCCACTGTTACATAACATTGTCCCTCCAAGTCACAGCGTGGTGCCACTGTTACATAACATTGTCCCTCCAAGTCACAGCGTGGTGCCACTGTTACATGACATTGTCCCTCCATGTCACAGCGTGGTGCCACTGTTACATAACATTGTCCCTCCAAGTCACAGCGTGGTGCCACTGTTACATGACATTGTCCCTCCAAGTCACAGTGTGGTGCCACTGTTACATGACATTGCTCCTCCAAGTCACAGTGTGGTGCCACTGTTACATAACATTGTCCTTCCAAGTCACAGCGTGGTGCCACTGTTACATAACATTGTCCCTCCAAGTCACAGTGTGGTGCCACTGTTACATGACATTGTCCCTCCAAGTCACAGTGTGGTGCCACTGTTACATAACATTGTCCCTCCATGTCACAGCGTGGTGCCACTGTTACATGACATTGTCCCTCCAAGTCACAGCATGGTGCCACTGTTACATGACATTGTCCTTCCAAGTCACAGTGTGGTGCCACTGTTACATGACGTTGTCCCTCCAAGTCACGGTGTGGTGCCACTGTTACATGACGTTGTCCCTCCAAGTCACGGTGTGGTACCACTGTGACATTACATTGTCCCTCCAAGTCACAGTGTGGTGCCACTGTTACATGACATTGTCCCTCCAAGTCACAGTGTGGTGCCACTGTTACATAACATTGTCCCTCCAAGTCACAGTGTGGTGCCACTGTTACATAACATTGTCCCTCCAAGTCACAGTGTGGTGCCACTGCTACATAACCATTAGTTTCCTGTGCACATCACGTGGAATGCCTCTAGGGAATGATTCAAGAATCAGATAAAATATACGCGGTATGGTAATATATAGAATCATATATGACACATGTCACTAGTCAACATTGACAGATGGCACTCCCATTTGACAGTAAACGGATTTGACATAAAAAAGACTCAAGAAAGAAGATGTCTTTCCATTTGATTGTAAAACAATGTATGCTGTACACGGCTTCACATTAAGTTTTTATATCCCGGCAGATAATCCAAAACAAACTTTGTCCATCCAAAATAAACTTTCCCATCCAAAAGACCGTTTTTTGGATAACATTAAGGATATTGTTAATATAGATACTAGTTATACCATTTGCGATCAGAGTGAATGAAGATCCTTGTTTTATTTTGCTCTATGAATCCAAGCCGTGGTTTGTTCCAGACTGAGATCCTGCGAGCTAGACAGAGGGTGGTGCTGGCCTCGCTGTACCTCGGCACTGGGACACTGGAGGGAGACTTGGTACGGGAAGGATTGGCTCCTGCACTTGCAATGTTGTGTACCTCACTATGTACACAGTACACACTTAATACAAGATGGCTCACCTTATATACAACGCTTGACTGTTCACAACAATTCAGTGCACGCCCCAAATTATTTCTTGAGTTAAACAAATTATAGTCTAATTTTTTATTAATAAAATATTTTGTATAATTTTATATTAAATTATATTTAAAAATATTCAACTGAATTATATTAAAAACTAAATCACCAACTCAATTGAAATTGCACTGTTGTTATGATGGTAATTAATTTATATAAAATAGTTTTGCACACAAATCACCATCGATACGATTCCATACAGGTGAGTTGTTTGCACGAAGCCTGTGAGAGGGCAGCACTGGAGCAGACGAAGCAGTTGGACGTGCGGATACTTCTCGACTACAACCGCGGCACGCGCGGCACCACCAGCTCCTGCACCATGCTCCTGCCACTCGTGCAGCGGTTCAGCGACAGTGTACAGGTGGCGCTGTATCACAGTCCCGACCTGCGTGGATTCCTCAAGTGGATTCTACCGGAGCGTTTCAACGAGACGATCAGTCTGTCACACCTGAAGGTCTACCTGTTTGATGACGTCCTCATCATGAGTGGGTGGGTGAAGGGAAACATTAATTATTAGTTAATTATTTATAATAATAATTTTTTATTTTTATTTTGCACATGTTAACTTTTATATTTTAAACTTGTTTAAATGTTACGCTTATTTAATTATAACTTGTATGACTTACTGAAAATGCAGTAATAAAATATAGAAAAGTACATTATATATTATGTCTCCGCTTTAGGAAAACCATCTACCGGGTATAGATTTTTGCATTTAAAATGTGTATGCCCTCGGTTTTTGTATGCATATAAATATATATGTCAGATATGTCACCATGTGTGTGACAGTCCTTGCCTGTGTCAGTGGTGGTTTATACAGATACAGTATAGAACACAGTGGCAGAATTAATAATAATTATATAACCAAGTAATTACATTTGTATTTGACCAGTTCCATGCATTAATGGTTAACAATTATTTGCTAACGCATTTTTGTTACATCAGTTATTTCCTTCATGCATTGTAGAGCGAACCTGAGCGATTCATATTTCACCAATCGGCAGGACCGATACATTGTGCTGCGGGACTGCTCTGAGCTGGCAGATTTCTTCAGCCACCTGGTGTCGACTGTGTCATCCTTGTCATTCCGACTGAATGCAGACAACACAATCACATGGAATGACGACCTTCCGTGTCACCCATTTAAAGGTTTGTAGTTTCAGTTCCAGTTCATGTCAGAAAATTATATAACATTGTAAATGCATTTAAAATTACCTAATGACTGTCAAGAAAAGGATTATACTGTACAATAATTACAATTATCAACGTATGTAATAAAAAACAATTTTTAAAAATAAAATATGAAGAAACATTCAAAATAATGAATCATTATTTACTATATTTTGTCTTTTTTTATAGAAAAGTTCAATTTATACACATACTTGTGCAATGAATTAGATACTTTGCAAAATAACAGTAATAGCGGAATTGGAACGTGTGACAATCTCATGTCTCTACACTATTTTTAAAATGGCCAAATTTTTTACCGATCTTTTAATTGAGCTAGTGACTATAAATCATGACTTTAAAATAAATTCTGACTAAGTAGATGTAATTGTAAAAAGACATGCAAATTAGAATTCAACAAATGTGGAAAACTAATTGGGTTTATCAAGTGAATCCTGCGCTCAAGTTGTACATGAACCCTGTGATTTGTTCATGTCACTGTTCTCTAGTTCACTCTACTGTAAATAGTCAGTGGAAGAATTCCAGGGATGAAATCAGCAGATTGAGCAGCTTTCATGAAATAACACTTCAACAGAAGTTGAAGTGATGTAATTACATAATGCACTAAGACCGTGACTAAGTGATTTTTGCAATCTCAAATAAATATTACAGTGTTTTATATCCTGATGTGTCACAGGTCAGTGAAAGCTGCTGATGTTTTCTTGAATGTTTCTGAAGAGCAATTTGTGGGCCTACATAAATATGTTTTGCATTTCCATAAACAAATCTGACAAAGGCAAGCGTAGGATGTTTCTAGAACACCTGTGGTTGAAAATGTGTCATATAAACTAAATATATTGGTCTTTTGTTTGTAAGTTGGCATTGCGAATGTTTCCAGACAGTGATGATGGAACAAAGTACAAAGAAGAAGCTCGCAGAAGACTGTCCCCGCTGCTGGACCCACAGACTTACTCAGGAACTACTGCCAACTCATCAACAGATTCCTCTTCTGTTGACAAAAAGGACACAGACACTGACACTGACAATGACACTCTGGTGTATCCACTTGTCCAGATGGGGCCATTTGGCATCAGTGTCGATGACTTTGTGACGCGTCAGTTGTTGCAGACGTCGCCAGCGGGCTCACAGATCTGTCTTGCATCGGGCTACTTCAACCTGACTGACCACTACATTGCCGCTATACTCGACTCGTCAAAGTCTAACTACAACATTGTGACGGCCTCGCCTGAGGTAGGTCCCTGAAGGCTTGGAGGCTCCATTAACAAATATCATGCAAGCCACAATATAACCAGTCAAATTTAACTAATAATAATATTAGTCAAACTTCTATATGACCATTATTCAGAAGAATGGAAGCCCAGAGGTACAACAAACAAAACATGTTCATTAGACGTGATGCAACAGTTGTCACTGGAACATGGGAATACCAAAGGCTTAGGGTTGGAATGCAATTTTTAAAACAATTGCATTTTGAAAGGTGGCTATATTTTCTAATGAATTTGGAGTGATGGGGAGTTGATTCCAGAGTTTGTGCTAATGTTGAACTTAGTTTTAGGAATAATAAGTTATAAAAGTAAGAACCAAGGCAAACAGAATAAATAGTATTGAGTGTTTATTCACACAGGAAAACAGGGGTCTGACCAAGCAATAGTGTTGAATGACAGACTAACTAAACTTTACTTGAAACAAAGAAAACGACCAAAATGGTGATTGCTGCTCAGAATACAGTGATTATTGTTATGTTGCAACCAGATACTATATTCTAATAATATCATACACATAAACAATGTCATAATAGTAACATGTATTAACACATAAACAGCACCAATCAATCTAGTCAAACAAACTCATTCAAGTACGTTTGTCACAACACATCTTACACTCATCATAACAAACACGAAGCATTCAGCTCAGTCACTATACGCCATTATCAGTCATCTCACAGATCACATCCAGTCACTTCGCAGATCGCATACAGTCACCTCACAGATCACATCCAGTCACCTCACAGATCACATCCAGTCACCTCACAGATCACATCCAGTCACCTCAGATCACATCCAGTCACCTCACAGATTACATCCAGTCACCTCACAGATCACATCCAGTCACCTCAGATCACACCCAGTCACCTCACAGATCACACCCAGTCACATCACAGATCACATCCAGTCACCTCGCAAATCACAACCAGTCACCTCACAGATCACATCCAGTCATATCACAGATCACATCCAGTCACCTCACAGATCACATCCAGTCACATCACAGATCACATCCAGTCACATCACAAATCACATCCAGTCACCTCACAGATCACACCCAGTCACCTCACAGATCACACCCAGTCACCTCACAGATCACATCCAGTCCCCTCACAGATCACACCCAGTCGCCTCACAGATCACACCCAGTCACCTCACAGATCACACCAAGTCGCCTCACAGATCACACCCAGTCGCCTCACAGATCATACCCAGTCACCTCACAGATCACATCCAGTCATATAACAGATCACATCTAGTCACCTCGCAGATCACATCCAGTCATATCACAGATCACATCCAGTCACCTCGCAGATCACAACCAGTCACCACACAGATCACATCCGATGTGTGATCGTTGTCTTCTGTCTCCAGGCGAATGGTTTCTTCCAAGCCCAGGGGATGTCGGGGGCCATCCCCCCCGCCTACACTCACATCGCCCTCACCTTCTGGCGCCAGGTGTGTGCGCGCTGTCTCCAGCAGCGAGTGCGGCTGTGTGAGTTCAGCCGGCCGGGCTGGACCTTCCACGGCAAGGGACTCTGGTACTACCTGCCCACCCACTCACTGCCCTCCCTCACATTCATTGGATCACCCAACTTTGGTGAGTTGTGTCATGTGACCTGTTGCCTAGCGACAGGGTGCATCAAGTTATGGGTGCAGAATGTGTGGAGTGCTCAGATTCTGTGTCATGTCATGTTTAAATTTTGCCACGGGTGTTTTTCTTTATGACATCACACAAGGCACAGTTGCTTAAGTAAGACATACACTTAGGGAAGACGGTTTGCAAAATATTAAGCGGTTATAATAATGTAATACTATATTATATGTAATGTAATATAAACATACTGTGACACATATATGGAAACATCCAGACAAAAGCAGTTTGTACAACATAATATATTACAAATAAAACATAAATATTTGGTGTAACATAGAAGATATGAAAATAAATGGTGTAGAGGACAGCTATTAAGACTAACACATAGGTGGGTTTGGCAATTGTCTCACTTTTGTAGAAATAGTTAATTACTATAATCCTTTAACACATCATTGTTTGATCATATTGATTCATGGATATTATATCAGATGGAAACTTCATTTTATGACATACACTGTGACTACAACAGTTGCTGGAACTGACATGGCAACATGAACTGCATTATAGACGACAGATTCATCACTGGTATGTTTGTTTCCTCTCAGGATATAGGTCTGTGTTCCGAGACCTGGAAGCACAGGTTGCTATAGTAACAACAAACACAAAACTACAACAACAATTGCACGAGGTAATGTCTACTAATAGTTTAGTTCATATAGAGCTAGTTTTTAGTTTATTTCTTTTTAACATACGATATCTGGAGAGAATTGTTATTACCACACAGCGAATGTAGATATTGCATATTCTTCTTATAGACACCTGTATATTGCAGAGGGGATATTGTATTACCAGAAAAACAAATCTTGGAAGTGTTCCACCAAACTGCAAGTTCTCAACATTAACATAAATTAAATATCATTCACATAAATGCCACACTATTTACAGTCAGTTATTAGTTGGGCCGAGTAAACTAAGGCAATGTCGAGAGATCAAAATGGAAATGATTTTCCGTTGTATTCTCGATTGTTCTAAGCTAAATGAACAGGTAGGTAGAAAATGTAGCTATGAAGATGGTACATCTGAAATGAGGCAACAGAACAGTTTGTGTTTATAATGTACATACACTGTAATTACTAAATAATGTAAAATGAATTGTGAAAATATTCACACATGCCTTCCACGTAATGTTGAGTTTATCAGGTGCTGTTGATTTCATAATCTGATATACCAATTCATTTTATTGAAGGGTCCAATTGCACAGTAGACCATAATGGTCGTATCATGCTGTAGGAATCGCTAAAAACATAACCTATGCAATGACTTCATGAATTATTGTTATTGTTGTAGTATTTACCATTGCTTGCAAAAATATAAAAATTTAACGAAACTGATTTCAGGAGCAAAAGTCGCTGTTTGACAAGTCGACAGAGGTGACGTCAGAAACATTCACACGGCCTGACAGAGCAGTGCCCCTGTGGGTGACCGTGGTCATAGCCTTCATCAAGACATACTTCTGAGACGTCGAGACGTATTTCTGACTTGCCAATCTCCCTGTGTTCAAAGCAATACTATATGTCATTTTTTTCATGAAATCTATTTTTACTTGAAATTCTGTACAGTCTGTAACAATTGTCAGTGGTTAGTTTTGCATGTTGCAAATTCTTCAAATGTGTTCTTTATCACAATTTTTTAGCGTGAGTCAACATGAATCAGATAACGATAAATATCTGCATCCCACAATGCAATGGGTTCTATTTGGGAATCTACCTGTTTCCTTTTTGACAGCTATGTAATTTATATATTTGTATGGAATATATTGTTTATAGCTCAAATACGTGGTTATTTTTAAGAAATTCACTTATTTTGGAGCATACTTTTTTAAACGTATGTTTCTACCTATCAGTTATATGAGTCTTGGTCAAAAGTAAGTGAATTTCTTACAAAATACATATTTGTATTTAAATTTGTTATATTGTGTACATGAAACCCACAAGGTGTGGAGTAAGAATTACTCCTGGTTTGTTTTCGTACGGGACTGTTCTGTAGAATAGATGTTTTGAATAAGAGGTGTAGTACATTTTATTTAGGTTCTTCAGGAACAGGCTGTGCCTGTCAATGCCATGGATGAAAATATTGTGGGGAGCGGTGGTCGTGCGGTACAGCGCTGGACTGTCAGTCAAGGGGACGGTGGTTCAATCCCACCTACCGCCGTTTCGAAACTTAGGCAATTTCGTTTACCCGACATTTGCTTGTGTCTTTCGGAAGAGATAAAAGCCCTTCTGTCTGGTGTCTATGCCAGGGGAAGTAAAAGATCCCACACAGGGGGTAAATGTGTAACCTGTAGTGGACTCACACATTCTCATTGGACTTTAAACGCCCTGCAAAGGGCCCTCCCATCCAGTATCTGAGAGAAACAGAAATATTGTGAGAAGCCACCTCAGGATATTTACAGTGGCACAAATATTAACGAGTCAGAAGTAAGTATGTGAGGGTGGCGATGTGTGGCTACTGGCTACAAACATTGCACAGTGCACCATTTCAGACAGTGCTCTGAGTATGTGGTGTCAGATCTGTCAAGTTGATGATAGCAGTGGTTTGTAAGTTAATCATTTACTTTTTTTAGTCCAAAGTCACCTGTTTACAGGGTAAGAATTATTACTGTTGCGTTATCATTAGAAAAATGCTTTACAAAATGAATTATAAGTATAATATATCACTTAGCAATTATTCTCAGGACTGAACTGTGTGGGAATTATATAAATTTTAGGGGGTATATAATATTTCAGATATGACTAATATCGCGTGTATGAATGCAGAACATCCCTCCACTTAAGCACCCATCTTAAAGCTGATGCGATGACGTGTGATATTATACAAACACAATGTAAGTTTACTTTTGATATCCCGACACAGGATTTTAAAATGTTAGGCCTACTCTGTCATACATTACATGCTGTAGAAATCTGTTATCCTGGAAAATTATTTTTGAGCACTCAAGAGTTAGTACTTTTTAGAGAACAGTGACCATAAAATTGGAAAAACACCAATGTATGTGAATTGCTGTTGTCCACCAGGAAATATTTACATTATTTAATTGATCATGTGTAGCATAGTCACTTGCATAACTGGGCATGAAATCAGTGGATTTGGTATTTATGTGCCTGTCAGAACCTAAACGTTGTATGACAGGGCTTTCATTTATTTGCATGTTTGCATCATTCTGCATTATTATCCGTTCTCACATCATGATGTCGATGTCAGCTAGGGCCACACTATGAAGACATTGCTGTCATGTGACACCCACAAACACTCTATGTTTGTGGGTGTCAAATGACAAGTCGCACTTTAAGTAATACTGATGAAGACTGTCAAGATAATTGAGCAGGATTCTGTGTGGAGCCAAATACTTTTCCATAATGAATGTAACAGAACCTGGATATCACTGCCTGGTGCTGATTGGTGTCTGCTGTACACTGGATGTGTGTGAATAGATTCCTACAAAGATTGCCTTAGTTCTTGCACCAACTTGATACTGTGTTGTCTGTCGTCAGACGAGTTCATCCAGTGGTTGGCAGTGGCTAGACTAGATTATAATTGTCTACTGCCATGTCAAACTATGTCCAGTCTATGTTGCTTCAGTTCACTCAGCTGTGTGAATGAGTACCTGGCTATTCACTGTGGTGAATGTGTGTATACAAATATGCATTGTGCACTAATTGGAGCATGTGTGAATGTTTCCAGTGAGGTCAAGAGTGTTCGATTGAACAGGTCCGCCTGGGAATGAAATGTAAAGCGGTTTGGGCAGGTTGGTTGGGAATAAATTGCTAGAGTGCTGCCACCTAGTTAGATAAATATACTTGTTTTTATTTCGCAATTTAATACATATTTTGGATCATAAAAATGTCAAGTTCCATGTCACTTATTGGGCGTGTTTTGAACTGATGCCAAACACACATACACACGCACACACACACCACACACACACACACACATACACACACACACACACATACACACACACACACACACACATACACACACACACACACACACACACACACACACACACACATACACACACACACACACACCACACACACACACACACATACACACACACACACACATACACACGCACACACACACCACACACACACACACACATACACACACACACACACACACACACACCACACACATACACGCACACACACACACACATACACACACACACACACGCGCGCGCGCAAAACTTGAAATCAACCCAAAGTAATAAGTTGATTTAGTAAATAAGTTTCATAAATGGTGTCACATGCACAAAATGCAAATGAGGAATGCAAACTATTACATGTTGAAACTGTGTCCATTTTTTCACCTCAAGGTTAGGCCATGACAACTGGAATGTCTAGGGAATTACCGACTGGGTTTAGTTACAGGGTGATGTCATTGGGTTGATTTTATATTACATTATACATGTTTTGTATTTGAAGTATGTTTTTGTAACTTACATGGGTGCAAGAGTTCTGTATTAGATACAGAATTTTGTATCTTTTGAAGCTCATATAACTATTTCTCAGCTTCGTCCAGATTCGGGGAGTTTTTGTATATTGGGAGATATGGTGAGAGGCGTCAACTTGAAACCATTAAATTTACAGAATTCTAGAATGAGTTGTTTGTCTTGGTTTCCAACATGTGAAATTGTCGAGCTTCAACCAAGAGTCTCTATTCATCCATTATACAAGGGATCTCTGCCACAAACTGAAGTGGAGGCATGGCCCAGAAAATCAAACAAACTCTCCCAGATGTAGCACTTGTCTGTTCAATTGTAAATTTTATAAGAGACTTGTAATACTATGAATTGTTATTTGTACTGAAGGATGTTCCTATCAACATAGTCCTGTAGCCTTACCAATCCCCACCATGCATAAGTGTAATCAGTTACACTGACTAATAAATATCAATCATACATTCTAATTTAACTTGTCATCTTGCTAAATCTTGTTTGGACCGCCAAAGTACAATTTCTCAATTCAGGAACAGAAACGTACACATTCACACGTATGATTTCCATGTTTTAATTCAACAAAATAAGCACTTCAACAGACAACTAGCAAGCTAAAGGTAGAGGTATTTGTGAGGGTTTCATTCTTACGTGCAATGCCAAAAATAGTATTAACAATAGTGATATCTGATATATTAAACAGGAGGTATTTCACCTATACACAACACGGCTATCTCAATGTTCATTAACAAGTTGTTTTCACCAACCACTGTGATAAACGTCACTAAACAGACCAAACCCATCTGATTTATAATAGTTGTAATAAAATAAATGCAACATGTTAAATGACGTTCTTTTCATCATAATATCTTATATGGCATAATTATTTATATGACAGATTTGCCAGCAAAATTTGCTTGATATTTTTGTGGGGTGAAATTTAACTGGTTTTGGAGGAAACCGTTTGTTTACATGTTGATGTGAATGAAGTCACATGACTGTACTGATATTAGACTCCATTCGAGTTGGATCACAACCTTTAGAATTTTCCAAGATTATGATTTGACGATTTAATGATTGTTAAAAACAGCTCCATTAAGACATTTGGATGGACAGTGTGTTATAATAAATTAAAATTATAGTTTTTATACTGTGTAACATTATTTTACAATAACAACAAACATTTAATCAGAACTGACTAAAAGAGACTATGTAGTATTTCAAACACAAACGTGCGATCACCAATATCCTAAATATAAAACTTTGCACATGCAAAATGCACTTGGTTTATTTTAAAACGTGTTTATCTAAAAGCAAACTGTACCAGATACAAACATGGGTATCACTGCTTCATCCCAATTCTTGTCTTTATAATATCTCCATGAAATATTGCAGTTATTAACACTAACAGATCTTCTTTCCTCTTGCATAAATGCCCACATTTTGAAGTATTGAATATACTATATAAACACTTTGATCTTGTACGTGACTAATAAGTGCAGTACACTAAATTGCAAATCTTGCAAGCACGTCTCCCATAAATATAAATCATAACCAATTAAAAATAAACAATACTTAATTGGCAGCAAAACTTACACAATAAAAATGTACACTGACACTATAACCCTAAAAAACATACACACAACATATGTATATTTAGCAAGAATACATGTAATACTTGGGAATATTATAATAGACATCATGGCACTGGAGCTTGTACACGTTCTACATCTCTAAATATGAACCATAAAATCTATTAAAAACATCTATAAATGTTCACTTTATCTAAAGCTTGTCTTTTTAATTACATTTTTAATTACTACTGTTCTAAATATAGCTCATCTATAGAACATACATTCTGTTTAAATAATAGAAATACCATCTAAACTGGTTATATTATAAACATTAAAAATAACTCTGTTTCTTACAATATTTCACATTTTATATAGTAAATTTCACAAGCAGTGAAAGCTGTTTTTCAAAATAAATTTCGTGCAATCAAACACAGCGGACAGAAATGCTGCGATGGGACGAGTGGAAACAAGCAGTAAATATATTCTCACAGGTTCTGTTTAAAACTGTTTTGATTATAGTTTCTGTCAAGTTTTAATATAACATGTTGCCTGTATAAATGCATACAGCTAAAATAAAATTCAACAGCCCATCCTGTGTAATATCCTGGATGGAAAACCATTATTTTCCGACACAAAAACAGTTGACCCAATAATTAGTATTACTACAAATTGATCACTACATCCTGTAAATGTCCAACATCCTTTCTTAACAAGTGTTTCCCTATATATTCAGTATAAACATCTGGTCTCACTTTATATATTAACAATTTGTCCGACACGAGAGACGTGTACCAGAAATCCTTTTGAAATGCCCCGTTTTAGTCGGGTATAATGGCCGTCACGGTGGGAACAGCGGCACCATAAAGCAGCCATTACCCACTGATCCGTGTGAGTGTTCCCCCAGCCTGGTGTCATTGCTGTAGAACAGCTGTAGATGGGATGACTCACTGTTCGTAGACTCGCTTCCGATACCGGTACAACAGTTTATGGTCGTGTACCTTCGTTATGAGCACATACACGATGAAGATGCCAAGGATCTACAACAGAGGGCACCACAAACTTAGTTTAGTTCCCTACCTTCTGCCATTTCTCTTTTTACTTACGCATCAAACACTGTCGTTCAGACAAAGTTACTTCTTGTCTTGGTCTCAATGATTTATTCCAAACCTAACTGACCAATGTCCAATTAATAGCAACTAATTACACTGTGTGTTTAATTCTAATATAAACATTAGCCAGACGCAATGATAATTGTTTTTTAAGTTTAGTAGACAAAGAATTTTTAGCAAACTACGTAAAAACATCTTCGTTTTTGTACCTTTGTTGATGTGTTCAGTTATATACACCAAACACATTAATCAATTTTTTTTATAAATTGTGTATGAACGATGAAAGGAAAATTGCCTTATTAACCACAATTATCATAAGTAAATTGTCTTAGTTAAAGAAAATAATTATCTCAATTCAAACTTACAGTTCTGTGCCAGAACTAAGAAAATCATACAGTTTGAATGTACAGTACTATATTCCCACAGAAATAATGGATACAATTTTCACATTGTGAAGAGGTGACGATCTTCAGCTTCTTTGATGTTTTAACTGATGTAAAGGATGGGAAAGATGTACTTTCTTTACGTATGCACTCTGCGTGTAGACACAGGGCTGTATACCAAAGATACACACGTGTAAGATTGCGAAGCCGAGGGCCGTCGCTCCGACCATGTCGAGGTGGTTCTCTACCCACATCATGAAGAACCAGGAACACCCCCGAGTGTTGATCTTCTTGCTACGCAGGACGCGAAGCTGGCAACAGAAGAAGTAATTGGGTCAGTCGAAACAACAGCGAATGGCAGAGATCACTAATAATAATCATTCAGTGTTACAAATTTGTCCAAACTGTTCCCACAGTCTGTTTGTTTATGGTACCATCATCAATTAAAAAATTATATTATATTCAATATGTACATGCATATAATATATATATATATATAAGCCTAAAGGCAGCTTATGTCGACCAGTGCCTAGAGGACCGGCTGATGTAGACCAGACATATTTTTTTATTTAATACATTTTCCAAAGATGTAAAACTGGAACACTGTTTCTAATACTAATGTTTAACACATAATGAAAGTTCATCAAAATATTTCAATAAATAAGGTACATGCAAAAAAATCGGTCTACATAAAAACTGCATATGCATAGATGCCGATTTATGTAGACCGGAGCAACGCCGGAAGCTGCATATATTTAGTTAACCTTTTTTGCGGTAGACGCCGAATCTAGTAAATAGTAATACAGTGTTGAGAAATGTAAACTAAGTCGAAGCCCAAGTTATGTTTGATCACGGAATGTATCGATGCGATAACAACAAAGATCAACATTTTTTTAAAGACAAAATGCAAGTTTTACTAATTTACACATAATAATATAGCCTTTTGCATCAGTATGAAGCATATCATACACTGAACACGAAACTCCAACCCTTCGTTCGGTATATACCATAAATATAGATTTATAAGAACTTTGACCCGGTACACATAACCTGGCACACAATATACTCAAAAATACGCACGGCGCTGGAGAAAACATGCTCAAAATCCCTTAAGATGTTGTTCATTTAAAATTTAATTACGCACAGTACTTCACTGTCATATGAACTGTGCGCACAAGCAATGGTACTGATCAATTCAATTGTGTTAGTTGTGAACTAACACGTCAAATCTTTATGTAGACCAGTTTTGGTCTACATAAAACAGCGGTCTACATAAGCCAGTCCTATATGCATAATCGGTTGACATAAGCTGCCTTTGGGAATGAATATATATATATATATATATATAATGTGTATATAATATATATAATAGTTATATATTTATATTGTATATCAATATATAAATATATATATATATATATATTGTGTATAGATATGATACAATACAATACCATACGTTGTAATGGTTTAGGTGAGATACTGAAAATTACTGCTTTGTTGTATTTTTAGTGTAACAAATGTACTAACTGGTTTTAAAATACCCACATTTTTGCGTTACATAATTATTGAATACTAAACTCCATCATACAGATAAAACTACACTGTACTGTGGTTGTTACGTTATGGACAAACCTTCTCTGAGAGAGGTTTCCCCGACAGTCCTGTCCTCACTCCGTGTCCACATGTGTTCTGAAACACACAACTCCCTGTAGCAACCAATAGGATACACTGTTACAATATGTTACAGACTGCCTGATTGGTTATATTTCTACTGCCGTCACATTGGCTTGACGCTAGCCATATAGCCACGTGCATACACCACACATACACTGCATACACTTTGTGCACAAACACTGCATACATACCACACACTGCATAGAGACTACTGGTACACCACACGTACATGACACGTGACATCAGTCTCCATGACAATGGCAATCTGCACTAAGGAGCCTGTGTCTTCTGTTCAACAAGGTTTTGTCTAGTAAGCTACTGGCATAATAGTTTTAATTGTAAATGCAAGTGTTTAGTTTTTGTTAATATTTCTAGATGCAAGTCACAACCAGGTGTCTTGTGTCACCCTTCAGTAAGAGCAGGACCAACGCAAGTAAACATAAACATACAAGTAATGTAAAGATGTCAACTAAGTAATGCAGCCGTAGTAACAGTAAGAGCAAGCTGACTGCAGCCGGGTCAAGACAACAAATGAACACATAATTAAAGCCAAGCTGAGACGCCATGTCAAAGCAACATCACATGCAGCAGAACCCCATAACAGCGATCAAACTTGACTAACAGAAATACGACAGCCAAACCTTGTTATAATAGTGCTGGTGTGTGTGTAACCGTCACTAACGTACATGTATGTGGTTGGTTCATTGCATATTGGACACTAAACATTCACCTTTGACCCTAGTAATGATGCATACAAGACGCTTTGATTTTAATGAAATTCTGCATTGAAGATTTATGTCTACAATGAAGGGAAGCAATCAAATTTAGAACTTGCTTGTTTGATTCCTGACATACCTGTGAGGACAATCACCTAGTGCTGATGGCCAGTACAGTTAATCCTTCACTAGGTGGGGTAGTCACTATAGTAACAATATGCAGTTTTTTAATCTTCCTTAAAAATGATATCTAATGTTTAGAAACTTTTCTAATAGGGATTTGATAACGTATTTCCACTTGACAGTGTTAGTGACCAGTTACTTTGCTGGAAGCTACACCTCTAAGCGACAACATCAAAGCAAGAATCGCTACTCTACCTTTGGCTTTGCTGGACAGCTTTTCAAGAAAGAACACGGCTGAAGGGAAAAGATTAAAGACTAGTCTGAATGAACTGACCACAGAAACATGAATCAACTGACCAACATGGACACAGCATAGTCTGAATCAACTGACCACAAGGACACAGCAGACATTGAGCAAGACAGACAGAGAGTAAGTTGTGTCACAACTTACCAGACAGATCTATCATAATAGATGATAACAAAAAAACATGTGTTGAATTTCGCTGCATGAATTGTTTTTGTTTTTTGACGAATTCACAATAAATCTTGGTATCGGGGCTTTATGACACTTTTGCAAATAATTGCTGTAATTGACATGAATGGTGATTTATTCAGGAGAGGCAAAAGGGCCTGTAATTCTAAGACAAACTGACATAACGCCGTCCATTTTGCTTGGCTAAATAACAATTTCATCCAGCAATGGTATCTCATAAATTTGAAAGTCCAAAGTATTATAGCACATCACACTGATTCAAATTAAATTCCACCCCATGAATAAGTAGTCTTCCCAAGCACACAGCACCCACAAGGCCAGGGTTATTGCTACATCAACAACATGCAGCAGTGACTGAGACATGCATCTTGGTGTAAAGCACCGCTGCAGCATAGTCTAAGTGACAGCAGTGGACTAGAGTGACAGAATGCAGCACTTGCAATGGACGAGTGCGAGTAAAAAAAGCAGTGGGTACTCTACCGTTGGTTCTTCGTCGGAGCAGCAAGATGGAGGCACGCCACACGCGAACTCCGAGGTGGAGTGGCAGGAGAAGTCGGGGTTGACGTTCCAGTCAAACGGGTTGTTTAACCCACAGCACGAGAACTGAAACAGACACAGGCATTATGTCAAGGGACCAGTCATTGACACGAAGCATGAATTGAGTAGTGTGGATCATTGTGAAGTTTCTTAACTTAGACTGGATGATTTGTACTGTTTAATTAAAGTGGACAGAGTTTACAGTTTACAGAGGCCGGACAATGTCTTACCTGACACACCTGTACCGAGCAATGTTTTACCTGAGACTGGGCAATTTATTTCCTTAGACTGGACAATGTCTTAGCTGAGAACAGTTTTACTTGAGACTAGACAGTTTATGAGACTGTATGATGTGTTACCTGAGACTGTACAATATCTTACCTGAGTCATCACAAAGTCTTACCTGAGACTGGATGGCGTCGATGGCCCTGGCAGTCACCTTGCTGTTGGTGTATTCCCTCATGGCAAACCTCAGTTGTTTCTCTGCCACTTCTGCCGTCTACGGGAGAAAAACATTACATTTGTCCTTCAATGTGGCTGCATTTCATATCCTGATTAACAATATAGGTAGCAGTAATCAACGTTTTTTTAATGTCAATGAAATTATGTTTTATCTAATAAAACATAATTTTTACAAATAGCCCGTTAATTCCTCTTTCTGCAAAACTGTGGCGATATACAAGATATACATATGTATGTAATATATAATTCTATAGATATATTACAGGCAGACTGAAAACACAGAAACATCTATTATAATAATAGAAATTTGTCATTTTTAACTTGCGTGTATCATTTTAATAATTTAAATGTGCTCATATTTTAACTCATCTGTCATGCATATTTGCATATTACATGTATTAATGCAATTAAAAGTATTCCAAAAGCCGTGTAACTAATTTTGTTACACAGTGAGCTAGTCTACCATGCATATGGAAGAGATAAAAATATATTTCCCAGATGTCTGTAGATAGTTAAGTCCTTTCTCGGCTGTTTAGAGACTGAGCTGAAGCTTGGATTCCAAGACATAAGTGGGAGAGAATTTACATCCCCTCTGGACACAAGACAGCTTAACCAGCCGTGTGACTGGCTCCAGAGTGAAACTTGCTAAACTTGTGAAAACGCTCACATACAGAACATGGAACATAATTGTTTGAAGTTGTAAAATGTTACATTCTACCTGTTTAAATTACACAGATCAGGATATTTAAAATTACACTTGACTTGTTGAATGACATTCAGTAGATTTTTATTTATTGCAAAAACTGATGCAAACCTTAGCAAACTGCAGTTCGAACAAATGGGTTATTTTGCCTATTATTTGTAACATGCAGGTTTAAATATGCAAATGGTTTTGTGCATTATTTAGATGAGTTACTAAATGTAATTTTCCCTATACTATAGTATCTATACCTTGGCCACCTGTCTAAGCCATCATAAACTCGTAAACTGTGTGATTTACTGCATACAAACTGCTCTGTGTCTGTTATTGTGTCCCACCGTGTAATAGATTCCTTACTACCACATCAGATCTCCTTCCATCTTGTCCGTCCATGTACTACACCATTCATTCATGTCTCAATCTCATGCAAAACCAAAGTTCTGCATTAATATATTTAAAAACAGAATCAATCAATATTAATTAATATGCCAACACAGGCCAGGGTTGACTTGCCTCTTTCTGTGTTATCAACCTTTGACCATAGCCTTTTCAAAACACAAAGGTAATCATTTAGAATTATTGTTTTGCATGTGTGTGTGTGTGTGTGTGTGTGCGTGCGTGCGTGCGTGCGTGCGTGCGTGCGTGCGTGTGTGTGGAAGATTGGAATGAACAAGACTTGTGATTAAATATGGAAGATATGCAATGGCTCTTGGAAGCCAGAGAAAAGATTAAGAAACGACAATTTGAAGAAAAGCAACAACAATCTGAATTGTTTCAAACTTAAATTATTATTTTATTTGTTGAAAGATTCCAAAATTAGTTGTACATTCTGCTAAAATCACTGGACTCATACAGGGTCAGCAGTGACCTTGTGCCATCCTGCAACCTGTTCAACCAGATGGCAATCTTGTTCGATCTCATTAAATATACAAATTATGGCCATAGTTCATAGTGGAAACTGCGTGATTCACTGCACAGTAATGCAACCTACAGGATGCTCCTGAGTCGTACCTTATTTAAACGTAAATAAATGCACCATACAGGGTGTTCCCAAATACAATAGATGTGGTTTACGCCATCTCATAATGACTCAACACGAGTACAAGAATTATTTGCCAGCACTGAGCCAGTGTGAGACAGCAGGGAAACTACACGTGGCTGTATGAAAGAAGACTCATTGTCAAAACGAACTATTTAGGAATAGTTTTTGTTAAAAACATTCTTGGAGACAGACAGTGTGTCATACATCTATAGCAAACATAACAACATTTTGGAGCTCCCTCTGGAGAGTGGGGACTCACTCAAGTAGTTCACTATTTCCTGTTAGCAAAAAATGTAATGAAATAACTCAAAATAGCTACAACTTTGTTTTTTCAATACGTCACCAATGGCAGGTCCAGGAATAGCACACTGAGACCTTTACCAAGACATGGCACACTTTGGCTGAACTGCACAATGATGATGGTGATGGTGATGGTGATGGTGATGGTGATGGTGATGGTGATGGTGATGGTGATGGTGATGGTGATGGTGATGATGATAAAGATAAAGATAAAGATAAAGATAAAGATGATGAATATGACGAAGATGATGATGAAGATGATGATAAAGATGGTGAATATGACAAAGATGATGATGGAGATGATGAAGATGACAAAGATGATGATGGAGATGATGAAGATGACAAAGATGATGATGGAGATGATGAAGGTGACAAAGATGATGATGGAGATGATGAAGATGATGATGAGATGAGGGGCAACAGATCCAAGCAAGTGATGACAGCAAATGATGACAGCAACAATCAGAAGGACCTCACCATCGTGGAGGAGACACTTTGAGACTGTTGCAAGATGACATCTATTCATTGTAGACTATTATGTAATTAGACTGACATTGGCAGAAATATGCGGCAAACAGGGAAGTCTTCAATCAGGTCCCAAACATCTACCCCTAGTCCAGCAATATTGATCTCTTCACCAAACTCTCAGTTTAAGATGCAACAGACTCCGATGACTGAGTTGGTTGAATTACCCCAGGCTCAGGTGACACCGGATGACACTAACAAATGCCGACAAATACACCAGGCGTTTCATTATTACACCTCAACGGGCAGAGAACGCTGCATGTATATCAAACTGCACAAGCTTTTATTGGTTCAACCGTTACCTTGTGCTACGTGCATAAACATACAAAACATCAAGCTACATCTGATGACAATGTGTTATGGTTGTTTTGAAGGAAACTACATCCAGTGACTATGTTTTATGTTCCCTTACAGACCATAGTTGCATTTTATTGCTAAATCTGACATTATATGGAATATTATTCATTCGTTTCACGTGTCTTCAGAATCGACAGAACAGGCGACAGTTGTGAATAAATGTCAGTTTATTTTATGTGCAGGACTCCATTAATACTAATCGATTTAGCACTTCACAAATTAGATTCGCAGATTTGCTGATGTTCAAATATGTACTGCAGTATATGAACAGTTCAAGCCATATATATACTGGGTAATTTCGATTTAGAAGAGTTAGATTAAAACCATTGTGAGATTGCGTAATTTATAAATGCAGGTTTAGCCTCAATGGTGTTAAAATGTACAATATATTTCAGTTCTGGTGAGATTTTTATATATTGCACAAATAAGCAAGCCTGTCTGCTGAAGCAGTAAATTTTATATTGTTGCAGTCTGATATAAAACAACAAAACAAAATTACATTTACAAAGGCAGCGTCAAGTCATTCAGCCACACAAAACACAGTGGAGATAACAGATTTCATGGAAAGACATGAAAGTTTCCGTACCTGTTCTCGGTAGATAAAGGCGATGATTCCAATGACGACTTGCAGAATGAAGACGATGATGATTACCCCAAGGAACTGCAAGAAAACAGTTGTGATTATTTTCATGGTACAGTGACTACAGTCACAGACATTCTTTAATAGTACATACTCATATTCTAGACAAAGTCCTATAATTATAAAAGATAAATACAGGCCAGTTTCACTGATCATTCCCTTGGCAAACCTACTGTTTTTGTACATTGTTGACATCTCTGGGAAGCATTCAGCCATGCTGCAATTAATTATTTCAAGCATATTATGATTATGTTCATGTCTACATCTACCACTGTTTAGAGCAATGTGCTCATTTGTTCAGCTGAGTCGTCTGAGACACCAACAAAATTAACCAAGTTTTGAAACACCACCGAGGGAGAGGGAGAGGGAGAGGGAGAGGGAGAGGGAGAGGGAGAGGGAGAGGGAGAGGGAGAGGGAGAGGGAGAGGGAGAGGGAGAGGGAGAGGGAGAGGGAGAGGGAGAGGGAGAGGGAGAGGGAGAGGGAGAGGGAGAGGGAGAGGGAGAGGGAGAGGGAGAGGGAGAGGGAGTGATAGGGAGAGGAATAGGTAGCGATAGGGAGAGAGGAGGAGTGAGGCCTATGATATTATTTATTAGCTTTACAGTTGGTTTGTGTGTAGTCTCCGGTGAGTGACCTTGTGAGTGACCTCTAGGGCTCCCCACACTGTGTATGATAAATAGTTAAACAGGCTGGGAGACTACAGCTATTTCTGTCGCCATTGATATGATGGATATTTTTTTTTTACAAACCACAGTTTGTAGAACTTACCACAGCTATGGTATATATCACTGTCACATGAAGGGTGTCAGTTTAAAATAAAAAGAATAACAATTTAAAACCTGAATTGGACTATAATCGCAAGAATGACTGAGACAGAGCAATTGCATTTTACTAAGCAAGTAGTTCACATTCATTAGTTAAACATGGATTAGAACTGATGTGTGAGTTAACACAAGACAACTGTGTCTCTATTTAAATTGATGCAAAGCAACTGCTAGCCAATACAGTACCACTTTTCTTACACAAATGTGGTTATATTTATTTTGTACTAATCGAATACATCCTTACATCTGTATGCACTTGGGATAATCTATTTTGTACTACCGAGTATTCAATTATTTTTCCTTTTACGCATAAGCATTTGGAATGTGTGCAATGTATATCAACTAATCTCTAATGTGATTTACTATTACATATACATGGTAGTCATAGCATACATTGACTACAAGGATTGTTTAACTTCTTGTGTATTCCTTTCAAATGATATTACATCGTTATTATACTTAACTAAATATGTGTGTATATGTTTATAGTTGGTACCATTTGATTGATATGTTCATTTCAAAAGAAATATATTATTATTATTATTATGTCACAACCTGCGAGTCAATAAATTTACACAAGACAGGTTATACGGCCAATATATAATTTGTTTTATTTATAGCATGATTGCAGCCCTGCTACGGATGCACCCTTGGATGTATTCTGTGATATCAAGATGATATCACAATACGCATACATATATCTGTATTCTATATTGCACAATTCACACACTGCAGGAGTGTTACATGCCACACGGCACGGCACGGCATGTGGTGTGTGGCTGCGTGCATTGTAACCACTGAATGGGGCCAAGTAGTCTATGTTACTGGGTGCAATGTGTAGTTTATGTTACTGGGTGCAATGAGTAGTCGTCTATGTTACTGGGTGCAATGAGTAGTCTATGTTACTGGGTGCAATGAGTAGTCTATGTTACTGGGTGCAATGAGTAGTCTATGTTACTGGGTGCAATGAGTAGTCTATGTTACTGGGTGCAATGAGTAGTCTATGTTACTGGGTGCAATGAGTAGTCTATGTTACTGGGTGCAATGAGTAGTCTATGTTACTGGGTGCAATGAGTAGTCTATGTTACTGGGTGCAACCAGTAGTCTATGTTACTGGGTGCGATGAGTAGTCTATGTTACTGGGTGCGATGAGTAGTCTATGTTACTGGGTGCAACCAGTAGTCTATGTTACTGGGTGCAACCAGTAGTCTATGTTACTGGGTGCAACCAGTAGTCTATGTTACTGGGTGCAACCAGTAGTCTATATTACTGGGTGCAACCATTAGTCTATGTTACTGGGTGCAACCAGTAGTCTGTGTTACTTGGTGCAACCAGTAGTCTGTGTTACTGGGTGCAATCTTTCACTGAGTCACATGAATTTCACCAGAGCTTGCTCACATTGCAATAGCCACAATGAATTATAGTTTGGCTTATGTGTCACACTTTACCATGTCAATGTATACGGTATAATGTTTCCCTGTACAGGGTCTAATGTTTCACTGAAACAATCAATTTACAGTCTAGACACATTGAGGGTTCACAGGAAAGCCTAGAACTGTTATTTGACATTGCAATATATTGTTTTTATGTTTGATTCCATCAGACATTATTCTAATTGAGTGGCACATTTCCATAGAAAAAATATTTGTCCCTGACATGTTATTAAATGGGTACAACTTTGCAGAGTGTCACATGTTTATTATTTATAGTGATATTTGCTCTGATTGATACACATTTAATCATCATTTAATTATCATTTAATCATAATTCATTTACAAATAATCACATACACACACACACACATACGCACGCACAAACGCACACACACACACACACAGCAAAATAAATGCATATTCTGATATCAAACACCAACCAAGGTATCAGTGAGTCAGTATCCTGGATGTGGAATAAACACACAGAAACAGGATTAGGTGGAGACTGGCGTGGCAGGAACTGGAGAAACCCAATCACTCAGGCATGTTTAGAGAACATCTCTGTGCCACGAGCCAGGAACTGTTGAGACTGAGAGGGCCACTCCACACAGTTATATCTCTGGCCTAGCTACTCCAGCCTGGCCATGGTCCAGGAGTAGGCACAGACTCAAGGCACACAGCCTGGTCAAACGTAATGACCACTGGCATTTGAAGGACTGGTGAACTCAGCAGTGAGGTCATTCCCAGACCAGGTCATTTACATCACAGATGCCATCATAAAAATACCCCAATATCATGACTTCAGCTAGTTTGTGATGGAGCCCTTTAAAATGGTAAACAATTATATATATTAATTATAGACAAAGTACTAAAAGTAGCAGTAGCCAGGGTGGGGAGAGAGACTGGGAGAGAGGAAGGAGAGACTGGGAGAGAGGAGGGAGAGACTGGGAGAGAGGAGGGAGAGACTGGGAGAGAGGAAGGAGAGACTCGGAGAGAGGAAGGAGAGACTCGGAGAGAGGAAGGAGAGACTGGGAGAGAGGAGGGAGAGACTGGGAGAGAGGGGAGAGAGACTGGGAGAGAGGAGGGAGAGACTGGGAGAGAGGAGGGAGAGACTGGGAGAGAGGAGGGAGAGACTGGGAGAGAGGAGGGAGAGACTGGGAGAGGAGGGAGAGACTGGGAGAGAGGAAGGAGAGACTGGGAGAGAGGAGGGAGAGACTGGGAGAGAGGGGAGAGAGACTGGGAGAGAGGAGGGAGAGACTGGGAGAGAGGAGGGAGAGACTGGGAGAGAGGGGAGAGAGACTGGGAGAGAGGAGGGAGAGACTGGGAGAGAGGAGGGAGAGACTGGGAGAGAGGAGGGAGAGACTGGGAGAGAGGAGGGAGAGACTGGGAGAGAGGGGAGAGAGACTGGGAGAGAGGAGGGAGAGACTGGGAGAGAGGAGGGAGAGACTGGGAGAGAGGAAGGAGAGAGGAAGGAGAGAGACTGGGAGAGAGGAGGGAGAGACTGGGAGAGAGGAAGGAGAGACTGGGAGAGAGGAGGGATAGACTGGGAGAGAGGAGGGAGAGACTGGGAGAGAGGAGGGAGAGACTGGGAGAGAGGAGGGAGAGACTGGGAGAGAGGAAGGAGAGACTGGGAGAGAGGAAGGAGAGACTGGGAGAGAGGAGGGATAGACTGGGAGAGAGGAGGGATAGACTGGGAGAGAGGAGGGAGAGACTGGGAGAGAGGAAGGAGAGACTGGGAGAGAGGAGGGAGAGACTGGGAGAGAGGAAGGAGAGAGGAAGGAGAGAGACTGGGAGAGAGGAAGGAGAGAGGAGGGAGAGACTGGGAGAGAGGAAGGAGAGAGGAGGGAGAGACTGGGAGAGAGGAAGGAGAGACTGGGAGAGAGGGGAGAGAGACTGGGAGAGAGGAAGGAGAGACTGGGAGAGAAGAAGGAGAGAGGAAGGAGAGAGACTGGGAGAGAGGAGGGAGAGACTGGGAGAGAGGGGAGAGAGACTGGGAGAGAGGAAGGAGAGAGGAAGGAGAGAGACTGGGAGAGAGGGGAGAGAGACTGGGAGAGAGGAAGGAGAGAGGAAGGAGAGAGACTGGGAGAGAGGGGAGAGAGACTGGGAGAGAGGAAGGAGAGAGGAAGGAGAGAGACTGGGAGAGAGGAGGGAGAGACTGGGAGAGAGGAAGGAGAGACTGGGAGAGAGGAGGGATAGACTGGGAGAGAGGAGGGAGAGACTGGGAGAGAGGAGGGAGAGACTGGGAGAGAGGAAGGAGAGACTGGGAGAGAGGGGAGAGAGACTGGGAGAGAGGAAGGAGAGACTGGGAGAGAGGAGGGAGAGATTGGGAGAGGAAGGAGAGACTGGGAGAGAGGAGGGAGAGACTGGGAGAGAGGGGAGAGAGACTGGGAGAGAGGAGGGAGAGACTGGGAGAGAGGAGGAAGAGACTGGGAGAGAGGAGGGAGAGACTGGGAGAGAGGAGGGAGAGACTGGGAGAGAGGAGGGAGAGACTGGGAGAGAGGAGGGAGAGATTGGGAGAGAGGGGAGAGAGACTGGGAGAGAGGAGGGAGAGACTGGGAGAGAGGAGGAAGAGACTGGGAGAGAGGAGGGAGAGACTGGGAGAGAGGAGGGAGAGACTGGGAGAGAGGAGGAAGAGACTGGGAGAGAGGAGGGAGAGACTGGGAGAGAGGAAGGAGAGACTGGGAGAGAGGAGGGAGAGATTGGGAGAGGAAGGAGAGACTGGGAGAGAGGAGGGAGAGACTGGGAGAGAGGGGAGAGAGACTGGGAGAGAGGAGGGAGAGACTGGGAGAGAGGAGGAAGAGACTGGGAGAGAGGAGGGAGAGACTGGGAGAGAGGAGGGAGAGACTGGGAGAGAGGAGGAAGAGACTGGGAGAGAGGAGGGAGAGACTGGGAGAGAGGAGGGAGAGACTGGGAGAGAGGAGGGAGAGACTGGGAGAGAGGAAGGAGAGACTGGGAGAGAGGAGGGAGAGACTGGGAGAGAGGAGGGAGAGACTGGGAGAGAGGAGGGAGAGACTGGGAGAGAGGAAGGAGAGAGACTGGGAGAGAGGAGGGAGAGACTGGGAGAGAGGAAGGAGAGACTGAGAGAGAGGAGGGAGAGACTGGGAGAGAGGAGGGAGAGACTGGGAGAGAGGAGGGAGAGACTGGGAGAGAGGAGGGAGAGACTGGGAGAGAGGAGGGAGAGACTGGGAGAGAGGAAGGAGAGACTGGGAGAGAGGAGGGAGACTGGGAGAGAGGAGGGAGAGACTGGGAGAGAGGAGGAAGAGACTGGGAGAGAGGAAGGAGAGAGACTGGGAGAGAGGAGGGAGAGACTGGGAGAGAGGAAGGAGAGACTGGGAGAGAGGAGGGAGAGACTGGGAGAGAGGAAGGAGAGAGACTGGGAGAGAGGAGGGAGAGACTGGGAGAGAGGAAGGAGAGACTGGGAGAGAGGAGGGAGAGACTGGGAGAGAGGAGGGAGAGACTGGGAGAGAGGAGGGAGAGACTGGGAGAGAGGAGGGAGAGACTGGGAGAGAGGAGGGAGAGACTGGGAGAGAGGAAGGAGAGACTGGGAGAGAGGAGGGAGAGACTGGGAGATAGGAGGGAGAGACTGGGAGAGAGGAAGGAGAGAGACTGGGAGAGAGGAGGGAGAGACTGGGAGAGAGGAAGGAGAGACTGGGAGAGAGGAGGGAGACTGGGAGAGAGGAGGGAGAGACTGGGAGAGAGGAGGAAGAGACTGGGAGAGAGGAAGGAGAGAGACTGGGAGAGAGGAGGGAGAGACTGGGAGAGAGGAAGGAGAGACTGGGAGAGAGGAGGGAGAGACTGGGAGAGAGGAAGGAGAGAGACTGGGAGAGAGGAGGGAGAGACTGGGAGAGAGGAAGGAGAGACTGGGAGAGAGGAGGGAGAGACTGGGAGAGAGGAGGGAGAGACTGGGAGAGAGGAGGGAGAGACTGGGAGAGAGGAGGGAGAGACTGGGAGAGAGGAGGGAGAGACTGGGAGAGAGGAAGGAGAGACTGGGAGAGAGGAGGGAGAGACTGGGAGATAGGAGGGAGAGACTGGGAGAGAGGAAGGAGAGAGACTGGGAGAGAGGAGGGAGAGACTGGGAGAGAGGAAGGAGAGACTGGGAGAGAGGAAGGAGAGAGACTGGGAGAGAGGAGGGAGAGACTGGGAGAGAGGAAGGAGAGACTGGGAGAGAGGAGGGAGAGACTGGGAGAGAGGAGGGAGAGACTGGGAGAGACTGGGAGAGAGGAGGGAGAGACTGGGAGAGAGGAGGGAGAGACTGGGAGAGAGGAGGGAGAGACTGGGAGAGAGGAAGGAGAGACTGGGAGAGAGGAGGGAGAGACTGGGAGATAGGAGGGAGAGACTGGGAGAGAGGAGGGAGAGACTGGGAGAGAGGAGGGAGAGACTGGGAGAGAGGAGGGAGAGACTGGGAGAGAGGAGGGAGAGACTGGGAGAGAGGAAGGAGAGACTGGGAGAGAGGAGGGAGAGACTGGGAGATAGGAGGGAGAGACTGGGAGAGAGGAGGGAGAGACTGGGAGAGAGGAAGGAGAGACTGGGAGAGAGGAGGGAGAGACTGGGAGAGAGGAGGGAGAGACTGGGAGAGAGGGGAGAGAGACTGGGAGAGAGGAGGGAGAGACTGGGAGAGAGGAGGGAGAGACTGGGAGAGAGGAAGGAGAGACTGGGAGAGAGGGGAGAGAGACTGGGAGAGAGGAGGGAGAGACTGGGAGAGAGGAGGGAGAGACTGGGAGAGGAGGGAGAGACTGGGAGAGAGGAAGGAGAGACTGGGAGAGAGGAGGGAGAGACTGGGAGAGAGGGGAGAGAGACTGGGAGAGAGGAGGGAGAGACTGGGAGAGAGGAGGGAGAGACTGGGAGAGAGGGGAGAGAGACTGGGAGAGAGGAGGGAGAGACTGGGAGAGAGGAGGGAGAGACTGGGAGAGAGGAGGGAGAGACTGGGAGAGAGGAGGGAGAGACTGGGAGAGAGGGGAGAGAGACTGGGAGAGAGGAGGGAGAGACTGGGAGAGAGGAGGGAGAGACTGGGAGAGAGGAAGGAGAGAGGAAGGAGAGAGACTGGGAGAGAGGAGGGAGAGACTGGGAGAGAGGAAGGAGAGACTGGGAGAGAGGAGGGATAGACTGGGAGAGAGGAGGGAGAGACTGGGAGAGAGGAGGGAGAGACTGGGAGAGAGGAGGGAGAGACTGGGAGAGAGGAAGGAGAGACTGGGAGAGAGGAAGGAGAGACTGGGAGAGAGGAGGGATAGACTGGGAGAGAGGAGGGATAGACTGGGAGAGAGGAGGGAGAGACTGGGAGAGAGGAAGGAGAGACTGGGAGAGAGGAGGGAGAGACTGGGAGAGAGGAAGGAGAGAGGAAGGAGAGAGACTGGGAGAGAGGAAGGAGAGAGGAGGGAGAGACTGGGAGAGAGGAAGGAGAGAGGAGGGAGAGACTGGGAGAGAGGAAGGAGAGACTGGGAGAGAGGGGAGAGAGACTGGGAGAGAGGAAGGAGAGACTGGGAGAGAAGAAGGAGAGAGGAAGGAGAGAGACTGGGAGAGAGGAGGGAGAGACTGGGAGAGAGGGGAGAGAGACTGGGAGAGAGGAAGGAGAGAGGAAGGAGAGAGACTGGGAGAGAGGGGAGAGAGACTGGGAGAGAGGAAGGAGAGAGGAAGGAGAGAGACTGGGAGAGAGGGGAGAGAGACTGGGAGAGAGGAAGGAGAGAGGAAGGAGAGAGACTGGGAGAGAGGAGGGAGAGACTGGGAGAGAGGAAGGAGAGACTGGGAGAGAGGAGGGATAGACTGGGAGAGAGGAGGGAGAGACTGGGAGAGAGGAGGGAGAGACTGGGAGAGAGGAAGGAGAGACTGGGAGAGAGGGGAGAGAGACTGGGAGAGAGGAAGGAGAGACTGGGAGAGAGGAGGGAGAGATTGGGAGAGGAAGGAGAGACTGGGAGAGAGGAGGGAGAGACTGGGAGAGAGGGGAGAGAGACTGGGAGAGAGGAGGGAGAGACTGGGAGAGAGGAGGAAGAGACTGGGAGAGAGGAGGGAGAGACTGGGAGAGAGGAGGGAGAGACTGGGAGAGAGGAGGGAGAGACTGGGAGAGAGGAGGGAGAGATTGGGAGAGAGGGGAGAGAGACTGGGAGAGAGGAGGGAGAGACTGGGAGAGAGGAGGAAGAGACTGGGAGAGAGGAGGGAGAGACTGGGAGAGAGGAGGGAGAGACTGGGAGAGAGGAGGAAGAGACTGGGAGAGAGGAGGGAGAGACTGGGAGAGAGGAAGGAGAGACTGGGAGAGAGGAGGGAGAGATTGGGAGAGGAAGGAGAGACTGGGAGAGAGGAGGGAGAGACTGGGAGAGAGGGGAGAGAGACTGGGAGAGAGGAGGGAGAGACTGGGAGAGAGGAGGAAGAGACTGGGAGAGAGGAGGGAGAGACTGGGAGAGAGGAGGGAGAGACTGGGAGAGAGGAGGAAGAGACTGGGAGAGAGGAGGGAGAGACTGGGAGAGAGGAGGGAGAGACTGGGAGAGAGGAGGGAGAGACTGGGAGAGAGGAAGGAGAGACTGGGAGAGAGGAGGGAGAGACTGGGAGAGAGGAGGGAGAGACTGGGAGAGAGGAGGGAGAGACTGGGAGAGAGGAAGGAGAGAGACTGGGAGAGAGGAGGGAGAGACTGGGAGAGAGGAAGGAGAGACTGAGAGAGAGGAGGGAGAGACTGGGAGAGAGGAGGGAGAGACTGGGAGAGAGGAGGGAGAGACTGGGAGAGAGGAGGGAGAGACTGGGAGAGAGGAGGGAGAGACTGGGAGAGAGGAAGGAGAGACTGGGAGAGAGGAGGGAGACTGGGAGAGAGGAGGGAGAGACTGGGAGAGAGGAGGAAGAGACTGGGAGAGAGGAAGGAGAGAGACTGGGAGAGAGGAGGGAGAGACTGGGAGAGAGGAAGGAGAGACTGGGAGAGAGGAGGGAGAGACTGGGAGAGAGGAAGGAGAGAGACTGGGAGAGAGGAGGGAGAGACTGGGAGAGAGGAAGGAGAGACTGGGAGAGAGGAGGGAGAGACTGGGAGAGAGGAGGGAGAGACTGGGAGAGAGGAGGGAGAGACTGGGAGAGAGGAGGGAGAGACTGGGAGAGAGGAGGGAGAGACTGGGAGAGAGGAAGGAGAGACTGGGAGAGAGGAGGGAGAGACTGGGAGATAGGAGGGAGAGACTGGGAGAGAGGAAGGAGAGAGACTGGGAGAGAGGAGGGAGAGACTGGGAGAGAGGAAGGAGAGACTGGGAGAGAGGAAGGAGAGAGACTGGGAGAGAGGAGGGAGAGACTGGGAGAGAGGAAGGAGAGACTGGGAGAGAGGAGGGAGAGACTGGGAGAGAGGAGGGAGAGACTGGGAGAGACTGGGAGAGAGGAGGGAGAGACTGGGAGAGAGGAGGGAGAGACTGGGAGAGAGGAGGGAGAGACTGGGAGAGAGGAAGGAGAGACTGGGAGAGAGGAGGGAGAGACTGGGAGATAGGAGGGAGAGACTGGGAGAGAGGAGGGAGAGACTGGGAGAGAGGAGGGAGAGACTGGGAGAGAGGAGGGAGAGACTGGGAGAGAGGAGGGAGAGACTGGGAGAGAGGAAGGAGAGACTGGGAGAGAGGAGGGAGAGACTGGGAGATAGGAGGGAGAGACTGGGAGAGAGGAGGGAGAGACTGGGAGAGAGGAAGGAGAGACTGGGAGAGAGGAGGGAGAGACTGGGAGAGAGGAGGGAGAGACTGGGAGAGAGGGGAGAGAGACTGGGAGAGAGGAGGGAGAGACTGGGAGAGAGGAGGGAGAGACTGGGAGAGAGGAAGGAGAGACTGGGAGAGAGGAGGGAGAGACTGGGAGAGAGGGGAGAGAGACTGGGAGAGAGGAGGGAGAGAGGAAGGAGAGAGACTGGGAGAGAGGAAGGAGAGAGACTGGGAGAGAGGAGGGAGAGACTGGGAGAGAGGAGGGAGAGACTGGGAGAGAGGAGGGAGAGACTGGGAGAGAGGGGAGAGAGACTGGGAGAGAGGAAGGAGAGAGGAAGGAGAGAGACTGGGAGAGAGGAAGGAGAGAGACTGGGAGAGAGGAAGGAGAGGGGAAGGAGAGAGATTGGGAGAGAGGAAGGAGAGAGGAAGGAGGGAGACTGGGAGAGAGGAAGGAGAGAGACTGGGAGAGAGGAAGGAGAGAGGAAGGAGGGAGACTGGGAGAGAGGAAGGAGAGAGATTGGGAGAGAGGAAGGAGAGAGGAAGGAGAGAGACTGGGAGAGAGGAAGGAGAAGGACTGGGAGAGAGGAAGGAGAGAGACTGGGAGAGAGGAAGGAGAAGGACTGGGAGAGAGGAAGGAGAGAGACAGGGAGAGGAATGAGAAGGACTGGGAGAGAGGAAGGAGAGAGTAAGGAGAGAGACAGGGAGAGGAAGGAGAAGGACTGGGAGAGAGGAAGGAGAAGGACTAGGAGAGAGGAAGCAGAGAGACAGGGAGAGGAATGTGAAGGACTGGGAGAGAGGAAGGAGAGAGACTGGGAGAGGAAGGAGAAGGACTAGGAGAGAGGAAGCAGAGAGACAGGGAGAGGAATGAGAAGGACTGGGAGAGAGGAAGGAGAGAGAAAAAGATAGAAGTGAAGAGAGAGCAAGAGAAAGGGAGAGAGAAAGGGAGAGAGGGAGAGAGAGAGGGAGAGGGAGAGAGAGACAGAGACAGAGACAGATACAGGCAGGCAGGCAGGCAGGCAGGCAGGCAGGCAGGCAGGCAGGCAGGCAGGCAGGCAGGCAGGCAGGCAGGCAGGCAGGCAGGCAGGCAGGCAGGCAGGCAGGCAGGCAGGCAGGCAGGCAGGCAGGCAGGCAGGCAGGCAGGCAGACAGACAGACAGACAGACAGACAGAGAATCAGAGAGAGAGATTTAATGCTAGACTAGTGACACTACCGCCACACAGCACATAAATAAGCCTACTGCATGTGTGCAGCACATGTGTGCAGCCTACTAAAATATTCTTCTTCAAATAAACTCCTATCAGCTACTTTTTTCTGTTTCATGCATGAATGAATAGCTTAATGTGAGTACAGTAGTGTATTTGCATAATGTTTGAGTCATAACTCAAGTGAGTCTGTTCCACTCTGCGTGGCTCAACATACCGGGGGCAGTCAGGAAATGTTCTGTTGACTCCAACTCTACGAGTCTACAAACTTGGGAGTAATAATACACACAGGCATCTGCCAGCCACAGCCTGGCGATGAGCACCAAGACTGCCCGGCCCAATATAAATCACAGCTAGACCTGGAAAACATCAGTGCCGCCAGAGAGTGATGATTGACGAGGGCAACCAGACTGTTTGTTGTGGGCCTCCTGTTGCTGGTCTGTGGTAGATCAGTGGTGCAGCTACTGCTGTGGTCTGGCTGTGGTAGATCAGTGGTGCAGCTACTGCTGTGGTAGATCAGTGGTGCAGCTACTGCTGTGGTCTGGCTGTGGTAGATCAGTGGTGCAGCTACTGCTGTGGTCTGGCTGTGGTAGATCAGTGGCGCAACTACTGCTGTGGTCTGGCTGTGGTAGATCAGTGGTGCAGCTACTGCTGTGGTCTGGCTGTGGTAGATCAGTGGCGCAACTACTGCTGGAGTCAGACCACATTTGCATTTTCCACAGGCGACCATTATAAAGTTTCCTTCATTTCCTACTAATCTTGATGAGATCTGTTATTGACACTTTCACAGCATATTTACCCTCCATAGACAGAAGTTCTGTGAAATATGTGTGAACTTATAATACCTCGGGCTCCCACAAACTTCTGTTCAACCATACACCCCTCCATTTCTGCTTGAACCACCCACGAATTGCCCCTGATTACATCACCAACCAAAATGACAACTGTATTAATACGCAGAAATGCACCAATGCACCGACTGACAGCTGTCATAATTTGACAGCTCTGATGCCACGCTGCACAAAAACATAATTTCTAATCACTCCACACTACATATGTGCTCACAGAAATTCAGACAACCTGCATAATGCTGTTTTTATAGGGTACTCTTTGGTCGGGTAATGGCGGACGAGCACCTTATTGTGGTCTTACATCTGCTCTGGTCTGGCCGCATGCCTTATTGTGTATCATTAAAATGTACAACATTTACGTTCACAAATTAATATTATTGCCATATTTATTATTTATAAGTTAGATGGATTAGTTGAAGGTGACAGAAAAGATCAGGTCAATGCCACCTGCACCACAGGTTACATTAGAAAGGTAGTAGCCTTAAGCCTTGTTATTGGGCTAAGTTGACAGGGTTGTTAATTATGGGAAGTGGACAGACAGGAGAGACACCTCCCCTCCCCAGCGGTGAGTGGTCACACCGGACAGTGAAGTGATTGGTCAGATTATTGGCTACATTCAACTGACCAGTGTACAAAGACATTACAAATGAGCAAGTTGTCAAAGAGAAAGAGAACTGTTGACAGAAGCACTGAGTGACAGGGAGTGACACTGAGGGGTGTCCTTCTTGTGTACAGGGAGTGACACTGAGGGGTGTCCTTCTTGTGTACAAGGAGTGACACTGAGGGGTGTCCTTCTTGTGTACAAGGAGTGACACTGAGGGGTGTCCTTCTTGTGTACAAGGAGTGACACTGAGGGGTGTCCTTCTTGTGTACAAGGAGTGACACTGAGGGGTGTCCTTCTTGTGTACAAGGAGTGACACTGAGGGGTGTCCTTCTTGTGTACAGGGAGTGACACTGAGGGGTGTCCTTCTTGTGTACAAGGAGTGACACTGAGGGGTGTCCTTCTTGTGTACAGGGAGTGACACTGAGGGGTGTCCTTCTTGTGTACAAGGAGTGACACTGAGGGGTGTCCTTCTTGTGTACAAGGAGTGACACTGAGGGGTGTCCTTCTTGTGTACAAGGAGTGACACTGAGGGGTGTCCTTCTTGTGTACAAGGAGTGACACTGAGGGGTGTCCTTCTTGTGTACAAGGAGTGACACTGAGGGGTGTCCTTCTTGTGTACAGGGAGTGACACTGAGGGGTGTCCTTCTTGTGTACAGGGAGTGACACTGAGGGGTGTCCTTCTTGTGTACAGGGAGTGACACTGAGGGGTGTCCTTCTTGTGTACAGGGAGTGACACTGAGGGGTGTCCTTCTTGTGTACAGGGAGTGACACTGAGGGGTGTCCTTCTTGTGTACAAGGAGTGACACTGAGGGGTGTCCTTCTTGTGTACAGGGAGTGACACTGAGGGGTGTCCTTCTTGTGTACAAGGAGTGACACTGAGGGGTGTCCTTCTTGTGTACAGGGAGTGACACTGGGGGGTGTCCTTCTTGTGTACAGGGAGTGACACTGAGGGGTGTCCTTCTTGTGTACAGGGAGTGACACTGAGGGGTGTCCTTCTTATGTACAGGGAGTGACACTGAGGGGTGTCCTTCTTGTGTACAGGGAGTGACACTGAGGGGTGTCCTTCTTGTGTACAGGGAGTGACACTGAGGGGTGTCCTTCTTGTGTACAGGGAGTGACACTGAGGGGTGTCCTTCTTGTGTACAGGGAGTGACACTGAGGGGTGTCCTTCTTGTGTACAAGGAGTGACACTGAGGGGTGTCCTTCTTGTGTACAGGGAGTGACACTGAGGGGTGTCCTTCTTGTGTAGGACAGGATGTGTGTGCCAGGGATCATTGCCATATCATGTCATGAACTTGACACTCCACTGAAAACAAGTTGCTAAAGAGCCTGTGCTAAACGTAAGTGAGGGAATTCCACCATTATGATCCAGTTTTTAGAAAGGTAATGTTTTATGTTTGTCCTGTCATTGGATTATAATAGTTATTTATCCTAAAAAAATCAGATAAAATCAACCTGGAAGATGCTGCCCGAAACAGGCCAGATTCTGTCTCTGTTCTTACGGGATCCTTCCTTTACCGATGTGCATTTAACACACACTAATATATAGACATCTAAGCCTGTGTGTTACAGACGTATTGCAGTCCACAACTATGCTTATTTTTGTGTTCAGGGGTTATTTTTGTCAAGGTGCAAAGAACCTGGAAACGGGTCATCTCCAAACCAGTCATACTTGATCGGCCTACCATAAAAGTAGAAGTAAAATAATGACCTATCCCCCACTCCATGAGCGAAGCATCATGACTGATCAGACTCTGCATTCAGACACTAATGGATAATCTACTACACCAGGACATCCTCAAGGAATTGATTCCAGATCCATCGCATGAAAGGGAAATTAAATTAACAGTTCACCGAGTAAGCTTTTGAGAAGCAACGTTTCTGTTTCTGTTTCTACCATCCTTCAAGGTCCCTCCTTGTTAATTACATCGAACCAGGATGTTAAAACGGCTGGAATCTCAGATTAATTGTCACAGACTGTTCTGCCCACATCAAAACGTGAACTTGGCCTAATCTCTGAAACTGGCTGGCAACAGTAATTACCCGTACAGCCGTAGCTGAATATATCTTGGCTGACTATGCTGCTATATATAGTTCCTGTTTAATTTTTCTAAAGGTCAAACATCAATGTCTACTTCGTGGATTATGTTCAACTTGGCTTGACATCTCAGTACAATTTAATCATCTGGAAACTGCTCTGAGTATCTACAATAATTTTCTGAAAAACATAAAACTTACATTTGAGTGAATTTTTATACTGCTATAATCTTTAGGATTGCACAAATTATTTAACACTTGACTGACTGGCAGACCTGCTTAATCCAACACCATCTCAACTTCTCCGGGAAGCATTCAGCCACACTGAAAAATACTGTTAATTATATTTTACATTTACCTAGCTGGCTGACCTGCTCATTATAACACCATCTCAACTTCTCTGGGAAGCCTTACTGAAAATACTGTCGCTGTGTGTGCAAAGACTATTTATACATGAATATCCAACACTGCTTATAGTCAAGTATTCGTTTGCACAACTGAGTGAACTGGAGTAACCTACAGTGAAGACACTTGCCCAAGGTTTGACACAGCAGCACAGGATTTAAACCTTCTTAGTTGAGAGTCCAAAGCTCTAGTCACTCAGCTGTTATGAGTAATGTTTGTTCTTAACCCAAATAATAAAAACAGCAACAGAAACAACTATTTATCAAACCCCTGAATTTCGTAATATTTAAGGTAGAACATTTAACAGTATATGGCTTGTTTACCTTCACATAAGTTTCTTTTTCCTGCAAGTGAACCATGCGGCCAAACCGACTGGCAGAAGTGCAGCAGTTAGAAACATGTTCAGGCATAGCAAAATTAAATCAAAGCGGTTGACTGACTAAAACAACCACTACCTTTTGAATCTCATAAATCAAGCCTTTTCCTTAACTGTTTATTTTTCCTGGCCACATTTCCATTGCCTGTGAGTGAGACAAGGTCAAAGGTCAGGTCCTATCTCTCAGCCACCCAGGAACAAGGAGGTTTATCTCCAAGAAAAAGAGACACACAGATCAATTTCCACTTATCCCAAAATGACACATGATAAGAGAACAAAGTCAGGGAAAGTCTGGTGAGGTCATAGCAGAGGGGTGTAGTGAGGGGTGTAGTGAGGGGGTGTAGTGAGGGGGTGTAGTGAGGGGGTGTAGTGAGGGGTGTAGTGAGGGGTAGTGCAGTCATTAAACACAGAAACCTGCGTTCAAATCCTCTAGCGACCATTTCAAAGCAAGGGCAATTTCACTTCAGTTAAATTTCATTTCAGTTCAATCAGCCATAGTATGATACAGTCAAGTACTCTGTTAAAACAGACGCTAACAAATACAACACTGTGCAACAATTGGCATAATGTTAAATACTTCCCAAAAAGACGGTGTACAATTATACAGGCCTGACAGAGAGATAGTGAGGGGGTGTAGTGAGGGGTGTAGTGAGGGGTGTAGTGAGGGGGTGTAGTGGGGGGTGTAGTGAGGGGTGTAGTGAGGGGGTGTAGTGAGGGGGTGTAGTGGGGGGTGTAGTGAGGGGTGTAGTGGGGGGTGTAGTGAGGGGTGTAGTGAGGGGTGTAGTGAGGGGGTGTAGTGAGGGGTGTAGTGAGGGGGTGTAGTGAGGGGGTGTAGTGAGGGGGTGTAGTGGGGGGTGTAGTGAGGGGGTGTAGTGAGGGGTGTAGTGAGGGGTGTAGTGAGGGGGTGTAGTGAGGGGTGTAGTGAGGGGGTGTAGTGAGGGGGTGTAGTGAGGGGGTGTAGTGAGGGGTGTAGTGAGGGGTGTAGTGAGGGGGTGTAGTGAGGGGTGTAGTGGGGGGTGTAGTGAGGGGGTGTAGTGAGGGGTGTAGTGAGGGGTGTAGTGGGGGGTGTAGTGAGGGGGTGTAGTGAGGGGTGTAGTGAGGGGGTGTAGTGAGGGGGTGTAGTGGGGGGGTGTAGTGGGGGGGTCTAGTGAGGGGGTGTAGTGAGGGGTGTAGTGAGGGGTGTAGTGAGGGGGTATAGTGAGGGGGTATAGTGAGGGGGTCTAGTGAGGGGGTGTAGCGAGGGGTGTAGTGAGGGGGTATAGTGAGGGGGTGTAGTGAGGGGTGTAGTGAGGGGGTGTAGTGGGGGGTGTAGCGAGGGATGTAGTTAGGGGGTGTAGTGAGGGGGTGTAGTGAGGGGTGTAGTGAGGGGTGTAGTGGGGGGTGTAGTGAGGGGGTGTAGTGAGGGGTGTAGTGAGGGGGTGTAGTGAGGGGGTGTAGTGGGGGGGTGTAGTGGGGGGGTCTAGTGAGGGGGTGTAGTGAGGGGTGTAGTGAGGGGTGTAGTGAGGGGGTATAGTGAGGGGGTATAGTGAGGGGGTCTAGTGAGGGGGTGTAGCGAGGGGTGTAGTGAGGGGGTATAGTGAGGGGGTGTAGTGAGGGGTGTAGTGAGGGGGTGTAGTGGGGGGTGTAGCGAGGGATGTAGTTAGGGGGTGTAGTGAGGGGGTGTAGTGAGGGGGTGTAGTGAGGGGTGTAGTGAGGGGGTGTAATGGAGGGGTGTAGCGAGGGGGTGTAGTGAGGGGGTATAGTGAGGGGGTGTAGTGAGGGGTGTAGTGAGGGGGTGTAGTGGGGGGGTTTAGCGAGGGGGTGTAGTGAGGGGGTGTAGTGAGAGGGTGTAGTGAGGGGGTGTAGTGAGGGGTGTAGTGAGGGGGTGTAGTGAGGGGTGTAGTGAGGGGGTGTAGTGACAGGGTGTAGTGAGGGGGTGTAGTGAGGGGGTGTGGTGAGGGGGTGTAGTGAGGGGGTGTAGTGAGGGGGTATAGTGAGGGGGTGTAGTGAGGGGGTATAGTGAGGGGGTGTAGTGAAGGGGTGTAGTGAGGGGGTGTAGTTAGGGGGTGTAGTTAGGGGGTGTAGTGAGGGGGTGTAGTGAGGGGGTGTTGTGAGGGGGTGTAGCGAGGGGGTGTAGTGAGGGGGTGGTTCCCAGGGCAGCATGGAGAATAATTGAGAATAAATTATTTGGCCCTGGCTTCAGCGTGTTGTGGTTTTCGCTTCAGATCATAAATAAAAATCTTGCATCAATTTGAACAATTAAATCAAAACAAGACGTATTTCCCTGGCTGTTTATATTTACAGCCGTGGCCACACACAGCTGTGGTGAAGCCGGCGCCACACAGGTATGATGCACAATCAGCAGGTATTATTCATAAATGCACCAGTAAAAACGCCACCAGAACGGCAGGAAATGAGCACTAGTTCAGTCGGTGGATTTGCGCAATTCCATTTCCCAAGGTCCAAATGCATTATTGACATAACAAGCATTAGTGGGGTTAAGTTTTGGCAGAAGAAAATAACAAATAGCAGACACAGAATGTTTGTTGTGACAACAAGACCCTCGTGTGAGGGAGTTTCGTGATACTGATGAAAGACCTGACCATTTTTTTATTTCCTACTTAGAGAATACAGGCAATTTCAGCACAATCATCAGCAAACCATAAATATCAATAGTAACAAACCTATTTTATCATATGAATTTCCCCCATAATTTTTATTTGCTGGGGGTCACCAGACAAGAATAACATTTACCAATGGGTAACAGTCAAATTCAAATTCAAATACATTTAATGACCCTTTCCAGTGAATCTTGATAGCACTCAAATCAAAACAGGAATGCCATTTGAAGGTTCACTATGTCAAAATGTTATACAGACTTTTTGTGTGGAATTCCATGAAAAAACATGGATTGCAACCACAAACAATGGCAGGGAAATTAAATATTTCTATAAAAAGTGTTGTTCTACATCTACTGTAGACTCAAATACACACCCTCACAGCACACTGGGCAGTGACACCCCCACACACAGGGGATTGTTAGTGACCCCCCAGATGCCTGTCAGTGATCCCCAAGAGGACTATCAGCAACCCCCCCACATGGTATTGTCAGTGACCCCCCTCACTACATGGAACTGCCAGTGACCCCCCATGATCCAAGTCATGTGACAGGGTTATTTTTATTCCACACAACAGATGGCAACCCTGATGAAACATTCATGCCTAATTGATTGTAATTGATGGTGGAGGCTGCTGGGAGGATGCAGGCTACGCCCCACCCTCACTGACTCCCCCTCCCATCATGATACCCCCTGACAGGACATCAATACAAACACAGGGGCTGTTAACAGGACTCTGTAATGTCATCAACACCATTGGTGCTGATCACAGACACAGATCTGTATGAGTGGAATGATCTGGCTACAAGCTTGACAAGTGCTCCCTGGTGCTGGACTCTTATTGATTGTGACAGGCATTCAGTCAAGCACACACACCAACTGTCACGCAGCCTGTCTGACGTTGTCATTCAGTGCACATCCATCTAGCCTGGCCGTTTTCATCTTTACCAGTTCTGTCTTGTGTGTCTTATAATCAGTGCGTCTTGATCATCTAACACAGTTCTGCACGGCATGACAACATCACAAAATTCAATCAACCTCGTACACAGCAAGCTGTTTAAACACGGCTGTGTGTTCACATCCGTGGGGAGTGTTAGTGGTAGTGCAGTCATTAAACACAGAAACCTGCGTTCAAATCCTCTAGCGACCATTTCAAAGCAAGGGCAATTTCACTTCAGTTAAATTTCATTTCAGTTCAATCAGCCATAGTATGATACAGTCAAGTACTCTGTTAAAACAGACGCTAACAAATACAACACTGTGCAACAACTGGCATAATGTTAAATACTTCCCAAAAAGACGGTGTACAATTTTTTTAGGCCTGACAGAGAGATGGAGGGAGCGAGGGGGAGGGAGCGAGGGGGAGGGAGCGAGGGGGAGGGAGCGAGGGGGGAGGGAGCGAGGGGGAGGGAGCGAGGGGGGAGGGAGCGAGGGAGGAGGGAGCGAGGGGGGAGGGAGCGAGGGGGAGGGAGCGAGGGGGAGGGAGCGAGGGGGAGGGAGCGAGGGGGGAGGGAGCGAGGGGGAGGGAGCGAGGGAGGAGGGAGCGAGGGGGGAGGGAGCGAGGGGGAGGGAGCGAGGGAGGAGGGAGCGAGGGGGGAGGGAACGAGGGGGGAGGGAGCGAGGGAGGAGGGAGCGAGGGAGGAGGGAGCGAGGGAGGAGGGAGCGAGGGAGGAGGGAGCGAGGGGGGAGGGAGCGAGGGAGGAGGGAGCGAGGGGGGAGGGAGCGAGGGGGGAGGGAGCGAGGGGGGAGGGAACGAGGGAGGAGGGAGCGAGGGGGGAGGGAACGAGGGGGGAGGGAGCGAGGGGGGAGGGAGCGAGGGGGGAGGGAACGAGGGGGGAGGGAGCGAGGGGGAGGGAGCGAGGGGGGAGGGAACGAGGGGGGAGGGAGCGAGGGGGAGGGAGCGACGGGGGAGGGAGCGAGGGAGGAGGGTGCGAGGGGGAGGGGAGAGGGAGCGAGGGGGGAGGGAGCGAGGGGGGAGGGAACGAGGGGGGAGGGAGCGAGGGGGAGGGAGCGACGGGGGAGGGAGCGAGGGAGGAGGGTGCGAGGGGGAGGGGAGCGAGGGGGGAGGGAGCGAGGGGAGATGGAGCGAGGGGGGAGGGAGCGAGGGGGAGGGAGCGAGGGGGAGGGAGCGAGGGGGGGGAACGAGGGGGAGGGAGTGAGGGAGGAGGGAGCAAGGGGGGAGGGAGCGAGGGGGAGGGAGGGAGCGAGGGGGAGGGAGCGAGGGGGGAGGGAGTGAGGGGGAGGGAGTGAGGGAGGAGGGAGCGAGGGGGAGGGAGGGAGCGAGGGGGAGGGAGGGAGCGAGGGGGAGGGAGGGAGCGAGGGGGAGGGAGGGAGCGAGGGGGGAGGGAGTGAGGGGGAGGGAGTGAGGGAGCGAGGGGGAGGGAGTGAGGGAGGAGGGAGCGAGGGGGAGGGAGTGAGGGGGGAGGGAGTGAGGGAGGAGGGAGCGAGGGGGAGGGAGTGAGGGGGGAGGGAGTGAGGGAGGAGGGAGCGAGGGGGAGGGAGCGAGGGAGGGAGGGAGGAGGGAGGGTGGGAGGGAGGGACAGAGAGAAATATAACATGGTTTTAGCAGTCATGAGGACAGCACAAACAATTGTACAAACATATTGTTTATGAGTCATTAATTTAAAAACTGTTAAACTACCTATATCAGGACATAGTAAATTTTCAAATAATGTGTATTTGAAGTTTATTTCAGGACAGCTTAAATGCTTAGGTAACATTTCACGTACAACCTGCACGACATTGACAACTAACACTAAGTAATGGTCACTTACGATTTTGAGCAGCACGAGTTTGTCCTTGAGTGCGCCGATGATGCCACAGAATGCTGTGAGCAGCATGCACACGCCCACCACGATGGACAGGATGGCCGGACTGGTCGGGGCACTGTTGATGGTCTCATAGTTCTTGGCTGCACTCACAACCCACACGCCCAGACCCAGCAGCAGCAGCCCAATCACCTGCAGCACAGACACTTGTTAGTGGCGGACACTTCTTAGGGACACTAACAACCTGCAGTAGTAGTGACAATAGTGCTACAATAGAGAGGACTTGTGATGACAGGACACTCATGATGACAGGACATTCATGATGACAGGACACTCATGATGACAGGACACTCACTGTCATAGGACACTCATGATGACAGGACATTCATGATGACAGGACACTCATGATGACAGGACACTCACTGTCATAGGACACTCATGATGACAGGACATTCGTGATGACAGGACATTCATGATGACAGGACACTCATGATGACACTTACAATGACAGGAAATGACATTCACGATGACATGACACCTATGATAACTGGACACTCATGAATGGTGACATGCCACTAAGACACATTACTTAGCAATAGACTCAGTCATACAGCTGTCACCTGTGCAGTACAACATCAGGTCACAGGACACTCATGATGATTGGATATCTGTCATGACATTAAAAAACACAGGACACTTGTCATCACAAGACACTAAGACCTAACATAACAGCAAGTAGACCATTCCTGTCCTGGAAGACACCAGCATAATGTGTGTATTTATAAAGACCAGTACAACAGTGTAACATAAGTCAAATATCACACGCATGCAATATACTGGTATTGCACATAGATGAGGCGTGATACGCCCCCCTTAGAAGAGTCTACTCTGGGAACAAGTCTGGTGTTACATGATCTGTGAATATTTGTAATGTAATGCCAGCTCCTAGCAGGTAATCGTCTCGCGCTGGCATACACCCGTAAATCATGCTTTATGGCTTTCATATAAACCTCGGATAAATGTTCTAGTTATCGGTGTGTAGCCGTGTATTTGTGTGAGGCTTTACACAGCTGCATGGGCCATTAGGTGGGCATGATGAGCATATCAACACGGATTAGACGACCATCAGACCTGCCTCCTAAATCTATGTTCCTGTTTTCTTCACGCCATCAATGCATGCTGCAGTTTGCCCCACATGCGCATGGTCACATTGGCCCTGTTTATGGACAGAACAGTCCTCAATAATGTTTACTGAAAAATGATGATTTTACAAATTATATAAACCACAGTATAAAACATTGGCATAAAAATTCCTCTTGATGCCACGATCAGTCGTTTGGGAAGACCATTTTTTACCCTTCCTTATCCATCTACTGATATTTCTACCCATCCAAAATGGGTTTTACCCATCCAAATGATGGGTGGGTGGGTTTCTGCACAAAGCTATGCTGGACACTGTTATTTGGTACTTTGAATGAGCTTATAAAAATTCTATATGTGTAACTGTCTTTTTTCGTTAGATCGGAAACCAAGCAACCGCATCCGTAGTTAGCAACTTTGGACGTAGGAGGATATTCATTTAGTGGCGTCTGGCGGCATCATGTTGCTGCTACATTTCCTTCCTGTTTGGTAACTTCCACTAAATATCATCATCAGTTTTTCTTCGTTACCACTATTATCTCACTCGTCCAGGCACAAACCACATTAATTTTTATGTCAGAAACTGGCCGAAGATATAAACACACAAGTCATGTTTGTCATGCACCAGTTCACCTAAAGCATTATCAAAACATAAACCATGTCATGAATCTGATTTTATCTGATAGCAGCAGTTGTGCAGCAAAAACTAATTATTTATAGCAAGAATGCTATTATGATGGTCTCTGATTGCCTCGTGTTAACAGCCGTTAAAACCACACACAAGCTAGTTCACTAGTGCATTTGTCATTACAGGCATACAAAAACACTCTATCTATAACTCAAAATTAATGTATGTGTACCAAGTCTGGTCAGTCATGTATGTATTCATTTGTAGAATTATTACTCTGAAAACAAGTTAATGATTCAACAGAAATGCCCGTAATATTTACCTCAGCCTCCATTATAACCTTTGACCTCTTCACTGACACAACCATTCAATTGATGCAGAGTCATTGTGTTGAGACCAAGTGTTTATCACAAACACAATATGGTGAACCTGATAGTTTAGAAGCAGCCCAACTTTACTACTTGAAAAGTTATGCAAATGAGGCTTGTATGAGTCACTGGGTCATATTTATGCTAAACATAAACCCACTTGAGTGCAGCATAAACTCATAATTACATTCATGGCAAATAAGAGTACTTTGCAATGCAGCATCTAACTATTGATCAAGCTTGCATACATATATTACTGTTTTTCTGCTTAGACTGTTTGCATCTTGGGACAACATTTTCAGGGATGAATATATGAGTTTTGGGAAGAAATGGAGCACCTTTATTTTCATCAAAACAACATATAATTTTTATTTCATGAGGATACTAAAACCTTCATGTTATTTTTTGGTTAGCAATGGTAGAAAAATGTTTATTGAAGATATTCCCTAAAACCTAATGTTTATTTAAAATTATAAATAGAACCATCACGTTAAGTGTATATTTAAATGGTGCATCCAGCTAAATGACTTCAACAGTAATCTAGCATGGCATAAGTCGTAATGACATCTGCTTCCTAACACCAGATAGTGTCATTATTGTGACATATGCCTCTGGTCACTCTCTAATTGTAACTCTATACGCAATGTAGATGGTTTTTGCCAGAACAATTCAACTAGCGTGCTTGAACGGAGGGAGGGACATGGTTTGGGTTCTGGCCCTTCTGCCCTCAAGCCCAGGCAGACGGAAGTCTTGTTTTGTTGGACAAACAGTGGGTCATAGGACTGTTTCCGTTGCCTGACGACCGATTGTTTTGGTGCTAGCTTTACTGTGTCTACAAACCTTTGCTACTTTTGAGCCATGTCAAGACAGGTTGCGCAGATAAAGCATAACATAAATGATATGAAATAATTAACAGCTCAAGATATAAAAAATTAGAATGGATGTCAAAATATCAAAATATATTTGCAGAGTAAACCAACTCCAGCTACACCCCATCAACTCCACCCACACCCCATCAACTCCACCCACACCCCATCAACTCCAGCCACACCCCGTCAAATCCACCCACACCCCATCAACTCCAGCCACACCCCATCAACTCCAGCCACACCCCATCAACTCCACCCACACCCCATCAACTCCACCCACACCCCATCAACTCCACCCACACCCCATCAACTCCACCCACACCCCATCAACTCCACCCACACCCCATCAACTCCACTCACACCCCACCAACTCCACCCACACCCCATCAACTCCACCCACACCCCATCAACTCCAGCCACACCCCATCAACTCCACCCACACCCCATCAACTCCACCCACACCCCCATCAACTCCACCCACACCCCATCAACTCCACCCACACCCCACCAACTCCACCCACACCCCATCAACTCCACCCACACCCCATCAACTCCACCCACACCCCATCAACTCCACCCACACCCCATCAACTCCACCCACACCCCATCAACTCCAGCCACACCCCATCAACTCCACCCACACCCCATCAACTCCACCCACACCCCCATCAACTCCACCCACACCCCATCAACTCCACCCACACCCCACCAACTCCACCCACACCCCATCAACTCCACCCACACCCCATCAACTCCACCCACACCCCCATCAACTCCATCCACCCTCATCAACTCCACTCACACCCCACCAACTCCACCCACACCCCATCAACTCCACTCACACCCCATCAACTCCACCCACCCTCATCAACTCCACTCACACCCCACCAACTCCACTCACACCCCATCAACTCCACCCACCCTCATCAACTCCACTCACACCCCACCAACTCCACTCACACCCCATCAACTCCACCCACCCTCATCAACTCCACTCACACCCCATCAACTCCACCCACCCTCATCAACTCCACCCACACCCCATCAACTCCACCCACCCTCATCAACTCCACTCACACCCCATCAACTCCACCCACCCTCATCAACTCCACTCACACCCCATCAACTTCCACCCACACCCCATCAACTCCACCCACACCCCATCAACTCCACCCACTTCCCATCAACTCCACCCACTTCCCATCAACTCCACCCACACCCCATCAACTTCCACCCAGATCCCATCAACTCCACCCACTTCCCATCAACTCCACCCACACCCCATCAACTTCCACCCACATCCCATCAACTCCACCCACTTCCCATCAACTCCACCCACACCCCATCAACTTCCACCCACTTCCCATCAACTCCACCCACATCCCATCAACTCCACCCACATCCCATCAACTCCACCCACATCCCATCAACTCCACCCACTTCCCATCAACTCCACCCACATCCCATCAACTCCACCCACTTCCCATCAACTCCACCCACACCCCATCAACTTCCACCCACATCCCATCAACTCCACCCACTTCCCATCAACTCCACCCACACCCCATCAACTTCCACCCACTTCCCATCAACTCCACCCACATCCCATCAACTCCACCCACATCCCATCAACTCCACCCACATCCCATCAACTCCACCCACTTCCCATCAACTCCACCCACATCCCATCAACTCCACCCACTTCCCATCAACTCCACCCACTTCCCATCAACTCCACCCACATCCCATCAACTCCACCCACATCCCATCAACTCCACCCACTTCCCATCAACTCCACCCACATCCCATCAACTCCACCCACTTCCCATCAACTCCACCCACTTCCCATCAACTCCACCCACTTCCCATCAACTCCACCTACCCATCATCCAACAGGCACCCACAAACTCTACCCACACCTGTTAAACTCACCAACACCCCATAACTCCACCCTCACCCATCAACATACATATTTCCCCTCTGACAGCCCATTAAGGAGACCCTGCTTCCCAAGCTCTCCCGCTGCCAGGCTGTAATCAAAGCAGGACAACAACCCACAACTTACATGTTGCCATGGTTACCCAGTCAGAGCCACATTCATCACTGGCTTTGATCCAGCAACCTATATGCAAGTTTTTCCCAGTGCAGTCTGCCCGCTGTGTACTTAAATAGAAATTGTTGTTCACGGACAGGACAGATCACAATGTAGAGAGTCTCTCGTTCCAAATAAACAGGTACAGCCAGGCACCACACACAGGTACAGCCAGGCACCACACACAGGTACAGCCAGGCACCACACACAGGTACAGCCAGGCACCACACACAGGTACAGCCAGGCACCACACACAGGTACAGCCAGGCACCACACACAGGTACAGCCAGGCACCACACACAGGTACAGCCAGGCACCACACACAGGTACAGCCAGGCACCACACACAGGTACAGCCAGGCACCACACACAGGTACAGCCAGGCACCACACACAGGTACAGCCAGGCACCACACACAGGTACAGCCAGGCACCACACACAGGTACAGCCAGGCACCACACACAGGTACAGCCAGGCACCACACACAGGTACAGCCAGGCACCACACACAGGTACAGCCAGGCACCACACATAGGTACAACCAGGCACCACACACAGGTACAGCCAGGCACCACACACAGGTACAGCCAGGCACCACACACAGGTAATGCGATGTTTGATGCCAAGTCAGTGTGGGTTCTGTGAAAGCATTAACATTTACCTGTGGACCATGGTATTACTGGTTGATTGGAGTAATACGCTGTCGCTGCATGGAACTATATTCTTAAGTCCAGGTTTGTGGGTTTCTTTATTTACTGCGATGTCATTCCGTAAAAAAACTGTGGGTGCTGGAAATTGAAAAGCATCTAGTGTTTTACTTCATTTTAAATAGTCACTAACTGTCACTTTGTTGAGACAGCTTTGAATTGGTTATCCACGAGGCACTTAATCCATTGTAACACACTCATCAGTCAATAAAATGTGTTTGTACAGCTCAAACACACACAAATCTGTGGCATTACAGTCAATAAAACTGCAGTTAAATACGCACAAAAAAAGCTGTTCACTGTTGGCGATGTTAATGGGCTGCCACGGTTTAAAAACAACTGCACCGTGATCAATTGATTGAATGAATTATTACCATAACACAACAAAGGAAAAAACTGGTTTCTCTGCACAGTGCCACAAGCAACCGGCTGTATGGAGGCAGATAACACCAGTACTGTTACTGTCCATGGAGTCTACAGCCCCTGGACAAGCCAGATGGTGGCACTAATTGGAAATACATAAAGTGTACGCACTAAATTTAATCACTTCGCAAGGGACTTTTTCTGTAGTGGCAATGCCCTGTATATGGTACATTTGTAACATTCAATTATCTGGAAAATCATTTGATTTAGTCATTTGAGGCTGTTCTGGCAAATTAACCATCTAAGTAGCTGCTACTGAATGAATGACTGAATATACAATGAAGCAAAGAAGGCAGGGGTAAGTACAAAGAAATTGTTAAATACTCTTCAGGCAAACCACTTGACATGATTTTGATGTCTTTCTGTGGGTACAAATTGCAAAACTGTTTGTGTTTCACAGACTGGCTGTCTTCCGGAACCCCTTATAGAGTATATAGTTATCAACTTTTTAATCTCTACACAGCCATCTATCCACCCACAACAGTACACCCTATAATTACACCTACTCCCATATCAGAGGGTCCACACCAAGCAGGGGTAACTGGTCATTATTTTGACAGGCTTGTTCATGGTTTCACCTGTCAATCAATCTACCTGGCATCCTCTACATCAACCAGACATCAGTTCCAACAGCACCAGACATGTTGATTACAATCTAAAACCATGGCTACAATTGTCTTGAAAACATCTCAGCCTCCATTGATTATGCTTATTCCTCAGCCAAAGCTACAGGAACTGAAAACACCGCCGTGTATCACGACTGTACATCAATTACGATGGACAAGATGTGACTTACAATCAGAGCTGATCCAATATAAGTCAGTCAATTTATCATCGAGTGTGCCTGGATCAAGACTCCCGAGTGTCGACTATTGACTAAGTTTAGGTCAATACACAAATCAACATTTACTTGGGCGCATGCACTGGACAATGGACAACTGATCTTTTCGCCACTGACCTAAATAAAATACGATCTAATTAAATGCACACTATTTCTTTTATAACACAGATCAACATGTTAATAATATTCTAGGGAATTATTTAAGTAGTGGACTATGTTTAATTGAATCATTCTGAGCGTGAGACAGGTGCGTTTTAAGAGGCTTTTAAGAGGCTGGTCCAAGACATTTTAGTACTTCGGGAATATTGGATGATTCCGTCTCACCCAATATGCTTAATTCTACAATAACGCTGATGATATTATCCAGGATTCAATCTAGCAGAGTCCAATGTCATCATCATGACGCCCCCATAAGTAGGAGTCTCAGGACTGTTCATTCCATTCCACACAATCACGTGTCTTCAATCTGTCCTGGTGCTGTCCCAGCCTTCTGTTATTGTCTCCCATTCTGGGATTTTCAACCTTACCCATCAGAGACAACCCCCTGACAAGTGCTGTCTCCATCATAATTTTACATTTCCTCTTCACTGTCTATGCTTCTGCTACCTTCTTTTTCTTCAAATTTATACACAAACTTCTGTTGTTCTAACTTCTAAGAAATGCCTACAATACATTTATTGATTTTTCTCTTTAGAAACATATTCTATGTATTAACTTGAGGCTAGTACATTTCATCCTAACTGGAACCTGAGTTTGTGTTTTTAAATAGTTTTTGTTCGCACTATTTGCAGGATAGATCCACGTTGACCTATTTCTACATGTAAAACACACTTGATCCTTCCTTGTGGCGTCTATAGAGGACAGAACACGTTCATGACAGAAAAGAACAGCCAATATCAGTTGTGTCAATAAAATAATATTTCCGTCCTCTGTTGTAAATAAAATAACACTTCATCACAGAGAAACATCACATTCTCTTAGAGATATAATCACCAGCCCTTGGCAGAATGGCTCCGTATTCACACATACTGTACTTGGGACTTGTTGTGAAGCCACTGCCTGGCCCAGTGGCTACCCAGGGCAGACAGGGTCAGGCACTGGTCAGGGTTCCCATGTCTGTTTATATTACTCAGTAGTACAACAAGCTCCTTACTCCCCCCCACAATGACCCCTGGGAGTGGGAGTGACCCCCCTTGGGTCACCTCAGTGCCAACTCCACCAAGTCACCAAGTGGGGTCAGACCACATTTCAAGTCTATCCACCATTACTCACCAAACGTACCTATGAAAATGATGATTAGATGTGATATATGAATTTTTAGCATTTTGCATGAGACACCTTTATATGTACAGTGAATGTTGAATGCCAGGACTGCTGCATTCGATTTTTCATTTTGTAGCAATAAATAAATGCTAGCGGCTCTATATCCTCATTTCACACAGCAGCTATTTTGCAGAAAACACCAATATTCGAAAACTGGTCACAATATTGGGATGAAATTGAAGTGTATATAAAGTTTGAGGGATTATAGAAAATAACTTCTGTGCAAGGTCAGTCAGTTACTGAGAAAGTTTAATTAAAGGTTCTATCTGTAAATAAATTACCCTTTCTGTAAAAGTCAGGTTGGTATTATGTCATAGAGATCTACCTGCACAACATCCAGTATTCATTTCACCTCAAGTAGTTAGTTTCGATTTTAGAACTGCTAAATATTATCATGGACTTTGTACCAACGTTGACTTTCAGTTAGTGTTGACAAGAGCACTGAAGAGGTTTATCATGTTATGGAACATTCACGTTTGTTTCTGACTGGACCATGACCCTCTGCTTCAACATATAAAGGTTATCGATACATGTTCCACAAAATACACATTTAAAAGTTGTGAGTTTACACCAGCAATCACATAACTAATGTATCCAGACGAGGTCAGTTAATCAACAGGTTGTGTCTCCAATTAGTCTCACCACATACAAATGTCAATTATTCAAGTGTTCAGATCCTTTGGGTCAGATCAATGGCCGTGTACACAGTGCACATGGGTTACTGCCGCTGCTTACAAATTCAACGGGGCGAGCTTGCCAAAACAGTGCTCAACGCAAACATTTGTAAGAACTTAATAATTAACCACAACTTGTTTGGTGTTAGCTGTTGAGAGCTACAAGTTGCCAGTAGTTTTATTACTCTCTGCTGCATATTGACAAAGGTTGTTTGTGGTTCTATAGGTTTGTCTGGAGCCAAGGAACCAGGACCTTGTCTGCCTAATTGTGACTGGAACTACAACAGGGCCCAAGCCAGCCAATCATCTCAGTTACACTCTCTTGAACTTTCTTCAAGGAGTTTCCCGAATAAAATAGTCTGCTTGTCACATTTAAAATTAATTTCACGTTTCATTTAGTGTGTATATTTATAATAGAAAATGAACTTATTTTACGTATATCATACCTGTTTAAATAAATATGAACTTAATTAATAGGATATTCAGTCATAGTTCTGTAAATGTTTAAACAATTTTATCAAGCAAATGTTGGTGGAAATGTGTTCTTATAAAGTAGATAACTGTTCAAATATGTTCGTATGAAGTAACAATCTAGATTATAATTAAGAAAGAACCCACTCACAATAAGGATTATTTGAACAAATGATCAGACCACTTGATAAATATTAGCTGTATGGGGGTACAATTGACAGATCAGTGTACATTAACCAGATACAGGAAGGCTTCACACACATGTGACATTGTTGGACTGCTAATTGTGTCTTTGTCACACGTCACACAGAGCTTGTTACTATGATGATAACCTTGGCATCCCAAGGCTCATTAACCAAGTAAAAATAGATGGTTCTTAATTGTAGGTTTCCATTTGTGGCTTCTGAAAACATGCCTTTACAATGGCACAGTGTCCAGGGAGAGAACTGACAGTTTGTTCATGGTTAATGAACCAGCTAAGTACATAATTCTGTGACATTCTAGTTTCTATAATAAGGTTCAATGACTTGGAGTCCAAACCAGGAGTAGAAAATGTAAGCGGTAAGTATAATTTAACTGATCATGTAAAAAGTTACCAGTTCTACATGAGCTGGTAAAACAACCCTGGATCAGATCTGTTAAAAATTGGGCATCTAAAAGTGTCATTGTGGTGCTTTTAACTAGATTCTAGAAAATCATGGCATTCTATACATTATATGTGTGGCCAATCTATACTTGATTAGATACAGGAATAACTTTCTGAATCACTGTGTGCAATAAATCACGAAAACATCTCTTAGACCTATTTAAACAAAGGAGTAAAAAAGCAGCTAATGTAAGCAAAGATAATAGTTGTATACTATGGTGTATCAACATCATGAGACACCAAACTACAGTTACAGTAATGAACACAGACGTCCATATTTCTGGATGACACACAGTTAGATAATGCCCGCCCAGGTCATAGAAATCTTTGACGTCATTGAATAATGAGATAATTGATTCTATTCGAAGGTGAGAGAGAAATTGCAGCATTGCACACAAGTTAAATGTCACAAGGCCACATACTGACATTACAAAGAGGTAAAGTAATTCAGATCAAAGAAATCACACCAGATTGAAAAATCAGTCAGTTGTTACAAAAACAATTAACAATTATAAGTACCAGCTATGCAGTACATTTATTCCCCTAGGAAGACGGATTGATATAGGAATTAACTGATTTATAAATCAAAATTTACACCTGGTTCTTACCATTTTTATATACATGTACATTTATATGGAGTTCTTTGATATTAAATCTGCCCACAGCGTGCTGCAATAAATAGTGCATATCTGACTGCACATATTTCATCCATCATAGTCATATCCCATTACATATGGTAATAAGTGTGTTAGTTCCACCAGTCGGCCCTTGTGTAGTTCATCTTTCCGACTGACTGTCTTCAGGGAGGTGTCATTGCATTATCTGGCCCCTTGGAACACTCCCCACACACCACACCAGCGACATCGACTAGACATATCTTAATTTGATAGCAATACACCACTCCTGACACCACCCACAACACCAGCCTCATGTGTAACTGATTAATAAAAACTGAAAATATGTGCCAGGGATAGTCTCAAACATCTGACTGACCACAGCAGAATATGTTTAATACATTTAATTTTTATGACGATAATTTTAGAAACTAGCTGTATACATAGTACAATTAGCATTGTTTATTTATGAATTATGATGTACCAGTAGGTGTACTGCCTACAAAATTGCATTTATTAAGCAGAGAACAGTGTTTAGTCTGACCCGGTTCGCAATAATTTGGAAGCTGTACCCTTGAAATGCATTTAAAAAATTCAAATTATACACAAAAAACTCAACTGAATACGGTCACTATTAGCATTTATTTCTTTGATGTTAATTAATGCCAATTAATACCAGTGCCTAAGCCCATACGACATTAGCTTGTCGTCACAAGGGAAAATACACAAAAAATTCATGTGAAGTAGACACAGCAGGTCATATCTCTAAGTAGACAGGCCATATCTCTAATGGTAAGCTCATTTTAATATAATAGAAATCTGCACCGAAACCTCTGATATAAATACTGAAATGTTGGAACCAAGTACATTGTATCTAAAGAGCAAAGTCACGTACAAGAGTGCACTTTGGTAAACACTTGGCACACAGCCATTGCTCAACACCCATTTGGACTTGAAACTTCGCCAGCAACTTGCTAATTAATGTAGGTTCCGAGGCCTACAACTTGATGTGGTTTGAGGATAACCATTTGTTACTGTGGTAGAATGGCCGGCCAGCAGTCAGCACTGACCCTAACGACAGGTGCTACATGCCAGGAGCACTACGTAATCATTTAATGTTATCGCTATATTCATCATTACCATAACAGTTTTAGTAAACCAACATATAAAAATTAAGTCCCACGAAGCTATTACTCAAGTTATCTACACACAAACATCCCGTGAACAGAGGTGAACCATATAAAGCTACAACAAGGTCACAGTGAGTGCATGTATGCTTCACTGCATCCATAAAGGGCTGACCAAAATAGATAATAATCCTGATGGACATCAGCGACTCGAACTCTGTGGCTTGAGCCTACACAAACAGACAATTAGGAAAACTATCAAGTCACCAGCTTGAAACAGGAGAATGAAACTACTAATTATGGACACCATTATTATGTTTCAATCACACTGGGATCTCTCCACATGTTCATAAATGTTATCATAAAATGATTAAACTCTGACTCATCTATTAATTTTATCAATCAAACTACACTTGCGCAGATTTATGATATTGAATATATCCACTGATAATGTGACAAACTAATTCTATGTACTGAAATTTAGTTAATTTTCTCTGATAGTTGTATTTCTGAAGAACCACTATAAGTGTTAGTTTAGCAAAAATGTAATCCTTTTTTTAAACCATGTAAATACACATATTTAAAGCAGAAATTGCAAGTGTAAAAGGGTAACTTGTCAGTTTGTGAAAAACATAAATAAATATTAAATGAAAGTCACAAGCTAGATGAGATTGTTTATCCCAAACAAACGAGAATATCTTATACAGAAATGTAGTAGACCTTCCAAGAGTATGTACTGAACCTGTGGTGACATACACAGCCGAAAGGTATAAAACCAGTTCTACCTCCATCTAGGCAGTTACTTATTATTCATGCTACTTTACACTTTTACACTGTAAACTATCTGAACATCAGCTTTATCAATTGTAAATTATTATTACGCATTTACTTGTAAATACTTGGTTACCAAATAATCAATATTATAGGTAGTTTTCCATCTTTCATTTCATTTACTGTTGCATTTCACACCACACAAAAATTTAGTTTTTTCTTTCAGGCTGGGCAAGTGACCCCTGGTGTATGTATCTGTATTCTTACTGCCAATCCTAGAATTCAACCACAAAGACAACATTTGTTGACATCATCATTCATCACTGCAGCTTTCCACCTTGACAGCAGTTGGCAGGTGCTGCAAATTCCTCCAATCAACATGACTCCTGCTCTGTCGGCATATATTATCTCAAGCATGAGAGTCTCACTTCCTACCTTGTGCAAGGAATGTACGGCAGATGCACAGCTATATCAAGAGCCCCACCCTCCCATCATTTGGCAAAGGGGAAAGTCATTTTGGATGTGACCCAAACATGTAGTTGAGGTAAAATTTCAAATTTGACATCACACTTTTGTATGTGTGGATTATAACATATTTCTGGACATATGTAAATAGTACGGCCTCCATGAGTCCATGTACGATGTATGCATTTTCAGATGCATGCTTTAGTCGTTTACTGGAATTTATTTGGAATGGCAAAGATTTAATCCTGCGTAAGTATGAAAACTGTAATACTAATAGCAATGTTAATTACTAAGTTTCATGGTGATAGTGGTGTCGATCTGGTATAAAATGTTATCACTGGAGTTTGTGCTCATTTAGCAAGGAAACACATAATCACATAATAATAAGCTAACTTGGAGTCACTGTAAGTGTATCTCTTCTCCGGTGCCAAGGTCCAGTCATCTCTTTCTGTATTAATTAGCATCTTTGGAGTATCCACCTCTGATCTATCAATTGCCAATGTATATTTTAAAGCGAAAAGGTGGTCATCGCAATGACAAGTTAATTACACTTTCTGGTGAACAAATTGCACAATCTGCCATTCTCCGTGGCGCCACTGGATTTATTGGCAAATTCCTTCCTGCTACGTTCAAAGTAGTATCTGACGACAACAAAAATTACTGCAGCAACGGGAACAAGTTAAAGATCAAAGTACTCAAACAGTGGCATTTGGTTTACAGCTCTGTGGCTGGGTTAAGGGAGTATAAATAAAAAACACTAAAAGACAACCCAGCGGCCACTACACAGGAATGTTGTCTGTAGATTCTCTCAACATTCACAGGCAGCAATAATTTTATATTATCCACAGATCACTAGGTACAGTTGAACGAACACCACAGTTAGAAAACAACAACAAAACAGCATCAAGTGCCTCCTACAGCAGCCCACATCACAGCCACATGTGGGAAAGCAATATAGTCATAGGGAACAACCTTTCACATACATCAGGTTAGGCTCCCGGGAGAGACGTGGGGCATTAGTCTGGGGAGCCTTGTATGTGGCACTGGGAGACTGACACATGGAGACAGATGAGTGGTGCCAGTAGTCTCGACACCAGTGAACGACAAAGTCATAGGAGTAACATTCACCACTGACGGGTCAGACCTACAGCACATGTCCCTGCGTAGGCATGGTACTGGTGCAGTTACAACTTTAGGCCCATACCTGAAGTAGCTATGGGATCAGTCACCTACAGTTAGAATAAGAAAAACATCATAATTCGCAACTTTTCAGTTGGGCTGTACAATATGTTTTTTCTTCTGGCCCATTCCTAAGTCTTGTTATATATTGTTGTCATTGACCATGAGCATAGATAAATATAATCAATGCATTAGACTAGTCACCTTAAATCATAACGTCTACATCTTACACTTTACGCTTAGTCTGAAGGCTTAGAGTATAGTCTTAGTCGACTAAGTCCAATTTATCTGACCAAAAAACGACTAAGTCTGAAGATAAGAAGTCAACTAAGTATAAAAAATATGCAGTATATATTGCTTTATGACGATTTATGTTTACTATCATACTATGTATCGGAAAAGTGTAATTAGTAAAAAAATGGAAAATTGTATGATAGCGTTCATTCATGAAACTCAAGTACGGTGCGCGTTTCTCGTGAGATTTACGGTAACTGTGAGTGTGAATGGCATCGGCACCGCCCCCTCTCTCTTCACCACCCCATTTCCAGGCCTCATCGGGCCTTGCGTCACGTTCACCTTAAAATCAACAACAACCGGTACTTACGAAGAACAGCAGTCCATAGATCGTCACTAAGAATTTATACACGCAATATCCAGAGCATACTTTCTTCCTCGGCTGTCTAGATTTGCTTGTACCATCGATAAGCTGTTGGTCCGAAGCCATGCTGCCGTGTTTTCCGTCAGCCTCCGTCCGCGCGTTTTGTGCTATGCGAGGTGACAGGTCAACTATTTCAAAACCGTGCGCCATCTGTCGGATTGTTACTGAGATTCCGTGTCCCCTAGCGGACAGTGTATTAACAATTTCACAAAGTCTTACGGCATGTGTTTAGGGTTGGACGCTATCAGGTAGCAGTAGGTCAGAGTTTTATGTTATAACATTCACTGTTGATTTTGAATGGAAATATAAACGAGAAAAGGCTTATTTTAAAAAAAGGCCACTCGTGTTGCTGACACTTTCAAAGCATCATAACATGGGCGGGCGCGTGTGCGCGTGTGCGCGTGTGCGCGTGTGCGCGTGTGCGCGTGTGCGCGTGTGCGCGTGTGCGCGTGTGCGCGTGTGCGCGTGTGCGCGTGTGCGCGTGTGCGCGTGTGCGCGTGTGCGCGTGTGCGCGTGTGCGCGTGTGCGCGTGTGCGCGTGTGCGCGTGTGCGCGTGTGCGCGTGTGCGCGTGTGCGCGTGTGCGCGTGTGCGCGTGTGCGCGTGTGCGCGTGTGCGCGTGTGCGCGTGTGCGCGTGTGCGCGTGTGCGCGTGTGCGCGTGTGCGCGTGTGCGCGTGTGCGCGTGTGCGCGTGTGCGCGTGTGCGCGTGTGCGCGTGTGCGCGTGTGTGTGTGTGTTAGAGAGAGAGAGAGGTAGAAAGAGAGAGAGAGGAGCGAGGAGGGAGGGAGATTCCTGTTGTTTTCACCTGAGAGAAAGAGAAGAGAAGAGGAGAGAGAGAGAGAGAGAGGGAGAGAGAGAGGGAGAGAGAGAGAGAGAGAGAGAGAGAGAGAGAGAGAAAGAGAAAGAGAAAGAGAGAGAGAGAGAGTTAGCCTCCGGCATACGATCTTAGAGCTAAATGGACACTGTTGAATGGACGGCTCTCCATGCCATAACTTCTCAACACGGCCACCAGCAGACAGGAATGGCGAAACAATTAGTCGAGGAATCAAATAAACAATCAGAAACAAGTAAAGGCTTTTCTTTTGTGTTGCTATTTGCACTTGTATGTTAGGTTTTATCTGTGAAAATTCGATTAAAAACATACATCCCAAAATGCTTTTCACAACAGTACGTCGCACGTCACATTATAACGGATAACGTAACATCCTATTTTCTAAAACCGCGGGAGTTGTGCAACGCGATGATTGGCTTAGGATCTGTCTAACCGACTGTTGACGTCATGGAACGTCACCGTAACCACGAGTTGGCGTTTAGATTTCATAGTAACTGCCACAGCCAAAGGCAACAGATGTATTGAGAATGACACCGAAGAAGCGACACCGACTATCAACCGCTTCGACACTTGACAAAGGGACACGTGAAGGCACTGCAGGAGTGTGGAGTGCAGCCGTTGACGCAGTACTCCACGGTCGGCGCATCCACATTCCGAGGTAAGATTATCCTTTTACTCTGTAGAAGTACGGGAAATTATTCCTTCTTATCGGTGTTGGTGTTATCTTTGTGTACTGTCTCAACGTTAAACAAATTAACAAGCAAATTGATGATCGGTTATCTTTGAATTCCAGGTGCCTCACGTGTCCGTCCCGTCGAACGGAATTGCTGCGGCAATGCCGACGAACCTGCTCCGACGAGTTGTCTTAATATAAGGTAAGATTCGGGGGCCATTATCTTCCAGAGGTAGAGACGACAGCAGTAGACGTGACGAAAATATGACGAAAATATCATGTTAAATGTTAATTTTAAGAAAACGTCTCGGGGTCGGGGTGGGTGAGGGGTGTTCGGGACACTGGGGATCGCCCACGTCCAGATAGTGACGAGTTGACGACTGAAGTGGACGTGACGATAATAGGACATGTGTTGTTAATTTAATTTATGTTATACTTGTAACTAGTCTCGCTTAACCGACTGTCGGTCGGCTGCGGAACTACGCCGAGAAGACAGTCTGGTGACATTTGCCGGCTTTTGTTTGGTATCCGCGTGATCTATAAAATGCTGCCACCTCACGGACACTGCCGTAATATTTTTTTTATAAACAACTGCAAATTTGTATTTCTATTTATTTTGGGTTAATATAAGTTTAATTTTTAATAGTTTTTATAATACAGCATTATTTGATCATAAGGTTTCCTTATTTAATTTGTATGCTATCCGTGTCGGGCTAGACAATGCTGCCACCTCACGGATACTGGTTAATCCTGCCGTAATTCTTATTTTATAAACAACGGTAAATTTGAATTTTTACTTACTGTTGTGTTAATATAAGTTCAATGGTGAATACTTTTCAAATGATATTATTATCTTGTAAAACTATATCGTTATTTAAATTTTTATTTCATAGTTGGCCTGAGAGCCAATCAGCGTCTCTACCCTATTCTGGGGTAAGGCTGCCCGGATGTAGAAACTTAAGCATATATACTGTCCCAGGCGTAGTTGAGGGGGCTTAAAAGTGCTGCCACCTCACGGAGTCTGGGTAACCGAGGCTAACTTGTAACTAATTGCCGCTCTGTTTTCGGAGCAAGCCGGAAGTCAACGAGACGATCGGCCAATGGCGATGAAGGCTGAAACACCGGCCCACGATCCCCGATCGGCCTCGCTCGGCACCGACGGCTAGACGCGTTCACGGGCCGACGACCGTCGCGCGAAACGTCACTCGCTGTCGTCAAAATACAACACAACAGAAACAAAATGTCCGTCAGCGGTGATCAAGAAGCGTTCGCTTCGACCGGACTGCACAGAACGAACATTCAGCGAAGCTGCGACCAGCCGACATTAAGCACGAACTCCGTTGCTGGTGGCTTGATAAGCTCTACAGCTACCAGATCGCGTAGACACAGGTCTCTCAAGACACGCATGCGCATATCGAAACGTCTGGCGCCGACGAGAAATCTGGACATTTGTCATTGTGATCGGAAATCTGATAACTGTTTCACTCAGAACATTTGATTACAAAAAAAGCAAGACATGTTGCCACGGTGACACTAACGTCTGTTGAAGAACGCGAACAGTAATACCACGTGACATCTGATCGTGCTGTCTCACTTAATAAAGTTTATGCTCCGTTAACCTTGAAAAAAGTTGTTGATGTCGTTCATGTTCTTAGTTCTGTTCTTAGTTCTATGTTTTGTCAGCCTACATCTATAGACCGCTATATCGTGATTGTATCATTATCTCCATATTTTCTCATCACTAATAGAATGGGGTGTCAGCATGTAGCATGGGACCTTACTTATTCGAAAACAAGACGCTGATACCCCGTTTGCTCGGACACTGCGATCCGAATCGGACATATCGTACTGAAATGTTTGCATCCTCGCGCGCCAGGGGTCGCTGCGGCTGATTATGTCAGCACCAGTTCTTCTCTACCCCTGACACATCCTTATACACTCATCGTTTGACGTCAGCCAATGAAATCGCAATGAGGAGTGTTGTTGTGTTCTATAATATTTTGGGTGATTTATCTGCCCTCGTTACTTGCAATGTGCATGTAGGACGTGAATTGGAATTCCACCAGTCGTGTATCCATTTTCAAACTGGAGCGGGTATTTGCACTTCCCACGGCTGACGCAGTAGCGACTAGCGAAGTTAACTGCTATAACTGTACAGTTCGAATCCGCTCAATCCTCAGCTTTACGGAGACGATCTGCCAGGGGTAGCCGCGTAGCTACGACCCCTGGCTTGCGAGGATGGATGTTTGTATTCCTGACCAATAAGCGCCGATCAATATAATGTCGGTTACGACGCGTCAACGTGAATGATATGAGTACGAATATGCCCGCTCATTTATTAGTTTCTCGTATTCCATTTCATGCAGATGCTGATTAACACATTTGTATGCATGAACACCAATTACCAGGCCACACAACGCTCCAGGCCGACATAAAATATTTACACGTTATAACGACAAAGCAGCTTTGGAGATTATTTACGTTGCAAACTGCTGTATTGGCACTATGTAGGTTTATAATTTATATAACAGACTTATGTTTCGATATTATTTGCATGCAGCGCGACGTGACAACGGGTATGCGGCATCCGCAAGGAGGCGCGACAATCGTGAGCGGCCCCTGGCGGCTTACACCAATATCAGCAAGAAGACGCTTCAGTGCCTATTGCAACCAATGATTGCAATCAAACGAGAAAAACCAGTCTATTATGTGTCTAGCTGTGCAGCTTTGGCCTGACGCCTAAGGAGCTTATATCACTGTCAAACTTTAGAGTTAGCTTAATTCATAAAGAAATGCCGCTGTTTGTCCGCGTTCCGTGGCAGACGCAGCCTCCATGGTTATTCAGGCGCCGTGAGATGACTGCCATTTTGAAGGACTACATTTTTTATTAACAAGATGGCGGATCACCATGACAACCGCATACCTAATAAGGACAACAACGGACTGGGTGAGGATGGAGGAGAAGAATACAAGAAAACAACAAGAAAAATACGCATAAGAACACGAATATCAACATTGACCAAGAAGGAAAAAGCAAGAAACACCCGAAGAAGAAATTAATAATCTCTCAGCCACTCAGGTTCTTTGCCGAATACGTTAACAAAATTGTGATGATCATAATTAAATCACATATGATATCATAAGAATGTGAATATCACAGAACATGGCGTTTCCAGATATGTATACCGTTTGTCAACAATGTTTGAACTGCAGTTCATAATATTACGTTTTATTTCAGTTTTCAATCTTTAATTTAAATTAAGGTTAGCCTGACTCTGGATAAACTGTTTTATGGATTGTATATGTATGTATATATATATATATATATATATATATATATATATATATATATATATATATATATATATATATATATATATATATATATATATATATATATATATATATATATGATAAATATGTCGGATAGGTGTACTGTGATGATATAATCGCACCAACGTGCACGCTCCGGTGTGTTTACATGCGATATACGTGAGTATACATCTCGTCCAAATGGTTGCCTGAATGTAACATTAATTATGGAGTCTGGTATAAATTAGCAATTAGCGTAGCTCGCTGGCGCTATTAGTGGTGTATGGGCGTGGCTGATTTATCTATATAATGTCGATTACCATACATTGAATTGGAATATAAATATTTGATAAGTACACAATTGTCAAAGTCAAAACAGGTCCGCCGAAACAATCTATTGATTCCTACAACGGATCGATCTTTTTGCGACAATGAAAAACAGTATCCCTGTGCATGCATGCATGCATGGCAATTTCACGTACAACCAACACGACAAATGCCCGATGAAATATTCATGTTTAAACAACGCTATCAGCTCCACGCAGCTACCTGTGGCACCGCTGCATGTGCGTGTGCGAGTCGGCATTGAAGGCACACAAAGGAGCCCGCTACATGTCATGCGGTTCTTGGGTTAATTACCGATCGGATGAATAAGTGTGGTCAATTATGGCAGCGATCTGCCAATCGTTGGCATGAAAACGACCAGCAAACAACGCGTCACAACGTGAGCGATAGGCTTCTTGGCACGCACGGAACCAATTATTGTTTTCCGCGAGTTCTTTCTGCCGGGCCGCTTACTACGGGCGGACCGTGCGAGTATTGACCGCAGCATAATGTCGCTGACGTCGTCCAGTCGAGCCGATATACAACCGGATCGAGCGATGTCAACAAACCAGTAACTATCGGTGGTCAAGCCAGTGACCAGCGCGTAATCCGTCCTGCGAACAGGTATGTCACTATCAACCAGTGTCGTCGTTATTGTTGTATGTCGTGCTGGTATGCGTCTCGCGCAGTGGAATTGTGTATTATAATGAATGTCATGGGTGTACTTCGTGAATGCGAGCATTCGCACGGCCAAACGTGCAGGTGATATAAATTCACTCGACATGTTAACTTTGACACAACCACACTATGGGCTTGCCTTGTGACAGGGTCAATAGGGCAACACACGGATCGTCACATAAACTGCCTGACACAGCAGTGCACGAACTATTCGTTTTCAGCCACCAGGTAACTGTTTGAACGTGTAAAGACACCTCTTGGTGCATAGCCTCTCCATAGACCTTAATGTCCCCGATATACACGTTGGGTGCTGGACACGTGTATATATGTACATATGTTTATGTATATGAGTATTTGTGTGTGTGTGTGTGTGTGTGTGTGTGTGTGTGTGTGTGTGTGTGTGTGTGTGTGTGTATGTATGTGTGTGTGTATGTGTGTATGTATGTATGTATGTATGTATGTATGTATGTATGTATGTATGTATGTATGTATGTATGTATGTATGTATGTATGTATGTATGTATGTATGTATGTATGTATGTAGGTGTGTGTGTACATGTATGTACGTGCGTACGTATGTATGTAAATACTGACGTAAGGAAGTAACTCATTAGTGTGACGTGTCTCTCTCACACTCCACGGTGTGAGAAACAGCGTGTTTGACATAATTGGAGCCTGGTCTCGATACAATCATCGATTTTTTTTGTCATTCTTCCACCTCTGACCATGTTTCAGTGTCATCTCCATTATACGCTAATTCATCTCTCTTATCCACTGGGCACGTGATTGAATAATTGTGTTCACGTGCCAGTGTCACTCTTTGTACGAGGCATTTGGAGCATTTCGAATCACGGGGATAACAAGAGCTTTCAAGTTTCACGAGGAAATAATTTTGCCACTCATGGATCACGAAATTACCCCCTGCAACCCCTCAACGTTATATAAACGTAATCTACATTCACATCGATTAACGGCCTGACGAAATTCCAGCGACATGTCTACATAAGGGAGCAATTTACACCGAGTCAATATTGTGTGTCGATGTGATGTAAACACCGTCTTGCTACCTAGGTTAACCTCTTGACGTCGAATATGGTTCGAATTACAGTGAATAGCTGTAACATATCTATATAGTCTAATACTAATTTGCTGTTAAGTGGCAGCATGAAAACAGTGAAACGGTGGACTGTGCTTATATTTGTCAGGAATCCACCGCGCGTCAGAGAATCGAACAAGGCAGACGAGTGAATGGCCACAGCTACATTAGTCACCAGAGGGAACGCACTTGTCAAGAATTCAGACTGGCACGTGTTGTTGTTGACTGGTAGCCATAGCAACTGCAACGTGTCCATTCTTCCGAGCGTCACGCTGGAGGATTAATGATATTGTTTCCACTTAAGCGCTCGCTGTTCACACACACGTTATTTATAAATACAATAGTTAATGCTCACAATCCGCATTGTCTGGCTTGAGCGGTTGTATCAAGGGAGGCCGAGGAGACCGCTATCGAATATCATTGTCATTGATTCTGTACGCCTGCACTGTACGAGGTTGTGAAAGAGTAGAGGTCTACGCCTAGACCGACACTGCCTGGCAGAGTCGACAATGTGACTGTGATTATGTCTAATGGAGCTATTTCAGGTGCGGAGAGCTGCTCATTGTACTGGGCTTATTTTTACCTGATCATTATTTTTAATTCCAGGAATTAAGATACATTATTAGTTTATTTTTATCAGAACGTTCTGCACTTTGGCTTAACAGTCCGGTTCGTTTTGGGTCCGTTCTTGGATAATAATATTAGTTATACAGTTATACACTGTATTAACAATACGATATATTATAGCATATTGTTAATAGAGTGTATATATGTTTACTGTACCACATGACCGCTTCTTTGAGTTGGTTTCCAGAAATGCACAATGCTCTCCGAAGAGTCAATTGTTAATAGACAAATGCGGTGTTATAAATTACTTACCACTTATAACTTGCCTTGTACTTGTACTTGTACAGTATCTATCATAGGGGTACAATGGTATAGATTTATGTTTATACAATGAAAACATTATTCCGAATGTTTTCGTGCATAATAAACTTATTTTTATTCATGTTAGGTACTGTATTTAGATTTGTAAGCCTTAGTCGGCGGCCAGTGTATCTACCTGTGTATATTACAATAATAATAACTTCACGTTCCAGAATAAACGCCTTGACAAAGAGTCAACTCAAACCGAGTGCCTAATCAGGACTGGTACTGTACTACTTTGCACATTGCATTCATCCAGACGCGTTTTCGTTGTTGAAGGTTCCAAGATGCTTCCTCGAGCGAACTCCAAGGCGCCTCCGAAGGCCAACTCGAGACTACCACCGCCGCCGCCTCCTACGTTGACGTGGGACGGGACGAGGCGCAGACGCCCGGCAGATCACGGGGCCGAGACCGACTATACGCGCTACATCGGCGCCCTACGCAGTGGTTACGAACAACTCGCTCGGGACGTCGACCGCTGGAACGAGAAACACTCGACGAACTTCGAGGTGAAATGTGCAACTCCGGTTGAGAAGACGCCACGGTTAAAACCCGTCGTCTCGAGCAGCGTAGAGTCAGTCGCTCTTGTCGAAAGCACGACGCCAAGATCAGGTTCCGGTAAAGACAAATCAACAGATTATGATGTCAGAGAGAGGGCTGCCTCTGCTGACGCGCAGTCAAAGACAAAACCGAAGGCGCCGGGACATGTCAGTCAGTGGTCGAGTTCCAAAAAAGTGAATGTTTCGCCTCGGGTCGATGTCGAGAGTCTGAAGCCAACGAAGGTGTACAGACAGCCGGGTCGGAGTGGCTGGGGAGCACACACAGTGCCAATCACACGCAACAATCCGACGTTCGTCAATCGCCTTATAATTTTGCCGCCTCTCGAAGACACCAAAGAACCGGAGCGCTCTGTCGAGAATGTCGCACCAACGCCGATATTTCTGACGGAAGACGCTAGCCGGCCAGGAAAACGGTCTGAACGCTCGCCGGGCGAAAACATCGCGTCGAACTCACTAAACAGTGATCGTATGACACCGCCGAAAAAGCGCCAGACACAGAGTGACGTTCGCCATATATTCGCCGTACCTCGCATTCCGAGGAGAACGAAAGATGCTGCGTATCGTCGAAGCGTTCGCAGCTTCAGCCGAGTAAAACCGATGTCTGGGCGTTACTCGGTAAACAGAACCCACGGTCACGCGAGATTTTCGCCCTACCGAACTCTGCCGCGTATCTCTGGCAAGAGAAAGGCGCAAGAGTCCTTGTTGGTGTCTCAATACTCTGCAGGCGAGAGGTCGCTGTCAGACATGACGGATGTTCCAAAGCTTCGCAACCTGCTTGAGAAGAGGTTGGAAAAACTGTGGTTTGGCGCCAAAACGAAATTCCAAATGTTAAGTGGGAAACGCAGGACTGATTAGTGTAAATATATCTTCAGCTGATGGGGCGGCTGAAATGCATTTTTCATATTATTATTGTCGTTAATCGTTCATGCAGTGAAATAAAATAATTAGGATGTACCGTATCTGGCAGTGTTGGTGAACTACTTTTATTTTCTGCTATAAAAACAAAATGCTAGAAGTTAGAGGAAAAGTACAATTGAAAAACTTTAGTTTCAATTTATGGCTTGTAAGTATGTCACGATACATGATACATGGCGAAACTCCGCGCGACTGGAGCTAATTAAAATTATATTTTAACGACTGATGACAGTTAACTTTTAGTTTTCGAGTGATGGAAATAAACAAAATTGCAACTGGGGAAGTTTTATTAGTAATTATATATTACGGTAACTATCTTAGTAGTAAAGTTGTATGGTTAGATGCCAGTAATACCGCTCGCATGGCAGATTTGCGTAAAGGTAAAAGCTGATAAAATAAGGATTATAGTCATCACCGCCGTTTTTGTCATACTAGGAAACTTACTGCCTGTCACGCTGAACTGCCTGTCACGCTGAATGCCGTTTAGGGCATACCGTTCTATGTCTTGCCAATCTCGATGATGCCCCAACTGTGTCCTGTGTCCTTCATCTCTATTTCCACTGTGCGGCGCCATGTTGTTTTCGGACGCCCTCTATTTTCTCTTCAGTGATCCAGCGCACTGTGGTCTTGGTGATGGGTGTGTCTTACCTCCAGAGCACGTGGCCACCACTCCACTTCCACCATCTTCTGGTGAAATGTGACGATTATGGTGATGAAGATTCGCATACTTCCCTAATTGGTCTCTCAGACCTCAATAGTTGCTTATTGGAAGATTTTTTTTGGCCAGCTAATATCCTTAGGATTGTCCGGACACTGGTTGTGTGAAAGGACGATAGTCTAGATGTGTCTTGCTCCGGCCGTCATACGCCAGCACTCTGATCCAGAAAGTCGTTGGCTCCGGAATGTCTTCATGCCGGGTTGTGGTTGATTTCTTCGTCATTGTCTTCGTCATTTCCGTAACATACATTTTTATATGACAAGGCCCTGTGCAAAATCCCCAACCTTTACGCCGTATGCGTCTTTTACAGGATTTGCATTGTACTGATTCTGTCAGAGTAAAAATTTCTTTATAATATAAAATTATATTTTAATGTTTCATATACCTTACAGAATATAATTTATTAATATGTAATAATGGGTGTTAAAACGATAATCAAAATTATATACAATATATTATTGCTGGTGATAAAAATGCGCGAATGTTACATTGCAGTTCGGTTAGCATCAGCACTCATAGCTGACAGATTGTCTAAATGCACATAATCATAACACATGCAAAAGCTGCGCGGAAGATGGCTTCCTTCAATACTTGTCAATATGGCCAAATACAAGTAGCCTCCGCTGCCATGGAACCACCATAATAACTGATTATAATTAATTATTTCCGTGACTATTGTTACCCGAAGCGCGCCCCATTGCTTCTGCAAGTAATTATCCTTCGGAAAATGAAGTTATAAACACAATTTGGGGAGAAGCCGATTATTACAGCCAAAACCAAAAAGCAGCCACCGTTACGTACTCTGTGGACCGTTTGCGCATGCGTCCACGGAGATCGGCGGGTGGCTGAAGTTCCGACGCCAGTGAGCATGGTTTAGGGGAGACTCCACAGGGGTTCATTTGGAGGATGTTTGCTCCCAGAATGCGTGGGCTGCTTACTACCCTCTGTGGAACTGCCTACGGGAATCAAATCAACATTTGCATATTTCTCTTCCATGATATGTCTCCAGCCGTGGAGTGTATAGGGCGCGAACGAATCCACACACATACGCACGGAAGCGCGCGCGCACGCACTCACGCACGCACGCAAACACACACACACACACACACACACACACACACACACACACACACACACACACACACACACACCCTAACGTTTAGTAAAAGGGAATACAGATTTGTGGCTATATGTAATATTCAGTATATCAACGATACTTCAATTTCCGGTCACGTAAGTTCCGGTTTGACCAAACTTTCTGTTCTTCACATGCACATTGTTTATTATGCACCGATGTTACTATATGCATGTTAATGGCTTACGCGTAGATGTGATCTATGCTTCGGGGTTGCCGCTTTCGAACACATTGTGCGGAAGTATAAATTGTGAACATCGCAAACAAAGTTTAGTTACAAAATATTTTTATTCATGCAAGCTACGCGTAAAACGACAATGAACGTGCACGTTGTACCGAAAGTATACACCGGCTTCTCCAACGCTAGAATCGGTAATGTAAAACGCGTAGGTTTTCGCAAATGTCAGTGACGTAAAACATTCCTAGTCGTTATGCTGACTATTCCATGTACTGAAATTCCTTATAATAATAGCACACTTCCAATGAGTCTGTTTTATTAGTTCACCAAGAAAGCGTCACCATTAGAGGTTGTCCTTCCTCGTTCGCAGACAGCGTCCCGTGCACCACCGAAGGCGCCGTTATCGCAGCAATTCGACTGCACTTGGATGGGCTGTCGCACCCACCACTTCTATAGGACAGCGCGTGTCTTCCAGCGGGTCTGGCGAGCTTCTCTCCATCCTGGTGACGCGTCGTAGGTTCATCTGAAACACGACAGGGCTTCAGTTTTTGGAACCAGCTAAGAGTAGGTTTTAAGAGATCAGGAATAATGCTACCGATTGTGTTGAAAAGAAAATTATACATGGTCCCCCGCCCTCAAGCCAATGCATACGATGGTTGTATTAGTTTATACACGTATTAACCCTGTCACTAAACATCTATTTCTCAGTTTCCTAGCTATTGCTAATCTTGGCCTGCACCTCCTCCTTCTTGTCACTGACTATGTAGACGGGAATGTCTGTCGCCTTCGCGAATAATGCTGTCTGCCTCTATGCCTGGAGATCATCATACATGTTATCGTTCAAGGGTGCCGCCTGGCCACGTGTGTCGCCTATGGTCATTCTGTAGTGGACCGTGCTGCAGTACATGCTAACCATCAAACTTGACCATAGTTTGTAAAGAGGTGATCAATATGTGATGCGGTTACCTCTACCACTTAATGAAGATCACTTTATGCAACACTTCAATCAATCGATCGATCGATCGATCGATCGACCGACCGACCGACCGACCGACCGACCGACCGACCGACCGACCGACCGACCGACCGACCGACCGACCGACCGACCGACCGACCGACCGACCGACCGACCGACCGACCGACCGACCGACCGACCGACCGACCGACCGATCGATCGATCGATCAATCAATCAATCAATCAGTAAATCAATCAACCAATCAACCAACTAATCAATCAACCAACCAACCACCAAACAATCAACCAATCAAACCAACCAACTAATCAATCAACCGATCAACAGTAAGATGATACTGTATTGTATGATATTGTGTTGTATATAGTGTTGTGTTGTATTTTTTTTATTGCACCACGAAGTCGGCGCCTTTCATTAGTTCATCGACGAAGAAAGAGGTTGGAATAACACACAGCCCCTGCAAATGGGAAGAAAACTCGGCAGACCGATTAATTTACGTCAAACCAGTTATCAATGTGACAAAAAAACGATAAGTACGTTGATTTAAGCCATATTTTCTATGAAAGAAGGACCTATAGTTTATTTTAAAAGTGTCGATATGTTTTTATGTGTGGACAAAACGATGTTCGCCCAGTATTTCTGGCAGTATCAAACCGAATAATTGTCACAGGGCTTTCCAGAATCACAGTTAAGCTTGTTAGCGAAACTGCGAAAGAATAATGTTGCGTGAACGTGACATTATATGACGCGGTATTCAGTTTGATACCACAATTTGCATAAACGATTCGTCTTGCATGCATCTGGATGGTACGGACAAGCGGGACAATTCACGACACTCCAGATGATAGTCACTAGAGAATCACACTGAAAGGGGAGGGTCGGTTCTACCACCCCGTTCCACAGACACCTGTGGGCGTGCGTGTGCAACAATGTGCATATATTAACAAATATATGCAACATTATCTGGAAAATATGCTAAACTTTCTGTTACATAACGTCTCATGCAGTAATGAGGTTTACAGTAAACGCCAATTCCCGCCGCCTAATTGGTTCCATTCGTACTAGCAGTCTTCGATGAAGTGTCGCCATCTATCTGCATCAAACAACATCGGCTGGATTATGTTCGAACTGTGCCTTCTAGAAGGAGTCAGACTACATTTGCATTTTCCATAGGCGACTATTATAACATTTCCTTCATTTCTTACTAATCTTGATGAGATCTGTTATTGACAATTTCGCAGCATATTTACCCTCCATAGACAGAAGTTCAGTGAAAAATTCGTGAACTTCTCATACCTCAGGTTCCCACAAACTTCTTTCAAACCTTACACCCCTCCATTTATGCTTGAACCACCCACGGATTGCCCCTGATTACGTCACCAGGCAAAATGACAACTATATTAATACGCAGAAATGCACCGACTGACAGCTGTCATAATTTGACAGCTGTGATGCCACGCTGCACAAAAACATATTTTCTACTCACTCCACACTACATTATGTGCTCACAGAAATTCGGACAACCTGCATAATGCTGTTTTTATAGGGTACTCTTTGGTAATGGCGGACGAACACCTTATTGTGGTCTTACATCAGAAGCAATGCGGGTGTGGTGCTCTCGACTCGGAAACTGAACGCGTTTGCAGTTATGACTTATGTTATTGTGGCTCAAGAGTAAAGTCAAGCAAGCCCAGAAACACAATGCACGGTTACGAACCCTTGCTACTTCATCCATTTCCATATAAATGTATCATTGATTCGATGTAAACGTGAACATTGCTCGTCGGCCCCCGTTTGTCCCTACACTGACCTGCACGCGCATTGGAAAATCCCGTTAGAAAACTCTGTCGCTACAATTGCTGCTCCCCAACGAGGAGAGGATTCCCAGAGCTATTTTTAGAACGTCACCGTGATGCCCTCTGCTTGTTTCTGGTAACGACAAACAGTCAGTCGCAAAACACAGATCAGCCGCAATATTCACAACGGTATGTATGCATGTTAATAAGATTATTACGGTAGTAGGTTTCGGGTTTACCTAACACATCAGTGCTTTTTGGGTTAAGGCGTAACATCATGTGTTAAATCATGTAAACAGTCGTTGAAATGATTGTGTTTAACTCGACCAACACCCACAGCCACACTGATCTCTGATGCGATGGCAACGGCGATGACATGCACTGTCACTGTCAGTGACACATTACATGCCTAATCACATTAGTGGACCTACTGTTGAATTATTAATACAGCCTGTTATGTATTGTTATAGAGAGGCAGTCTTTGTGGCATGATGTAGCGAATGGAATACGGATTCGAATTTGTTGTATGCAAAAGGTTCTGCTGAGTCAGGATATTCATCATTATTGATGCCCACACCGACCATTCTCATTGGAGTAGACTAGTTAGACAAGACAAAGCCAAAGGGGCCTAACTTGGGTTGGCTTGATTGCTCATTGCAGCTAGAAATGTGAGAACCAGATATCTTCAAAGGTTAGTACATGTACATGATTCTGCCACTGCTGGTAGTGATTTGTATGTGGAGTATTTTATGGATGCATCCTATACTTTCCAACTGCGGACACTATTTTGATAATAATAATGTGCAACACAGTTGCGTTTGCAGTATTTCTTTATATTTATTCTAGTAAATATTACAAACATTATTTATTAATTATGTTGAACTGTGGAATGTATCCTCGATTGTTGGTGTTACCACAATAATATTACCTCCCCATCAACTGCAACTGGATACCAGAAGCTAAAAGGTGAACAGTTGTTTTTGTGTGACATCTCTATATTGTGGCATTTTTATTATGCAGCTTTCGGGGCCAAGTTCAGAGCGTAACTTCAACACAGCCAGGGATCAGGCATGAACATCGCCTGGCGCCATGACGGCCAAGTACACGCCCCTCCCCACCAGTGATCCAGAAGGCTCAGAGATGAACTTTGAGTCGATCCACCTGTACGACTCAATTCAAGACTACAGCGGCAATCGTGTGGATGCGAAGTACTCGTCCATCTTCAGCTACGGGGGCCCGTTGACAGTCACCCGGACTGGCGGGACACAGAGTACGATACTGTTACATGTATACTCTGTTGACAGTTGCATTTCTCAGCCAGTTCATCTAGTCTGTCACGTATCATGTTTGTCTATGAAAATATGTAGATATATCTCAGCGTTTATCCTTTCAAGACATTCAGGGTGCGTTCTTCAATGTCAGTCTGTCGGACTAAACTGTTCTCTGTTGTCATGAGACAATATGTATTGCTGCAAAGAAGGTCTTAGTTGTAAAATAAAATAAAAAACTTATCATAAAATATTGTATTTGTAATGTATTCGCTGAAGTTAATATCTCCATAGTTTACGATATAGAAAACAGAAACCACTGGTGGATCAGTGAATGATGATCGTTATTGATAAAGGTGTCATGTGTTTGTTTCAGATGTGAGCCACACTTCATTCATCAGTCGCTTGTGTGAAACTCTTGTCATCTGTGTTGCCTACTGCATCTTCGTGCTGACTTTTCCTCTGTCGGGCTGGTTCAGCATCAAGGTTTGTTTTATCTCTCATCACGTGCATGCAGTTAAAATATTCACTAATTGATAGTCTACTTTAAGATGTCCAGTGGTAGACTTGTCAAAATTAGCAAATTTTATTATTCTGACCATTGAGTTTTCTGTGATAGCAGAAACTTTTATTATAGCTTACATGATAATTTGATTGCGTGCCTTTGCATCAGCAAATTTACCATTGTAATATAATAGTTTCAGTAGTTCAACTCCCATGTACATGTGTGATGAAAATATCAACTACTATGACGACTAGGCATCAGTATATCATATGTCGAAGAACTGCTTCCTATGTTATACCACATGTCAAGGGTTAATATTTGAAATTTAATGCAATTATACCTTGCAATGAATTTCCATGTGAGGTACAATCAATACAACAAAAACATTAATTAAAAAAGAAACGTAAGAATATTTAACGAGTCAGATAAAAGTGAAAGAAGGGAGTGAATTTGTATTTTAGTGGTTTTATTTATATATTTTATTGTGGCCAGTTTGTACACGTTCTTGTGATTTGAATGTATTTATTTATTTTATATGTTATATATATTTTTAGAGGTCCACCATGGAAATTAGATGATCACATATGTGCAATTTCTTGTGCTCCTGTTTTATGACATACTGTACAAAGTCATGGTTGTTGATAAAATATCACTGCTACTGCTGTTACCGCTGTATGTCATTAGCATTGCTTTTTGTATATGGTGGAAATACATAATATTTTGAAGAGTTATTTTTGGTGAACTAAAATTGATACTAATTTTGGTAAGTGGTTTTGATGCATTCTATATTTGTAATTATTGGACTAAAAGGATGCTGTCCAGATTTTTCTAGAAAGCATATTGTCTGAGTCTATGCTTTGGTAATTGGCATACCTATACTGTGTTGCAGACATTACAAGGCCATGAAAGACTGGTTGTGTTTCGACTTGGAAGACTCTTGCCAACCAAAGGTCCAGGTATGTCCATATGATATCACATAATGTTTTCATATTTTATCATTTATTATTGCAATCTGTCTTAAACAAATTTGATTTAATATGATGTATATATATATATATATATATATATATATATAACATTAAAACTAATTGACATTAATCTACTGATGTTTTACTGCTGTTATTTAACCATGTGCATTCTGACATTAAAAAAAATGTATTTGCATAATTTATGTATAATACCAGTATAGTAGTATACTGAAGTTATTTATAGATATGGTACTAAGTTAAAACAGTATGTGATGTTTTGTTTATTCTGTCACAACAACACAAGTGTCTTTCAATTGGGTCACTCATTCCGTGTCGGATGACAACATGGCTTGGAATTGGAGAATAAATTATGTGTAAAAATATGCATCAAAACTAGCTTGTGCATCTGACCCCATACGATACCACAGGTATTTACCCAAACTTTCAAGCATTGTTTACTATGATTAATTTCTTAACATCGTAGTAAACAGCTATGTGTGTTCACTGTGAAGATTCCCCCTCCTCTGTCTTGTCGTACAGGAATGGTCCTGGTGTTGCCAGTCATTGACCGGGCCACCAAAGTCGACCTACGCACCAAAGCCTTCAGCGTGCCGCCTCTGAAGGTAAAGATTTTCACCTCTACTTTTAAAAGGAGAGTGTTTGCACCAAGCTTTAGCATTATGTTCTTATGACTATATACATATGTTGATGCCTGCCATATTGTGTTTTCTTTACTTTTTAAGCTCAACAATGTTTACAATTTGGGATTTTACCCCGCATGACGTGTGTAAACACATCAGTAATGCTGAGGTGACCCAGGTTAATGGCAATAGAATAATATTTGGTGGCTGAAGGAATAGTCAGTTTGTCCATGTTTGCTATGGATAAGACTATAAACATTAAGGCGTACATAGTATTACATACACTATAATGATGTGCACACATACAGACACTGACAGACATAAACATTACATGCATGCACACACACACACACACACACACACACACACACACACACACACGCGTGCACACACACACGCACATATATACACAGTTATTACACACACAGTCACAAACACACCACTACTACAGTTTAACAATCAGTAACATCTTATAAGTGCATGCGCAAACACACATACATACACACACCATCACAATCACACCAAGAATCACATTGAAACACACAAGGTCACAAAACTGTGCAGATCTTTGCACACCTACATGCACGAATGCTGACATACACACAGCACATAAACAAGGTTGTACACACACATACAACAAACACACACACGCACACGCACACACACACACACACACGCACGCATGCACGCATGCACGCACATACACACACACCAGACATCACTGTCCCTACAAGACCACCCTCCCCGTGTCTGCAGGTGCTGACGACAGACGGGGCGATCGTGGAGTTGGGGGCGGAGGTCTACTACAGTGTCCAGGATGTGATCCTGTCCGTGAGCAATGTGCAGGATCTGAACCACTCGACCCGCATCATCTCGCAGACGCTGGTGCAGAAACAACTCAGCAAGTACGACCTGGACGAACTGGAGACAAAGAAGGGCCACGTCTGTGAACTTCTTCAGGTCAGTGCCCCAGGGACCAGCCATGCCAGGGTTGGGTCGAAATATTTATTTTGGGATCAAATACAAATCAGCAAAGTAAAATTCAAATACAAATTTGTTGCTTTTTTATAATTCAATACAAGTATATTTTTCCAATTAAAATGCATTTGTCTATTCAAGTGTCGTTCAAATACATGGCCCCTGTTTGATTTATACCCCATAGTTCAAATGTATCACTGTGGGTGGAATTTGTTTCGTTGAATCTTTTATTCAAGGTGCTCAGCTTAAACCCATCATACAACTTCAAAATTGCGACATATCTTTTTGGAAGAAGACATAGCCATAAAAGATGGCAAAGAAAAAATGTATGTGCATTTAGTTGTATTTACAAATACTTTCAAATACAGACCAAATAACAAATACCCCATGCACTTTTGTGATTTCCGGTTCAAATAATACATACAATTTCAAATACATATTTGGACCCAACACTGGCCAACACACATTAGCTTTTGATTTAAAAATATTTATTGACATATAATATAAAATAAACGATTCATTTTAGTTTCTCTAGTTCAGTTTCCATGTACTTTGTACTTTTTATATTTATTATTATATATGTGACCCATCTAAACAAAATCGGTCGGATATCGGTAATTTTCAAAATTGAGTGATTAGTACCACTGGAAAGAGCAGAATATCTGCTTTCATATGATATATCATGCTAGAAGATATCTCGATTCTAGCCGAAGTTATAGCTTGACAAACATGTGTGGGGTAGAAACCTTCAAAGTAAGAAAATGGCCTTCAAAGTTGATGCAAAATATTTGTTGCGTTTTAAACACACAGTGCGCATGCGGTTGTTCAGAAATTATGCAAATGTTCCACGCTGGACCAATGAGAACGGTTGCCGGGGCTGTTACTACCATGTGACCCAGGTTTGTTTACACAGCTGGCGGGATAGGGGGTCTATTCCAAGCTGTCTGGAGGCAGGAAAATGCATGCATTAGCATAAATATGACCATATATGGACAGACGACGCGTTAAGCTACGCGGTGATACCCGTTATGATAGGGATCGTCCCAAAATTAGCGGCAAAGAATGCGCGCAATTACTGGCATTTTCGGCTTTGTTTTATGGAAATGGAGTGAAACACTAAGGTCTTCTTAGCACACCTCTACGCAAATGTCTTTAAGATACACGAAACAGAGTTAGTTAGATGATAACAAGTGTGGCAATCGATAAAAAGAATACTAAAGAATCATTTTCAGGGAAAATCTCAAAATTGACGAATGCCCGATTTTTTCCACAAAATTGGCATTTACGGAAAATCAGTGTTACTGACATCCGACCGCTTTTGTTAAGATGGATCACATATATTATATTTAGTAGTTTACTACTGAACAGAGTTTGTCTAAATAAAGTGTATCATTAGTGCTACAGTTCATAAGTCACTTAGGCACACCAAGTTTTGTTGTGTTTTACTGTTGAAGTTGTATTCAGGTTTCAGTTTTGTGTTTTTAGAATGACATCAACCAAATGGCACTGACCTGGGGAGTCAAAGTTGAGCGAATTGAATTGTAAGTGGATTAATACATTTAACATGAAATTTATGAAGAACAATTGTGGTTATACACAGTTCTTATGGTATAAAACAGACTTGTATTTCATAACCATTCATCACAGACCATTGTGACTAGGCACAAGTTACGAACAGTTTATTGTTTTGATTGTGCAATATCCAGTCCTCAAGGCTGCTCAAAGCAATTTAGATTTTAGTCTGTGGCAGACCTGTTAACTTGGACACCGTCTTGACTTAACTGAGAATAATTCAGCTACGTTGTAATTGATGCACAAAGACTAGACATACACAGATATCTATAAACAGGTACTCATTCATACAGCTGCATGAACAGGAGCAAGCGAAAATGAACAACTGTGCCCATAGTCAGACAGGAAAGCACAGTATTTAAACCCGGGTATCCTGGATTAAGAATCTCATGCTCTAGCTGTGGTCCACTGTATTCTACATGTGACCAGATACCAGTCTCACATTCAGGTACATTGTGAAGTAACAACCAACTGGTCAGGACGTATCCCTTGCCATGCTCGCCAATCACGTCCATATTGCTTTCATCCTACAGTTCACCCATCAAGGTACTGCAGCCTCCGAACCCAGACTTCAGTCAAAACGGAAACCCACTCAAGATGATCACCTCAATCCTCTTCCCCTCTGGCACGAAGGAGCTCCCTCTGCAGTCAGCCATGGAGCAGATGGGACAGTTCCTGGGTGGGGGAGGAGACAAGCGCCCGGCTGGTAAGATGACTACATGGTCTTCTTGTACTGTGCAGGTACAATGTATTCCCAAACCATACCTTGGGTGTTTTTTCCAGTTTTTTTATCCATAGTGCACCCTTCCCATCTTATTGTGTCTCCCTTTATGCAGTCGTCCCATCCCAGCTTTAGCCTTCCCCTTGTACCAAGTCTGTTGTTTTTCTGCCTCTTGTATCCATCCTTCCTTGAAGGAATTCTTTTCAAATGTTAAACCCTGTAATGTACATAATTTTTTTATTAATCCTGTTAACATAATTATTTCATGATTCTGTGCCAATCACCTACTCTAATCATACCAACGCCTTAGGAGAGATATGATTGAGTTGTAGAATATATTAATGAACAGGAAAAATATTTCTACTGTTGCATCAAATTTGTTTGCATTGAGGGAAAACGATGCAGAAACAAGAGGGTACCACCTAAACATATTTCAGAGAGAGAGAGACAGAGAGAGAGACAGAGAGAGAGACAGAGAGAGAGACAGAGAGAGAGAGACAGAGAGAGAGACAGAGAGAGAGACAGAGAGAGAGACAGAGAGAGAGAGAGACAGAGAGAGAGACAGAGAGAGAGACAGAGAGAGAGACAGAGAGAGAGAGAGACAGAGAGAGAGACAGAGAGAGAGACAGAGAGACAGAGAGAGAGACAGAGAGAGAGACAGAGAGAGAGAGACAGAGAGAGAGAGACAGAGAGAGAGACAGAGAGAGAGAGACAGAGAGAGAGCTGGCACGAGAGGCAGGAATGCCTAGTTAAGAGGACCTGTATAATCGTTATGAGAAACCAAGTACCGGAGGGTGACTGTACTAATTATACAGTTCATGTGTTCTGTATCAGGACCGGTGACACCAGACGTGACATCTGCGGAAGACTTGCTGAACACGATGAAGCCACTTCTAAGTCACTCACTGGTGGAGCAGTTTGACTGTGTCTATTGCTTCCGCATCACGGACAATGCGGACACAGAACCTGACGTGTACTTCCTGGACCTCAAGCACGGTCAGTGTCTCCTCTCACCTAAACCTGTCAGATGATGAGAGAGCTACGTTTATTCTATGTTAACATCTTAGTATTCCAATAATTGGTTGGCCTTTAATGAATTTATTTATAAGTATTACAATTGCAATGCACAGTTTTTAGTTTGTTATTTTAGTTTTAGTATTTTAATTTATGTTCATGATATGTAATATATGATGATGTAGAGCCACAAACAATTGTGGAATTAGCACTGTAACAAATTAAATATGTAAGTATTATAATTATATATTACTTATATTACATCATGCTTCATCTATACATTTTTCAAACTTTCACGGGTTTATTTGTTATCATGAACGATTTTTATAATTTCATCAAACTACTACACTTCCTATGAACAATCTTAATTTTTCAACCACCCATGATGTATAAACAGTCTCCAATTGAAAGATGATTGGTGGTCAGTGTACATTACATGGCAGTTGTAGGAATCATTCACATTGTGAATTATAGGTTATTTCACAATGTAAGGGAAGTAATGAATTGATTGCTTGGTGCCTATTTGAGAATGAGACTGTTGTTTCACAGAAAGGTTAGACATTTGTCATCTATTGTGCTTGGATCCACCCTGTCTGTGCATCATTTCCCACCAACTGTTACAGTTCCAGTTTTTGGTTGCAGGTGAGGGGCAGGTGGGAAAGGGGAATCCACCCATGGGACAGCCCGATGTGACCTTGACAATGTGTGTGGAGGACATGCGAGGCATGCTTCAAGGTGACCTCAGTATTTTTGGGGCGTACATGGGAGGGCGTCTGGAGGTGGACGGGGACCTAAGTGCAGCCAACAAACTCGGCAACCTAGCAGAAACGGTCCGTGCTCGTCTGCAGAATGCCTGAAATGACGGCACATCTTTTAGTAATTTATTTACAGAAGTTGTTGTATATAGAGGCAGATTGATGTATTTGTTGTATATGGAATGATATATGTATACACCAAACTACGGATTTGGCTTATCAAAAGTCCTGCATTTTTATCTGTTTGAAGCCTGACGATTTAAGGTATTAAATTTACATTTGTTTACATATTCGCTTTCTAGTACATACACAATGAAATCTGCCCAATGCATATTTTGTGCTCCTTTACTTTCTGATATGTATCTATTGTGTCTCCAATAACAATGTTACTTTGTACACATATAGTTCCTGTCATTATTTTTAGAGACATTCCTCTTGATCTCATTGTCTGTAGAGTTGTTAAAGCATGTTTAGGTATTTTTGTTTCATCAAAATGTTCAATTCTGGAATGACGTTGCTGAATATGCATATAAGTTATAATTTTAGATCCAAGTTTTAGGATGTCGTACAGTTGTACTTTACTACAAAAATTTGTCAAATGTTTACGTAATACTAAGTAGCCATGCCACATATCAAAACAGTTGGGATTTGTAATAGAAATAACAAATAACTGTGAAATAGCATTGTTATGAGACAGTGTTAGTGTGGTGTAGTGACTGTAGTGTTGTTTACTTATCCTTTTCTTACCGTTTGTCAAATAACATGCTGTGCAATTTTGTATTATAGAAACAAATTGTTATCCATTTCTCTATCTAGCCTGTGTCTGTAACTATTTATTCTGTAGAGTGACTGGTACAACTATATATCGTTTGCCACTCTAATGTAACAAGTCACAGTAACAGAGTGATTGAGAGAATCAGTGTGCACAGATGGCATTTGTTGCACTTGTAGATAGAAACATGATATATTAGATGTAGTTTTAGCATTCTAGTCACTGCAGGGTTTTCACTGCTACACTCATTGCCTATATGCATTTGTTTACATAGTACAAAAGATCACTATTAAAAAGCAACAAAATAAACATGAGAATTGATAGTGTTTTATTTACAGGAAATGGCAGTTTTACAGATGTAATAGTTAATAAATCTATATATATATAATAATAATGTAAAATGTTAGTGCTATGTTACTTAAAAGTAAAATTGAATTGTAAACAGTGTGCAATCTTTGTGTAAAATTTTCATATCTTATATCGTTATACCATATTTTATACTGATATGCAGAGAAATCCGATTAGCAATTATGTTACACAAATATAACCGAAGGACTAATTATTGTAATACCATCTACATCTGATGCCACCTCAGTTACAACAATGTTGTCATTTTCCATGCCTCTAAATAAGTAAATAAAACACTGCATTAACATTGATTGACCCAAGACTAGCAATCTGCTCTCTGTTGTCATCTGCATGATTGTATTGGTATATGGTTAACAATCAGTTACAAAAAACCACAAGCGCCATATATGGCATATGAAAGAGAAATCCATTGATTTACTGAGGCCAATAACACATCCAAATCAGAATTTTTTTTTAATTATTTTTAACAATGTTACCATTAATCATCAGATAATTTTGCCATTTCGTATTTAATATATACTTAAGACAATATGTGGCTAGGGAGATTGACCTGTAGACCTCTAGGTTCACACTAGATCTGTAACAACAAACACCAACCACTCCTCACTGCAGACCCCCAAATGGTGGAAGAAATGACGACTTAAAATAGTAACATTAAAATATTTGCCACACATGACGGCTAAAAAGTAGATCATCTTAACAAAAAAGCCAGGTCTGCCTAACTACTCAGTACACAGCACAGACGTTCGAAATAGCAGCGTTCATCACAGCGTTGACAGTGTCTTGGCTGACGTTTTGCGAATGCCGCCATAAATCACCGACTGCCTTTGCTTCAGCCACGGTCACAGCCCTGGCCAGCCACTGGCACTGGCAACATGCCTCGGTGCCGAATTTGCGTTTCCCCACCATAACAGCTCTCTCGTTTAGTCGTCGATCTTGACAAAGACTTTTGGTCGTGAGAAGATTTTGATGGCCTCTGCCACCTCCGACAGTTTCTTCTCCATCTCCTCCTTGCGCGTGCGGATGCGCAGCGTGTCAGTGCGCACTGGCATCGACTGCAGCTGTTGGAGCAGCTGCTGCTCAGCTGAAGCAGACACAGCACTTGTTCAGTGACAGGGAAGAAGAACATTTTAGTCATCCCATTACACAATCCCACTTGTAATACAGTTACAACTGACAAGAACAAACAATACACAAAGTGAGTCAAACAAAATGCTTGGATTACAATGTGTAATAAAGATAAGTTCTGACATGGCGCTGTAGTTTATTGTTTAACAAGATAGCACTTTCCAGCAGTTACTTATGTTTTAGCAAGATGATACTTTCCTGTAGTTTATTGTTTAGCAAGATGACACTTTCCTGCAGTTACTTATGTTTTAGCAAGATGACACTCTCCTGTAGTTTATTGTTTAGCAAGATGACACATTCCTGCAGTTACTTATGTTTTAGCAAGATGACACTCTCCTGTAGTTTATTGTTTAGCAAGATGACACTATCCTGCAGTTACTTATGTGTTAGCAAGATGACACTTTCCTGCAGTTTATTGTTTAGCAAGATGACACTATCCTGCAGTTTATTGTTTAGCAAGATGACACTTTCCTGCAGTTACTTATGTTTTAGCAAGATGACACTCTCCTGTAGTTTATTGTTTAGCAAGATGACACTATCCTGCAGTTACTTATGTTTTAGCAAGATGACACTTTCCTGCAGTTACTTATGTTTTAGCAAGATGACACTTTCCTGCAGTTACTTATGTTTTAGCAAGATGACACTTTCCTGCAGTTACTTATGTTTTAGCAAGATGACACTCTCAGGTAGTTTATTGTTTAGCAAGATGACACTATCCTGTTGTCCTTTGTTTAGCAAGATGACACTTTCCTGTAGTTTCTTATGTTTTAACACAATGATACTCTGCTGTAGTGTCTTATGGTTGATCATGGGGACATTTACACTCCTGTAGTGTCTTATGGTTGATCATGGGGACACTTACTCTCCTGTAGTGTCTTATGGTTGAGCATGATGACACTCTTCTGTAGTTTCTTATGGTTGATCATCAGGACACTTACTCTCCTATAGTGTCTTGTGGTTGAGCATGATGACACTCTTCTGTAGTGTCTTGTGGTTTAGTATGAGGACACTTACTCCCATGTAGTGTCTTGTGGTTAAGTATGAGGACACTTACTCTCATGTAGTGTCTTATGGTTGATCACGAGGACACTTACTCTCCTGTAGTGTCTTGTGGTTAAATATGAGGACACTTACTCCCCTGTAGTGTATTGTGGTTACGTATGAGGACACTTACTCCCCTGTAGTGTCTTGTGGTTTATTATGAGGACACTTACTCCCTTGTAGTGTCTTGTGGTTAAGTATGAGGACACTTACTCTCCTGTAGTGTCTTATGGTTGATCACGAGGACACTTACTCTCCTGTAGTGTCTTGTGGTTAAGTATGAGGACACTTACTCCCCTGTAGTGTATTGTGGTTAAGTATGAGGACACGTATTCCCCTGTAGTGTATTGTGGTTAAGTATGAGGACACTTACTCTCCTGTAGTGTCTTGTGGTTAAGTATGAGGACACTTACTCCCATGTAGTGTCTTGTGGTTAAGTATGAGGACACTTACTCCCCTGTAGTGTATTGTGGTTAAGTATGAGGACACTTACTCCCATGTAGTGTCTTGTGGTTAAGTATGAGGACACTTACTCTCCTGTAGTGTCTTGTGGTTTAGTATGAGGACACTTACTCTCATGTAGTGTCTTGTGGTTTAGTATGAGGACACTTACTCCCCTGTAGTGTCTTGTGGTTTAGTATGAGGACACTTACTCTCCTGTAGTGTCTTGTGGTTAAGTATGAGGACACTTACTCTCCTGTAGTGTCTTGTGGTTTAGTATGAGGACACTTACTCTCATGTAGTGTCTTGTGGTTTAGTATGAGGACACTTACTCCCCTGTAGTGTCTTGTGGTTTAGTATGAGGACACTTACTCTCCTGTAGTGTCTTGTGGTTAAGTATGAGGACACTTACTCTCCTGTAGTTTCTTCAGTGTTGCCTTCCGCTCCTCGTCTGGCATCTTTTTGTGTCCCTCGGGAAGATCGGGATCAGGTTCGTTGGCCTTGCGCTCCGCCTCCTCCTGCTTCCACTGCTTCTGTCGATTCAGAAGGCTGAAACATCAATGGTGAATTCCCTAGACATGGTTGGACTACCTCTTGATGAGAGTGCATACAACCTAGCACATTCCTTGCTGTATGCTATGGAAGCTGACTAAGATGTGGAAACAAGTTGTTGAAATGTGATTTGTAGGAATCACTTCCATGTCAGCCAAAAATATAATATACGGTGGGTTGGTTTGGTAATAAATCATTACCGTGACACCACCTATGATGCAGAACATACACTAATGCACATCAACATTACCGATTGGAAATATCAGAACCGGGAGCACGGTGGGTAACGTATCAATGACAAAGTTACAACTGCTGAATTGTGTAGCTTTTTGCTGTGGTTTTGGAGCCCATTTGGGAAACACTACTTTCTTGGACTTATGAAACCACCCAAATTTATTTTGTTCTCTGTGTGACCCGACTGTATCTCTTGCCAGATGTCACACAACATGTTACACAATATGACACCCCTCCTCCCCTCCACTCACTATTTGGGTACGACCCCTTTCTTGTAGTGCTGTTGTTCTTCCTCTCGACGTTTCTTCAGATCGTCCAGAGCGGTCAGACTTGGACTGCGCTTGAGCTGAGAATGCTTGGCCGACTTGCCGTTGATTTGTAGGTAGTTCATGTTGTTTCTGACCAGTCGCAACTGTCAGGACAGACACAGATGACATCACAACACGGTGACAACAGAAAACTCTAAACAATTGCGTGTCAAGTTTAGAATTTAGGTTAAACAAGATATCAACATGAAAAGGAAATAAATTACAAAGCAAATCAGGGTGACTTTTGGTGGGATACACAATTAAAACACCACAAAGTGAGTTTTAACTTTCTATGTTAAATACTGTCACCATATCCAGAGCAAATTTATAACACACACATATAATGACAATAGGTACGAGAAACATTTCGGAGACATTCGTGCATTCTCACCTCTCGTGCAGTGGCTGACCGGGGAGCCACCTCCTCCTTGAGGGCTGGGGAGGCTGACCGGGCTGAGGCAGCACTCCCAGGCCGGGCTGCTCCCGCTGACGCCGGCCGTGTGCGGGGCTCTGGGTTCCACCCTGTGCGGGAATGTGCCCGGAGATAGTGGGCCGAGTGAGGCCGAGGGGCGCAGGGCGACTCTTGCTACAAACATAGACAGTGCATCGTTAGTGCTAGTGCATCATTAGTGCTAGTGCATCGTTAGTGTCAGTGCATGGACAGTGCTAAGAAGAACAAAAACAATAGCTATCATTTGAGTGACAACACTATTTTATATTTTAGTAGTACTTAATAATAACAATTCTAATTTTCTCAAACAGAAAATAAATTGTAGCACAGCTAATAGCTTCTTCACTGCTCATCTGCCAACTTACTCTAGCATTTAAGTGATTTAGCTAATGCATCTAACATCAGTTCTTAGTGGAATTAAGTTTTATTAAAATATTTTTTACAGGCAACTGAGTCATACTAAATACAACATTGTCAGTAATGAAAGTCATTTTATTATAACCAGATTCTGCACTGCCCATAGCAACTGAACAAACAGAGAACACATAACATACAGGGACAGATTACAGAGGTCATGACAGCATTGTCAACATTCAAGGAGAAACAACACTAACATGACAACATTACTTCGATGACGTCCATGTGCCGTGGTCTCCTACTTACCTGGAAGTCAAACACCCGTGGTGGCACATTCTCAAACTTGGAGGACTTCCACAATGCCTTCACTGGCTGCTCCCTGGGCCGACTCTGCTCCCTGCGCTTGTTCTCTCGCTGGATCTGTCGCATCCGACGGATGTTCTCGTTCAGATGGTTCTTGGGCTCAGTACCTGAAAGTGAAACATCAGCCAGTCACTGGTCGTACGTACGCACCAACCAGTGGGTATTGATTGGGTAATGAATGTTATTAAAGTGAAACATCAGCCAGTCACTGACCATACGTACGCACCAACCAGTGGGTATTGATTGGGTAATGAATGTTATTAAAGTGAAACATCAGCCAGTGACTGACCATACGTACTCACTAACCAGTGGGTATTGATTGGGTAATGAATGTTATTAAAGTGAAACATCAGCCAGTGACTGACCATACGTACTCACCAACCAGTGGGTATTGATTGGGTAATGAATGTTATTAAAGTGAAACATCAGCCAGTCACTGACCATACGTACTCACCAACCAGTGGGTATTGATTGGGTAATGAATGTTATTAAAGTGAAACATCAGCCAGTCACTGACCATACGTACTCACCAACCAGTGGGTATTGATTGGGTAATGAATGTTATTAAAGTGAAACATCAGCCAGTGACTGACCATACGTACTCACCAACCAGTGGGTATTGATTGGGTAATGAATGTTATTAAAGTGAAACATCAGCCAGTGACTGACCATACGTACTGACCAACCAGTGGGTATTGATTGGGTAATGAATGTTATTAAAGTGAAACATCAGCCAGTCACTGACCATACGTACTCACCAACCAGTGGGTATTGATTGGGTAATGAATGTTATTAAAGTGAAACATCAGCCAGTCACTGACCATACGTACTCACCAACCAGTGGGTATTGATTGGGTAATGAATGTTATTAAAGTGAAACATCAGCCAGTCACTGACCATACGTACTCACCAACCAGTGGGTATTGATTGGGTAATGAATGTTATTCACAAGTAAGGTAATTTAAACATGATCATATTTGACGTGTTACAGACCCGACATGGGCACATAGCTGTCAGTGAGAATTGACTGATCAGGAAGCACAATCATAATTTTGATGTTGTAAACGTTTATTGTGCTACACTGCATTATGTTTTTATTTCAGAAACTGACCAGTCGTGTTGCAATGCAAACCTGCTTTGAACACTGAAAAATATAAGACAGCATTCCCATATTTTGACTGCACATCCATTAAAACATCTGCCTCTCCTTGACACCCTCACACACTGTGGAAACCTTACAAAAGGCATCTACTTACGTGCGCGACGGAACCCTGTAGGCACCCTGTGGCCCTCCACCTGCAGCAGGAAGCCCACAGTGCCCTGGGCCTTGGTGGCAATGTCCCTGGCTTCTGGACGCACCCGAGGCACGGGCATGTCAATGTAGCTGCCAATGTCATTCTTGTCATAGTGGGGGTGGGCAGGGATTGGACCATTCAGCATCGACACCATCTCTGCTTATGATACGCTCTGGTTGAGTTACGCCGACACACTGCATCAGACAAACGGTAGTAGCCCTTTAAAACTCCATCTCAATCCCGAATGCTCCTCAGACTTTAGTAAGTGGTGCATACTTGGTCAATATTTTGATCGATGCACAAAGTGTAGCTTTACAGCCTAAGAACTAGACCCCATTTTGCCAGTGTATCATTATCAGGGTCTGAATTTGGCGGGGAATTTCTGGCACCTAGATTCACTGCAAGGCTTCTGTTACCTCAAAGTCAAAACGGAGCCTCCTCGGTCAGTACAAACTATCCAATCAATGCAAAAATGATTAAAGCTGTCCTACGATTGACCAATTCTGCCAGTTACAAAACGGATGAAATTGAACGTGTCCAGATAGCAAACAAGCGCCTTGAATAACAGACTTGGTACCGGTTTATAAATTATAATTTTAAGGGTCCCAGATGATTTAGCTCACCACAACGTACAATTCGTCCCCGTGTCTCTTTGTACGGGAAGCCGCATATACCCAGCGTGCTGAAAATATGGTTGGTTGTATTTTTGATTTAACCTATAATGTATTAACAAATTTATATAATAAATGTAATGAAAGTTATCATTTGCATAACCATGGATGTTTATATCCATGGTCATCATCCCCAGTGGATGGATGAATAAGCAATATATATTAAATTTTGCTTATTCGTATGTATATATATATATATATACATACATATGTACAGTATATATATATACTGTACATATGTATGTATATATATTATGTATATATACTGTACATAAATATTGTATGTCTCTTTATACACACATGTATATAGTATTCAAACAGTGTATATATATATATATGTATATAAAATTATATTAATATATTATATTTTACAAATGTATGTACTAAATGCGCGCCTGTTATAGTGTAATGAATTAATTCCTTTGTGTGGGTGTTTATAGGCCTTACCACGTTTGTATTGTTTGCGATAAGTTCCCTTTGAGATAACATCCTTACAATGTGTATTTATTTGTTGTTTGATTGCAGTAGCATTAAATGCATTATAATAAACAGCGGCCTGCGCTAATCTAATTGAAGATGTTGAGCACATTGTTTGTGCTCAAAGCCTAGGTGTAATGGATTGACTGCATCTCTTTTGAACTCATTCAATGTGTGATATACATTGTTGAAGGTGTTATATTACATGTCCATCTGTGTAGTGTAGTGTAGTGTCATGAGCACCCTTACAGTATTGTATTGATAAAAGGATATAATATATACACAACAAAAAGGGTTCCTATCGCAAAGAATACACAAGTCGAAGATATATATACATAATATATAAACAGATTACAGGTCGCAAAATTTTAAGAATACTAATCAATAATTATTATGTACTAAAATAATAATATAAATATATATTATATATAACGCACAATGAAAGGGTCCCATTGCAAAGAATATGCAAGTCGAAGCAGGACGGATAAATATTATAAATATAATACATTGATATTACTGGTATATATGAAAGAAGATTAATAAATTTCCAAATAATACTGAATAATTTTAATAACTTTAGCACCTCTACATGTTACGATGGTCTTCGATTAATGTGTAATAATATTATATTTCACAACATGAGAACAATTGTCAGATTACAGGGTGCTTCACAGGCAGGACGGATGATTCGATCCATAATCCATGTAGCTTGCCGGCACCTGTTGTAAACATGGTTGATTTGGCCCATTTGAGACTATTGAGTGCAAGCAGGCTGAATTTCAACGACTGCAGAAATGGACGATTAATGGGCCCCGACTCTCGTTTTTTTTAATTAAATACAATCCGTTTTGTCTTCTGTTTTGGCACCAACGAAGTCCCAAAGTTTGGTGTGTGGCTTTTATTAGATCGGCTGACCCCCATTGTTTTTTTGCCTAAATCCCAACCCTGTTTATATTCGCAAAAGTGAGTTTGGCCCGGATTTTAATCACGCATCCTAATGAGTAACGGTGTCTGGTCAGCTGACCATTAAACCATGGCTAATTCAAAAATCAATTTGAAATGTTTGGAGTTTTACTGATTTTGCGGAATCAAACTGAACTGAAGTGACTTACGTGATTTAAATGAATTACTTGCTACCACATTATGGACATTGTAACAGCGTCTGTGTGTGGCTTGCTTCACTGCCGAAGTTAGGCACCACCCTCTGTTTTGACATACATCACACCGTTTTTGTACAAGAAACCCGACGTGCTTCGACAAATATTTTTCAAAATGGTGGAAATGTTTTGTCACGTGACGAACCGTTGCCAGACGTTACCCTAATCTGCAACCTGTGTCAAGATTTCTAATAATTATATTTAAGATGGACACGTTTGCAAAATCCACAGAGTAGCGTTAATTTGACAAATATATTATTAAACAGACTTAGATAATGTTAAAAAGTTCCAAAATTATATTAGTACGGTACGTGTCATTCTGCAGTTAAGTGTTATCATATCATGGCGTCACGAGAACCGCGTTGTCATAACAACAAATGGAAGCCATCATTTAGACAGATGTTAGATAAAGCTAAAATGGTGTACAGCTGAATTTACGGCCAACGACTCCAATGATTTTCAGCTGGAGTAAATACAAAAATAAATAAAAGATGTCTAAGTCAACGATGGCAAAATCCAAGACGGAAAAGGGTGGTAAAGGTTCGAACGTGCCAACACCTGCCGTCGCACATGAAATTGTGCCTGGTAAATTGACTGACCAGGACTGGTAGGTGACGAATTATACATTTACAGCCAATAATGATGTTGTGAAAGTTTGTGTCACAGTTGTCACTATTCCGTATTATGTCTCAGCGGTGCCAATAATTATAATATGGGGAATCATATATGCATAATCTTGTGTTATTAAATTATGTCACTGCCATGTCGTGAAAATGAATTCCATCATATATGATTAATGATTAAACTTGTTGATGTTTACTATTTAATTTCATTTAGTTTTAGGGGCACGTGTTTTCCCAATGGTAAATTTAGCACCTCTAAATTTTATGATGGTCTTTGATTAATATGTCGTTTAGACTTAAATACATCAGTGGTCGTTATATATTCATTCATTGTTTTACTCTGCCTTCTTAATCTTATGTATGTAAACATAACCACCAGATGTCATACAATGCATGGACGTCTCTTAACATTTTGGCCAGATTTACACATTAGATTACCTGATAGTCATGCGGTGTCATAACATTTCACCTTTATTAGAGACACATTAAATTACCCCTGAGGACCCAACTGAAAACAATAGATTGTGTATATTTTAATGTGCGCTGTATTTAGCTGGGCCATCCTGAATAAATATATTTATTATTACAATTTGTGGAACTATGTGTATTGATGCCAGTTGCACTTTGAACAGTTATTTTGTGATGTTTTGCAATTAAGAGCATCCTCATGTTATAAATATTTTTTTGTAGTTTGTTTAATAAAAAATGTATGCTTGTTTTATTAGGCTGCACAATTATTTTAAATTTTATCGCCTTTGATTGCAGTGATACAGATTGCACATAATTTTATGCGTCTCTGTAAAACTGTGTATGTCAAAAAAAAATTGCATTTTGGTGTAATTTTCATGTTGGTTTAACAGGCTGCTAATGCTAGACCATGATGATGGGGATGAATTCATCGCAGACATCATTGAGGATCTTGCTGCTCAGGTCAATGACAAGATATATGTTGACTACATTTCACGACAGCTCATACCATACACAGTGCTTCAGGCCAGAGAAGCCATAGTGCAGATTATACAGGTATGTACAAAATACATACCAGATAATATCAAAAGCACACAGCAGAATTTTTTTTTATTCACAGGCGTCAATTTTTTATACAATGTCCTACCCTGATATAAAATAAATTAACTTCCAACATCAGAAAAATAAAATAAAAAATAAGAACCATGTACCCTTTTAAAATTACACTTTCGTTGTGACAGTAACCACACCAACCATCAGTATTTGTAGCTATATAAAATACAGTCTTCAACACCTGAGAAACTAACATGCCATTCTGTCTACAGAACATTCAAACACTGAGAACTATCAACATTATTATTATGATCTTGTCAGTATGTTAAAGCAGTCGTGATAGCATCGTATGTGTCTACTGTTTTTTATTAATTCAAACCAACTTACAATATTTTGTGCAGTGGCAATTCCTGACAACAGACGAGGGAGAAGAACATTTATTGGACGAGCCAGGATGGACCCCAGATGAAGGTAGCTACTTCCTGCAGGATCTTTACCTTTTTTCGTTCACACTGAATGATAAGTTCAACAGGCATTTACTTGTGCCGCACTCACATTGTGGAACTCTCTGCCACTGAAACTGTGTGACAACATTAGGTAGTTCACAAAATTCTTGAAGAATTTTTTTCTTAAATTAATACAACTAGAATTCATTGCAAAATTAATACAACTAGAATTCATTGCAAAATTCATTCACAAAATTGTTGAAGAATTTTTTTCTTAAATTAATACAATTAGAATTCATTGCATTCATTCATATATAGCTTTAACTAATGCTTGCTTTTATTTATCTTCGTAATTATTATTATTTTGATTTGAATATCTATATTTAACTTTATTTTAGCATTAACTAATGTTTGGTGTTTTATTTATCTTTGTAATTATTTTATTTTGATTTATATATCTATATCCAACTTTAGTATAGTCAAACCAAATACAGCTACATTATATCCCAAGTTTGACAAATTATTAAAACTATACCATGGTTCCAAACTCATCAAATCACGGTCACATATCTTCGAAATGGTATGTTCTTATGGCAATGTTTGTTCAAGCATTTCAGCACCCCTTTGAATACACGATTTACAGTATTTGCAATACATTTTAAAATTAATAAATACATAAACATGTGTGAATATGCATGTGTTTTTGGAAACACAATTGCTGGTGGGTCACAACTGGTCGCAATCATTGAAGATCACAAGTATAATTTTAATCCGAAACACCAACATGATAGATCCATCAGCTAATAATAATTATAATAAAGCTTTATTGCCATATTCAATGTGTAAAAATTACATGATAAATTGGAATGTAGTCTGGCGTTGACTTACATAGTGCCTAAATATTCAGTAAAATAGAATACGGCAAACAAATATAAAATATAGATATAAAATATACATTGTACATGATATGTTCTTTAAAATATTTTTTTTTTTTTTTTTTTTTTTAATATAGTAAATAACTAAAGACAACATTAAAATAATAGATTATCTATTTAAAGGTTGACAATCATTTCGTTTTGCCCATCGCCAATCCTTTTCTTTTATGTCCTGATGTGTAATGTTTCAATAGTTTAACTAGTATGCGCAATCAGTTTAATTTTAAAATGCGTACTTATCTTTTTTTATTCGGCAAAAAAGAATCGTCGTTACACCGGGTATAACTGACGAAACTATTAGCCGGTGTAGACGTCCTGCCCTTTTTGGGTCACGTGTTTTATACGAGATCGGCATCCTACGGCACAATAACAAACCGCATGTGCTTTTGCGTGTCGTGACGAACGTTCCGAAGTGTTTCTTCTGTGAAGGTATGTATTAAGTGTTTTATTGCAGTTAGCAACCAGGGCGAGTAGTCGTGGGCTAATTCAACAAGAACTGCAACTTGTGAACTTCATTATAGGCCTACTCGACGTGGATTCTCTAACTTGTTAGATTATTTTTAAAGTTTGACAGTCGGCATCGGCATCGCTTAGTCTCAGCCAGATACACTCATACAGCCTTTATTTATAAGTTTATATGTATTGTATTTGATAACGCAGGATCTTGTTCATAAGCTGTGTAATTGCAAAAGTACATATCTAGAGAGTGTAGATGACGTTAGGGACGAAATGATATCTCATTGGCTTCGGAACATTGACAGTAGCTAGGCTCCGGGTGATGGTCACCGTGGGGAGCATCCGTTATCTCGTGCAACAGAACGTCAAACGAAGAATTATGTTGGTTATCACAATTATTTAAACAGTGTTTTGTGACTCACATTTTACTATGATTGCTGGATGTTGCTGATTTGCATTATATTTTATATAATAATAATATTATAATTATATAATAATTAAAAAATTTATGACAACCATGATGGTGATGAATTTATTCAATATACAAAAAGGTAAACATGAATATAAAATGCTTGTATAGCTACTAGCCAGTGTACACCATATGCAAGTATTACACATAACATTCTTGCACTTGTTTCCATTGTGGTCAGTGATGCCTGGCTGTAGTCTATGTAATACCTGATACCTTTCAACTCACATATGCCAGCTGTTCTAATCTTTATCTTTTCATCACAGCAATATATGAATGCATAATACAACTCAAATTATGATATATTAGTATGGGCCACACTACAATGCAAGTGAGACGAGGCAGAGGAGGGACTAAGATTAATGCAATCACTTGTGTCGGGCAAATGCATGGAGGATACATAGTTTGCAAGAGGCCAACGTCTGATCACTCCAAGTGAATTAAACATTTTAACAATCAACAATGTATACATTTTATAAATATTTTAATATGCCCATTTCAATACTCATTTGCTTTCATTAGCATTTTCATAATATCTCGGATATGGAAAACTAGGATAACCTTTGCAGTTGTGTAATGCATGTTATACTAAGTGTGTCCAGTCCAGTGTCCACACAGACTTCGGTCAACACCTTTAAAAAACTATTCAGCATACAACAATAACTCAGAAATAAATTTATAAAATCAATTATTATTCATTCTGAAGAAGGTAGACATGTTTGAATATTCAGTGAAGGAAATATACTGTTGGCATCACAACAACACCTTATTTTGTCACTTCCAACATTTACTTTGACATCCAGCTTAGCCATAAAATGTCAAATATAACATGCAGTAGTTATTACATGACATACCCTGACACAAAATTGTATATTGAAAATAAAACAGAAAATATGAATGCGCTATGCTTGGGAGTAAATATAATTCTATAATAATATATAAGATAAGGCATCCCTACATTTAAAAATAGCATGGTAATTTTACTTTCATGTAATGACAATACAGACCTAATAAATTACAACCCTGCTTAGATATGAACCTGTACATGCTGCTGTAGCCAAATATTTCTTGCTGCCTTTTTTGTGGAATGCTTTAGGTCATACATAACATATTATGTTATACAGCTGTAGATTTATTGATTATGGCAAAGAACACTCCATAATGACAACTCTAATACCATGATGCCAGTTTTTGTTTACTGAGTTTGAATATTATGCTTTTCTTTTCAGGTCAACACTCAACAGGAAACTGAACACCACCACTAGGTCAACAAGTTAATAAGCTATATACCATCCAAGATCCCGGACAAGATTCCACAACCATGGGCTGTGCAAGACGCTGCAGATCAAATGTCATGTGAATATCAACCGAGTGATCTCAGTCGTGTGTTGCATCCATAACAGACTTCCCTGTACTGATGGTGTGTGCACTGACTTCCAGGCCAGTCAGTTACCCAAACTGACTAGAGACCCATATAGAATGCAGGTTGCTTGACATGCGAATATGGTGATATCTGACTAGCTTTGCAGTTTGTGGTAGAACAGTGGGTACCATGGTCTGGCAAATATGGCATGAGCCTTCGGTCAACCTCTCTCAACACAATAAGATAGGTTCGGCATTCTTTGGTGAACTTCATCGGCTTGGATATCGATGGCATTACTGTGTTACTTAGTTCACTCTCTTTAATGGTACTGCATGCCAGGTACCTGACATTTTCTGTGCATCCACATCTACCTGTGCAAGAAACAAAGTGACAATTAACATGGCTGTGACATTTATGATATCATATGTGATGATACATTTAGCAAAAGTCAATTATAGAATTGTTTGGTATTTGGTATTCATATCGTAAACTCTACATGCCAGATATGTTACACTTTATTAAGATCTGTTAAATCAAACAACATATCTACTAATGTAGGAAGCATTCAGCCACACTTATGTTATTATGCAAAGACTAACTATATAAAGTAATAATATCTACCACTATCAGACTATCTGTAGCCGGTACTCTTCATACAGGTGAGTAAACACATACCAGGGGTAGTGATTGCACATGTAACTCTCAGCCACATGGCGAGGACCATGACTAGTGTAATCATCATAATTATAGTTAACTTAGTGTACTTTATTTGTTATTATTGTTATTTAATATGTACACATTACATGTATATAGTATGTATATGTACTTTGTATCTAGAAAGTCAAAACTTTCTAAGACAATTACTTCAGGAGTTAACCAGTTAAACTTTGTCACATTGTAAATATTTTGGACAAGTCATTTATAAAATCTTGTCAGATGAGTCTGCCATTCAAGCCAAAGTGAAACTTGTATGCAAACTTGTCAAGAGAAATATGTTTAATAAAACATCAATTTATGTTCTACTGCTGTAAAAAATAAGCTATTTACAGCATGTTTCAGTAATATCCATAATGCATGCATTTTGAGTAAACTTTACAATTTTAGGTAAATTGCCAGGATTTTGTTCTTGTGTAACAATTGTTTCAGGATTTTGAACAATTTGCCCATGGGTGTAGTGTTAGGCACACATTTGCAGTAGGTAATGTTATTTCGGGTAAAGGCATCATTTTAAAGCCTAATAAATGGGATTAATGTTTTTTAACTAACCAGCATTTGACATACTATGTATTTGTGCTGGATATTTTTGTGAATGAATGAATCGTGATAAAAGTAACTGTTTGTTTATATATATATATATATATATATATATATATATATATATATATATATATATACCATACATGTTTTCAACCTTTTCCTAATTTTATATTTTACTGATTGTTTTTTTTTATCTGATGTGCATGTGATATTAAAAATAAATACATATATCATGTGCAGTGCTTGCCATTATGTTGTAGTCAATCGTGTCAAAAGTTTCAATAAAATGTTTTTACTTTATGTTGTCTTTACTTTAGTCCACATGTGATTCCAACAATATACAATCTATCCAGGACACCCATTACTGCAAAAACCTCATGCAGACAAATAAACTGTCATACGCAGGAGCAGGTTCAGAAATTAATTCTAGCGGGCACAAAAACTTCCACTGGCAGATGAATAAAATTCATATACCTAAGCTGACAATTTAGATGCATATTAACATATATAATGCTCTACTGGTTAAGCCGTTTAATTTTTTTAAACGTTACAACCGTGCAATAGCTGTGTATGTGACAACAATTGTAATAATTGTTTTACCAGCAGAACTGATTAGTATAAAGAATTTGTGTTACTCAATGACAGAAGTACCGCACATTTGAAACTCGTTTTATTTTCAGGTCATAGGGAAGCCTGCACCCTTTGACTTTGCATAATCTATCCATCTACACAAATAGGCAAATAGACGACTGTGACAAATACTTATTACACATAATTTCATGGGGCTAATAATGAATAATTTTGAATATGTTGTAAGTTTGTAATTATGAATTAAATGTTTCTTCACCATAATCACCTAGTTGGCATATTTTTCTCTGGTTATTCATATGAGATGACCACAAACACAGCAAAATTGTGTGAATGCAGTGACATAGGTGGGCATTAATTAGTGCTTTCTGTAAAGATAGTTATGTATTCCACTCTACTCAGCCTGCCCAATCAGAATGCAGTTGATACCAATTATAGTGCATGATGTAATGGTATTTCAATGTATAATTTCCATAATATTAATTTCTATGTTTGTAACATAAATATGGCAACATATAATTAACCAATATACACCACACTTTCATCAATTTAAACATAATCAAAACAAACATAACATCTTTCTTGCCATATACAAAATGAATAGTTTTTAAGAAACATCTTTAAAATGCAGTTACTTGTGTCATGATGATATTTTATGAATATCAAATACCAATGATTACCTCCATTCTGGCAAGCTCCAAAAGGCATTCTTTGTACACAATGCAGAATGGTTTGCCAGTGACGTCTTCCGCTCTTGTCATCAGTGTCATGTCTTCATCGTCTGTACTCATCAGTCCCAATTTCTTCAATGTCATGCACAAAAGTTCACATATAGTAACAGGCTGCAGAGTGGCAACGTCTTTGCGACATCTGAAATAAAACATAACCAAACCAGTGAGCATTACTGTAAACACCTCAAAATGGACATTTAATCATCATCACTGGCCCAAGAGGTCCTCAGGTCCTTTGGACTATACAGCCCTGAATAGTTAATTTGTAATATTGAATGAAATATATTTTTGTTAATCTTAATCACTGCTGAGTTTTTCACCACAAAACACAGCAAATTGTGTTTGTTAACTTGCACAGGACCATAACATGTCATTAGTGGTTTTAGGCAAAATAATATTACAATAAACTTACTAAAATCAGTTAATTTTAATGCCATGAAGACTAAGTGAGCTGAAAACCTGCTTAGTGTTCCTCACAACTGCACTGCAGGCATACTACTGAAACTTCATCATGACGAAATGTACCAGTCTGTGAGACTAACAGTGTTTCTTTAATATTGGTCATAAACAAAGGTTGCTAGTATTAGCGCAGTGGTTCAGGGGTAGAGCATCAGACTCTAAAATAAGAGGACCCAGGTTCAAATTTTGTGCTGCCATGTGAAACCTTGGGCAAGTTGTTTTCACACTACATTGCTCCATTTCACCCAGCTGTATGAATGAGTACCTGGCTATAAACAGTGATGACTATTTGTTTACAAGCAGTCTTCGCAAAATTGCTACATGGCTGAATGCTTCCCAGAGAAGCCGAGATGGTCTTCGATTGAACTACCAGGGAGTAAAGTGTAAAAAGCGCTTTGAGCAATCCTTACCTTTACCTTTAAATCATGACAAAAGTTACAATTTTGTGTCATAGTATATCACGAGCAATTTATTTTAAAAATTGTGGCACCCAGGCGTATGCCATTTTTGTTGTGAAGGAAGCTCGGAAGGATATTGAGACTTATTTTACTAGTTATTTGAGTTATAGGAATGAGCTTACACATAGAAAAGGTTTTGTGACAATACAAGCTACGCCTCATCGAAATGTTTGGGTCGGAAGTTGGTCATATTTTAAGAAATATAATAACATACCATCTTTGCATATACATGTATAGATTCATAATTAAGGCAACCAAACCTGCCATATTCCTCCGATTTGCACATTTATATACCAAATATGTACAATTTATCAATTTATGTCTAAGGTATGTGTATTCTGCTCACAATCATGGTCTGAAAACCCTATCGCGAGTGATATTTTGAATAAATCTTAATCATGATTTGTATCACCTAGCTGTACATTAACCGTACACTGTATTTATATTCTAATTGTAGTTATGTAATCTCTATATTATATAGATCAACTCACCACAATTTCACTGACACAGGCTCAAGATTGCAGAATATATTGACTAGTGAATTAAATGTAAATATAATTATTTATTTTTAACAACCTGTCAAATGTCAAAGTGCCATAACTTGAAACCTATTTAAGCTACAACGCTCAAATTTTGGATTCTTGCTAATCTTACCAAATGCAAAACTGGAAAGGCTCTCATCATACTGTATTAGTACTGATCTATTCAAAAATAATCTAAGACTAAGTCCAAGACGTCGATGACAGCAACCAATTTATGGAATTTTATTTGCGTTCACTCGGAATGACCCTAAATGGCCTAATACCGTCGACTAATTTAATAGCAAAACTATTTTGTCAGCTGGCACACGCAATATTAAAACAATGTGAAATGGTTGAAGCCGAGTAATAACAGAGTACTAACTTGTCGTACATGTCATTTGATTCCACAACTTGCACAAGTCTATAACTTTTTCCAAATACACGTGTGCGCACGGCCGCTGTTTCTGTCTTTCTGCGGCTCTTTGTGCACTTCCCTGTTTCCTTGCCGATTCGGTCGCAAACATACGCGGGCGTCCCATCGTTGAACAAAAAACAGCAAAAGAACGGGAATATTGCGACTCTATAAATTATAGTAAACAGTCTATCGAAGGACTGACAGCATGGACGGGTCAAAGGTCGATCTCACTGCTCGTTTTCGCTCACGCGAGATTTTCAAGCTACAGTCTTTTCCGGATGTCACGGTAACACAGGGTGTCCGGTTCGAGTTTCGGCTATGATAGCAAATACTCTTTTTCTGAGTTTTCTGTTTATTTAATAAAAACGAAGCCACACATTTGCACAAACGAGTTAGCATGTCACAGGGGATACTTCGTACGTTTGCTTTTTCGTGAAATTAGTCTGAAACGCGAGGAGCAAAAACAATCGAACTGATTGTACATTTTTAACAATAATTGTGGTGTAAATTAGTTAATAAAATAAATAAATAAATAATAAAAAAATGTCCTTTAAAAATAGACATACACTATAAGAGGACTAAAATATAATTAAAATTATATTTACAATTACAATTGAATGCGTCCAATTTTGTTTAAAAATATATATTTATACAATTATTAAGTTAAGCTAAAATTTCAGAAGATAAGATTGTTGTTCAGCACCACCGATCCGCCACTGGGAATAGGTACACCCACACCCCACACGCGTACAGCTCAGCCACACCAACCAGCACCAGAAGAATAACAATTCCGTACTAAGTACTAAGTCTTACCCATTATTTTGTTAGAGCCAATCCCTGCAGCAACGGACAGCTGGGCCCAGGGCTCAGTGCCCAAGGCACACATGAGTGCACTGGGAGACATCCAGGAACACGGTGACGAGGCCAGTGAACCACAGAGCAGTGACGAATTTGCTGAAAAATTGTAAGTAAAATTTCAGATCTAAATATCACAACAAATGCAAGTGTGAGAACATATACTATATTCTAACAATGTGCCGGCAGTTGTAGCAAATAGTTGTAACTGTCTGTATATAAACCTAACACTAACCACCACCATTATGTACTGTTTTAGATGGCTATGTGAACTAGTGAAACATTATGAAAGAACTTGCGCAAAGTTTTAAAAACAGTAAAAAAATTGAATCTAGAAACTCTTGACTGAGTTTCATTAACTCTAGACACCATGCACACACACACACACACACACACACACACACACCACACACCACGCACCACGCACCACGCACCACACACACACACACACACACACACACACACACACACACACACACACACACACACACACACACACACACACACACACACACACACACACACACAACACATACTTTTCAATCTAATAATTCCAGATTTCATTATTCATACTGAGAGTAAATTACTTTTGTCACATTCAAACACTGGAAATCATCACTTTCAATCCGTGAGTATATTTATGCATCGCTTCAGTTTTGTGAAATGCACCTCGTGATCTATCAAAAAATTTAAGACAGGTCATGTGACACACATGTGATGTTCCTGTAGAGAGGTGGAGGAGGGTCAGGGGGAGGTGGAGGTGGAGGAGACAGTGACTGCTCCGTCAGACATGGACAGTGTGGCCGTGGAGGAGAGCAGTGTCATCAGGGAGGATCCCTGCGTCGAAATATTCCAGCAAGATCTGGTAAAATGAACAGGGTTCCTTCTGCTACTGATATTAATATTGTAATTTGATGTATACATATGTTAGCAACATTTTTATAATTCTATGCAAACATTTACATGTTATTTAGTATGATTTTATTTAAGAGTCTGTGGATACATTTAAGGATTTTTTATGTTAAAGACCACCACAGTATCACTGACGATGTTTCCATGTCACACTTGTGAACGTGTTCTAAGTGACTTGTCCACATGATACATGTGTCACAAAGTGTCAGTACACTAGAATTAAAACTGATTTTAAAGGCTAAAATTGGGGATATTAGTTCACAAGATGTTAGTAGTGAAATGGACCCCTGACCAACAATCATCCTTTGCTCTACTAATCTGCAGCTATGATTCCAGTACCAACAACAACAACAACAACAACAACAACCACCGCCGGAGAAGAAGAAGCCCAAGAAGAGGTTCAAGCCGTACAAGGGAGTGCTGAGTTCAGACTCTCTGGCGAAGATCACCGAATCCCTGGAGAAGACGGAGATGGAGATGTTCTTGAGAGAGCAGCCTCCGCAGCCCATCCCATCCCCAGAGCCTGGTCTCAACGCCATGCCCACCTCATGCCAGTCTCTCATCAAGGTAGGTCTTCATTTGTAGTCTCTCTGGAGGTCTCCATTCTGTCCCCTTCTGTAGTTGTTCTTCTCCTGTTCATTCTGTGCAAGTGCTGATTCCTTGCAGGAAGAGACCTACCTTTGGGTAACATTAAAACATTAACTTTGTCACCTCCTAAACACTTGTTCTGACCAAATGAAGGAAAATAACAGGTTTCATACAATTTTGTTTAACAGTCCATGTATCAGCTTATTTGAAATGGACCTTGTTTGTCTGAAATAAAACACATTATTATTTATTTGTTATAAAATCAGTAACATTACTGTTCTTACATGTACAGTGTATTAGTTACTTATTATTTCTAGCGTTCAAAAATGGGAGTACAGCATTTGCCGAAGGTAACTTCTTTAAGAAACACATTTTCGTATAAATTGTTCTCCAGAAATAACTGCATTGGCAAGATGTTGCCATTTTTGTGTTTTGTTAAATACTATAATTTACGGTTTTAATGCCTTAATTGCTGTTATATTTAAGCACTGTGTCATTAATATACTGATATGATTATTTCTGTTTTACACAGTACTTGTGTCTTTTCTTATAATTTTTTATCATACCAAATAATTAACATATGTCTGGTTCACTTTCTTGCCCCAAACACACAGGGGTCTGTCCTTGGTCCTGTTATTTTAACTTATATACTACATCACTTAGTTGAGTCATTACTAATCATTCATAACATAAATCATCACTTATAAGCTAACAACACATAAGGGATTCACAGACATCTACGTCAACTTTAAATGACTGCCTCACTGACACCTTGTGGTAGAGGTATTCAAGTAAATTGGAACTTGATGCTGGTAAAACTGATCTAATCTCTATTGGTACAAAACAACAATGTAAGAAGGTAGTCAACTATTTTCCAGTTAAGCTACTTGGTAATGACTGTTGACTTCCAACAGAAGTGTTACAATTACAATTACTACTACTGTTCAGAGTTTGATGAATTTGCATCGCCATAATCAATCATGCACAAATTGGTAATGATACATTATCATCAGATACTTGCTTGTCTGATATATTACATTTTAATTACGTAACCATAGACTAATTATAACAAATATAAGTAATTAATTAAAACAAAATATACCAGCAGCTGCATGCCTAAATAGCCAATTCCTAAATATACTGTTTTACCACTCCTTTATCAAATTATCATTCATTAAAAAAATACTGTGTTTTATGATACGATTCGTTGACATTATGAATATACAAAATCATTATCAACAGTTGCTATAATGAATCACGATGCATTCCAGAGATAGATGCCATATCTACATTGTAAGTTGTGGGTTTAGTAGAAAGATATGTTGTTGTAAATTCTCTGTCTTGCTTAGTGACATTGAAGTGGTTGTCTCTTCAGTTGCAAGCAGGGAGACCGCCAGGACTCAAGGATGTCGTCTACGATGAGCAGGGCAACGTTGTTTCTATTGCCAAGATTGATCTACATAAGATTCCATCTCGAAGGTAAGGCATGTTTCAGACCTTCGTTATCTATTGTGTACACCTATACAATGGTTTTGGACATTGTAAGTATGTCTTCACCAAGTGCAAAGGTCTTTTCTTCTACCTCCTTGGTCATATATTTGAGGAAAAATATAGTGATTATTAGTTATTTACTTTTTCAGTGAACAAATCACATGGTAAAACATTCCTCACAAAGTATCTCTGTTAAAAATGTTAAAATAAAAATGATATAATGCTAACAAAAGTTATCCTTAAGCAACCAAGTGACATGTAATAATAGATATGCAGGGAGCATCGATTAAAAACTGGTGTAAATATACCAAGTGTTTACGCTGTCAGTTTATTTCTATGTGTTTACAGTAGAGTGAAGACAGGCTTTGAGATCATTGACCCGGTGTTGGAGGAATCTCAGGCGAGGCTTGAAGCGATGCGGACAGGAAGGTACATGGGCACCCTGCGACCAAGGCCTCCCTCCAAACGGGATGCAAAACAGACTGGGCACAGACACACTGTTGGTATGATGGGCTACTCAATTCATGAAATCAGTGCAGTGATTGTGGTATTTATTCAACTATTGAATTACTAGACACCACCCATGATATACAAATCCCTTGTGTAGTTGTCGTGGTATTTATTTTACACATTTAAAGTTAAACATTTTGCAGTAGTTTTCAAATGAATCTTTACAGTACATTTAATTGCACAATGTGATTTGTGCTATGTAAAAGTGCAGTTTACAGTTATTCTATAATCTCAGTGATGTTTTATTGTGCATAAATCCCCTCTCATAATAAATGTCATTATACACTTACAATGTACAGTTTCGTGACATTTTTATGTGAGAATCCAAAGTTTGTTCTATTATTCCAGCAATGAAATAATCTGTTCGCAATTCTTCTTTTCAGGATCAATCAGACAAGGGACGACACTTCAACATGCAGCTTTCGCCAACATGTCCAAGTCGAGGGGGTCCATAGCCCCTCTCCCCCCTCCCCTGGTCAGTTCTTTGGTCATTCAACTGGCAATTTTACACCTCAAATTTTCAGTTTGTACTGCACGCCTCTATGTACAGTTTACTAGAAATTTTATTCATAATTCTCAGGAACATTCTTTGCATTGTATCAATGTAAAAACAAATCAGCAGGGAAGAATTTTTGTCTGTGCCTTGTCAAACTTCAAACAGTCAACTTTTCAGTTACAAAGTAAATATAGTTTATTCCAGAAATGTGTGTTAATTCTCATCCACAACATTTTATTAATGTAAACACAAGTGAGTTATGTATGATTTTTGCCTTGTCAAACTTTAGAATGTATGAGTTTGTCATTGTGAACACAATCAAACATAATAAGTCATGTAATTTTTTTATGTTTACATAATTATACGAGGTTACTCCTGTGCTAGCAGTATTTTATATCTCAAAGGGAGTTCCCATGACCTTATATGTCAAGTATGTTTTTCACTATATATGTTTTGTAGTTAAAGGTCAAATAAACTGTTTCTGAGTTGTACCAGAAATGACACTTTAAGATAACGTGTGCCATGTGACAGTGAAGTGACAGTTTGTGTTAATTACGACTGATGTGTTGTGTTGTGTTGACAGATTGAGTGTATGGAGGTGTCGGCAGGTGTGGTGGTGAGGGAAGGTGAACGCGTGAAGAGGGGACCAAAACAGGTACACGTCTGTTTGATATAAATACATTATTTGTCTGATCTTGTACGTGTATCTTCACCTAGAAGTCAAGGTTCACTCTTTCTATGTTAATTCCCATCCGTGGAGTGCTGAGGTATTTCTCTACAACTATAACGCTGTCTAGCCAGGAAGTCGTAGTGTTTATAGACTCAGACATAGATGACCCCACAGAGGGCGCTGCGTGTCGTCGGGAACATCCAAGTCATTCTAAGTAATGGACTAATCATCTACTAATTGTGTTTTTAAGATAAAGGTAATTATTTTTTAAATTACGTTTTCAATTATAATGTACACCCCACGGTGGCTTCTATGATAGTGGTTGTCTAATTTTAAAAGATGTCTTTCTCTGATTCATATATAATTTGCTTACAATTTTGTTGTCATTATAATTTTCAACGTCATGCAATTAATTTAAAAGTACATTATAATTATAAGTACTAATATTTTATGCCTGCTGCTTTATTCTTACCGCCAAATAAGTTACTGGTATGTATGTAGCTATCGTAGGTGTCAAAATAAATGTGCACTAAATTACTTGCAGCGACCAAAGAAACCGCCAGGAATCTTCGCCATGGTGAAAGATCTTCGACCAATCCATGAGAAGACATTGATTACGTCACTGAACGTGTCTGACCTGCTTGATGCCAATGCACCGACTGTGAGGTCTCTCGCCATCACTCCCCCCATCCCTCCCATCACCACCAGTGCAATGTAGGGGATCATCAACTTGGTGCTGCCTCCTGCTGGACATTATGGCCGCCCCGCCACGGCCGACTGCAGATTACCATCTACCTACAAGTGTTACCTTGGAGTTAGTTACTACTATGTCGCTGAAAAGCTGAAGCAATGGTTGAATAAATAAAAATGTAACATTTTCAAATATCCAACATCTATCATAAAGGATCGTTTTCAAAGATGTTTCCTGTTGGAAAGGGAATAAGTAATGCTAACCAATAAAATAAAAATATTATTCTTAAAATAAGCATACATCACTTAAATATACGACTTCAACTCTTCATTGATAATCTGTTTCCTATGCATACCATGTTAACCAACTGCTTTGTTAATATGAGTGACTGGGTGATTCAAGAGGTTTCTTTTCACTTATTTCACAGTCAATTTCCTGTGACATTTTGATCACTATCAGTAAATGTCATCAAACATCACTGAATGGCGAAATGACAGTCGGTCCACGCAGTGTTAATACTTACTGGTGAACCAACTCACATATTGACGAACTTCGTCGAAGAGCTGGTGGAAAGCCACTGAGGCTACAGCTGGGAAGGGGGCATCCAGTTGAGTGACCACACTCCGTGGAATATCGACGACGTCACTGACTAATACCTACCTTGGTAATGTTCAAAACTTCAGCAGGTAAATTGACTGTGACATAAATAACCTGCCTGTTCTGATTCATCTTAATGCTTCATTGTGTGTATATAGCAAGAAATTTGTACAGATTGCATATCAAGTTTTATTTTTTCTAGGCAGATAGACAGTTACATATGACGTGAAACTGTCACTTTGCTGTAGGTATAATAGTAAGTTATGTATTAGCGAAGCCATGAAGCAGAAATAAATTTCTGTGTAGTGAATCTTGTGACTAACCTTTGAGATAAAACAAAATTGGACAGTCACACGTAATCACTGGCTACCTTGAATGTAACATTTAACACAAAACAAGTTGGTGAAATGTACAGTAACACATTTCTTGCAGACTTATGGTCTATGTAAACTTACAGCCAGATTGTCAAAAAGAACATCACAACATTTTTCAGTGTATCTCGTATATAAGTTGTCACATGAAGAATGTACTAGTAACATATTATATAGACACCATTTTAAGAAATCTACTTGCTTGGAGTGACTTGGGATTTACTGAACGCTTCCACAAACACTTTGTGGCCATTACTTTTTACAAGTGGCTTAATTTATGTGTATGGAAATCAGTAGGTTTGAAAGAATTTCACAATAATATTGACACTGTTTGTTGTAAGTCTACTGCGTGCATCACTTTTGCTGTACAACGTCTCCTGTCAAACCAATAAAATGGCATAAATAACTATACAAATTCACTGTACAGAAACTTGGTATGATGTTCATCTACATTACAATTCACAGTAAACGTACGGCTGGTCAACATGTGGACAACTCAAAGGGCTGTAAATTTTTAGCGACTGTTTTAATGTTTAACATTCTTCAGGATAGATCTTTTTCAGGTGAAAAACCTTCACTTTTCCTTCTCCAAAGTTTTTTTTTACCAAATAGAGGCTTCCAAACAGTGTCAACGTTCGTGAAGATGTCAGCGTGAGATGTTATATGAGTCTGTGCCATGTAAAGAGACACATCAGATACAAAATAATAATTTTTATATCTGTTGCGTTACAATTTCCAGAATGACAATGTATAATGAAGTTTGTATGTGCATTAAACTGGAGTGTGGTGTAACATTAAACACTGACTTGAAAATGGTTTATGATAAAAGCAATATATACTGACTGCAAATTAATTTAGTTTCACATACCATATAATGGTAACTGAAAGAATTTATAATAATATTAACTGTTTATTCTATTGCATGTATTCTGACCTAATATCAGACATTATTATATACATTCCAATGAAAAGATTCCATCTAAAAGCACCCACAATTTGCAGGGGATATATTGCTGCATACAGCTATCGGTATGAAACAAATGTCATGGTTTATGTCATACAAAATAGTGTTCTTGTTGTGGATGAAAGATAATTTACCAGTTACAGTCAGTGACATGAGTAAAAAAAAAACTGTGTCAGTTGCACATATAAACCATTATATTACTCACATTTTTGTAATTTTTACATCAAACATTGTATGGTTTATCATAACTAACATTGTATGGTTAATTTTGAATAATACATTTTTGTGTGTTAATTATTTAATACCATCTCCACATCACATTAACATACATATATGCTAATCATAATTTTGTTGCTCAAATAATCCAAAAGAATTTATTAAATATTTTTGTAAATTAAGTTGATGAGATATATATTGAAATAAGATATTACAATATTTGGATGTCATTTATGCATACCAGCATATAGAGGTATATTCCATAAAATAATTAAGTTAGTGTATCACTGGTTACCTTCCACATTAAAAATGCTATGGTTAAGACCTAAAAATAATGTATTACTGAATCAATAACTTTTTAATGTGGCGCACACATTCTTGCTTTTGGTAATCTAAATACTGGATTCACATACATACACAAACTCCCCTGTTTTGGTAATAAATACCATACCGGTAGTTAGAAGCAATATTTAACTGCATCAAAGTAAATGCATTCCACTGACTGTTATAACACATCTATGGTGTACCCTGGACATTATTACAAAGGTCGTGTGAAATTAATTAAAAACACAATGCAACAATCCCAGACCAAAAATTTAGTATACGAAGCATTGTATTTGCAGATTTTCACAAACAGCAAAACCCAGGATGTTTAGACATCAAGGGACCATTTCAGGAAAATAAAGAGCTGCTAAGGAAAATTCATCATGAAACAAAAGCTGTTGTTAAATTAAAGTAAGTTTTCAAAATGCAAACATCCATTGCCATATTACTGTAGACACTATTTCCATGTGACACCAGTCACAATGTCCCATGGCGTGTCAGGGTGTTGACAGTTTTCAGGTATTCAAGAACATTGTTAAGGATCAAGAGCTCTTAAGAATGCTGTTGAAATGGTCCCCGGTCTTTAAGCAGTGATTGCATCAGTTTGCACCATCCCAAAATATAACAGCCATTATACAGGGGAATTTAGTTGTCATCATCAATGGGACAAGTCACTATAATTTCGCCACCAGAGTGAATAAAATACGTTATTGCTGTTAATACCATTTTGGATCTTAAAATGACCAAGTCCCATATTACTGGTGGTGAAGGGGAGCTTTGAACCAATATTAAACACATAAATAGCTTTTCTGTGGACTTTGCTCCCTTGCTACACCTTCCGTAGGTAGCGCAGGCGTCGTGTGAGATGCACAAAAGTCAGGACAACAGGAGGCGAGAGCTTCAGTATTGTCTTTGAGTGATTACGAATGTCTCGCACTGGTTACTTGCGAGACTTCACTCTACATCAATGTATCGCATGGGCATTGGCGTCAAGAACTTGCTCTGTTTCATCTTGTTGAAAGCTTTCTCAAAGTCGTCTATCGACACACGTCGCAGGTTACTCGTGTCCTCCTCCAAGTCAGTGGCTCCGCTGCGGAAAGTGACGGAACACTGAATTGTTATGTTGTGTGCATGTCAGTCAGCAGGGATAATACTAATGACAATGATATATTAAATTCGTACTTAAAATTGTACAATTTGATTAAATCAATGTATATACATTACCGTGTAACATAAAATAGTAAGTAATGAGCTCATCAATGGATAAAAAAGATGTCTAAGGAGAAGGCAGGTGAGAAACCACACATGATGGATAGGAGAGATGGAGGAAAATCAGTGAAGTGAACAGAGACAGAAAGCTTAAGGTTGCAGGAAAAGACAACAGCTTAGAATGTAGGCTTTACATGGAGTTCAGAAGACCATTGGAAGATGAAAGATGATGAAACAAAGTTGTTGGCAGCGAACAAAGAACCAAATACACTGTACAACAATACTGTAAAAGTAATGTTCTCATGTGGCACAGTATCCAGTCCTTGGGACCGTGATATCGCGTTATCCTTCATTCCCTGGCAGAACGGTTCAATCGAACCCCATCTCACCTTCCCTGGGAAGTATATTACACCTAAACCTGACTTAGGGTGCAAGAGGGCTCACAGAGAAGAAACACAACTTACTCCCCCTGCATCTTTGCGAGGCGCCGGCGTTGTGAATACTCCCTCAGTCGGTAGATGGCTGCGTTACGACACAACTCACGCAAGTCGCTGCCCGAGTAACCCTGCGTGCGTTCCGCCAACTTCTTCATCGAAACCTCATCTTCAACCTACAAGCAGGGCATGGTTGAGCATTTAACTTCACAGAGCTCTCAGAAATGTCATTCAATCTTTTCATGATCCAGAAATTGTGTAATTTTACCTCATAATTTACTGAAAATCTTTATTTCAAACATCTCTGTTGAGCCATAAAAAATATTAAATCAGCTTATAATCATTAGCCTGAAGATATTTCTTGTTGTCAAAAACATAAGTTGCGTAAAGAAATAACATCTTGACGTATCCGTTGGTATTGTCAGGTAAATTTATTTGCTCCAGTTTTACATTCAATTATTCATTCTGTAAATTATGTTCAGTCAAGAGTAAAACATAACTTAACTAGCACGTCAATATTTACCAAGGGGGAAACAAACTATGCAGTTGATAAAACTCACTGGTTCATTCAACAGAATCAGGTTCAATATCTGTTCTCTTGACACCAGCTCCTGCAACAGGAAGAAAAACAGTCAGGAATAACTACAAACTATTTTTTTTAACATAACACATTAATTCACATGCCATATTGTAAATTTCAGGAATTCAACTTTAATGTTGCTAACAACAAACATAATGACCCTTGGTGATATGGACCAAAGAAACATGTCATCATATCAAAAATGACTCCAACCAGCGATTTCAACAGAGGGTCTTGTTAATTCGTAATAAGTCTCGTTAACTTATTTCAATGAAGTCATGCTTATTTTAACTATAAATTAAATACCACTGGTATTGTATATATGGTAATAAAAATATGGTAATAAAAAAGGAACTACTAGTAACATCCATTTCTTTTTCCTACACTCGCCAATATGATTGATCCCCAATGTTTCCTTGAGTGCTTAGTGGCATACCATTACAAGATTTTGTGAAAAACGTAATGCATTTTGTAATAGGTGAAAGCATTTCACAGCTCAATTACTGATTAGTTATGGTGTCTGATTCGTTCATAAAAATTATTACAAAGACACTTAGTTAGAAGTTAAATCTTACAAAGATATCAAAGCTTTTTTACTTTGAATCATCCAATAATAAAACAGCAACAATTTCCATAAACATAACAGAAGATCTATGTTTTTGCTGCCAACCCAACAGTAGCTTGTATACAGACATGAAATAATGAACACTCACCGGAAGTCCCACGTAGAACATACTAGGCATGCGTCTAAGGATGGCCGCGTCAACGTCCTGGGGGCGGTTGGTGGCGCCCATGATCATGACGCGACAGGTTGTGTCTGTCATGAGGCCGTCCCAGAAACTCATGAACTGTGTCTTCATCATGGCCGTCGCCTCGTGGTCTGTCGAGTTTCTCGTTCGCATGAACGAATCTGGAACAAGACACAATTCGTGACCTATCGCACTGCTGTTGCAAATTGAAAGATGGAGTTCTACACGTTTTTGATTCCATAAATCACAACCTTTAAAATGACACCTGATTTGTTGAAATATATATATTTGTTATACTTATTCCAAAAGTGGAAGCAAACTTATGTGGTATACGGAGAAACAGATTCATTATAGACACCCAGTACATAATATGTTGACTTTAATTTGTGAATTTGTTGAACAAGCAAATATTAAGTTCTTATGTAGCGCCATGTCCAATCCTCATGTTTGCTCAATGCTGGTACTTATTCATATAGCTAAGTGAGCCAGAGCAATGTTGAGTGAAAAATATCCTCAAGGTTTAACACAACAGCACAGTGTGTTCGACCTAGTTATCGACGAGTTATCTCTCATACTAAGTCCAACTTACCAATTTCATCTATGAATATAATTGTTGGTTGCAGTTTGACAGCCTGAAAAGATAAAAACGTGGCAATGGTTACCAATAAGATTATCTTTCTCAACAAATTGTATCACGAACAGCTACACTCTAGAGTCTATACTGTCCCGACTATTTATGAAACTGTTCAAAACAACACTATTAAAAACATTGCTGTTTTGGAGTAGATCTGCAAGTATTCCATGTCCCACTGCCAACACTTTAAAGTTAATGGCACAATTTTACCAGAACGATAATATGCAATCACAGATTATGTATAATGCCTTCCTGAAAGACAAAACCAAACCATATGAGTAAAAAGACATCACTGCACCTAGTTCTTCCATTCCATGAACCATGAGGTCAAGTCATAGTGCAAGTACAAGTTCTTCCCTGAACACAAATACCAGTAAGGTGTCTTACATCAGAAGACATGACTGAGTAGAAGAGCGACCCACCAGAGAGAACACAGCTTCCACCCGTTTCTGAGACTCCCCGTACCACTTGTCAACCAGCGTCGACACCTGCAGGTTGACAAACCGTGCACCTGGCAGACAAAACAACACATTTACAAGAAATTTGCACAAGATCAATTGCTACAAGTGACGTAACTAACACGCAGAATCTGACACGTATCACAAACAAACATTTCGTCTGTGACTCCCACCATGCTCTGCCTTCCCTGTTTCCATCAATCTGTAAATTTTAAATGAGTATTGCATTGCGTGACATTTGCCAGACCAACCTTACCCGCATGGAGTTCTCACTTAAAAAACTTTCTATCAATATTTAAAAAGAGCCATAATTTCAACAAAATATAAGACGGAATGTCCAACAATACACATATGTGGCAGCCATTATGTAAGCTTGACCGACATGGTTGCTAGGCAGTTAGTCGTGTTAGTTGCATTACTAAGACAGATTGAGGTTAATTTGAGACTATAAATGATGCCTTACCTGCAGCTTTGGCTGTTGCTTTGGCAATCATGGTCTTGCCACAGCCAGGGGGACCGTACAGTAACACTCCTGTAACACAGCAACACAACGGTCAGTCTAGATCAACCCTCTAGGATGTTTTAACACATTTGCTCCACTATGCATGTGCTGTACTGTGCTGTGTTGTACTGAAGAGCTGACATTCAAACCGACAGGGATCAATTTTAACACTTCCTCTATTCTGAACACACCAGATTTTGTTATGGACAGTGGACTAATTTTTCCCTGTACACTACTACTAAGATCTATTCAAAATTATTCTCTCAACCAACATGGATACATTCAGCAGTAAGATTACCTTTGGGGGGCTGTACAAGACTAGAGTTAGACACTTCCAGCAGTAAGACTACCTTTGGGGGCCTGTAGAAGACTGGAGTTAGACACCTCCAGCAGTAAGATTACCTTTGGGGGCCTGTAGAAGACTGGAGTTAGACACCTCCAGCAGTAAGATTACCTTTGGGGGGCTGTACAAGACTGGAGTTAGACACTTCCAGCAGTAAGACTACCTTTGGGGGGCTGTACAAGACTGGAGTTAGACACTTCCAGCAGTAAGATTACCTTTGGGGGGCTGTACAAGACTGGAGTTAGACACTTCCAGCAGTAAGACTACCTTTGGGGGGCTGTACAAGACTGGAGTTAGACACTTCCAGCAGTAAGATTACCTTTGGGGGGCTGTACAAGACTGGAGTTAGACACTTCCAGCAGTAAGACTACCTTTGGGGGGCTGTACAAGACTGGAGTTAGACACTTCCAGCAGTAAGACTACCTTTGGGGGGCTGTACAAGACTGGAGTTAGACACTTCCAGCAGTAAGATTACCTTTGGGGGCCTGTACAAGACTGGAGTTAGACACTTCCAGCAGTAAGATTACCTTTGGGGGGCTGTACAAGACTGGAGTTAGACACTTCCAGCAGTAAGACTACCTTTGGGGGGCTGTACAAGACTGGAGTTAGACACTTCCAGCAGTAAGATTACCTTTGGGGGCCTGTACAAGACTGGAGTTAGACACTTCCAGCAGTAAGATTACCTTTGGGGGCTGTACAAGACTGGAGTTAGACACTTCCAGCAGTAAGATTACCTTTGGGGGGCTGTACAAGACTGGAGTTAGACACTTCCAGTAGTAAGATTACCTTTGGGGGGCTGTACAAGACTGGAGTTAGACACTTCCAGTAGTAAGATTACCTTTGGGGGGCTGTACAAGACTGGAGTTAGACACTTCCAGCAGTAAGATTACCTTTGGGGGGCTGTACAAGACTGGAGTTAGACACTTCCAGCAGTAAGACTACCTTTGGGGGGCTGTACAAGACTGGAGTTAGACACTTCCAGCAGTAAGATTACCTTTGAGGGCCTGTACAAGACTGGAGTTAGACACTTCCAGCAGTAAGATTACCTTTGGGGGGCTGTACAAGACTGGAGTTAGACACTTCCAGCAGTAAGACTACCTTTGGGGGGCTGTACAAGACTGGAGTTAGACACTTCCAGCAGTAAGATTACCTTTGGGGGGCTGTACAAGACTGGAGTTAGACACTTCCAGCAGTAAGACTACCTTTGGGGGGCTGTACAAGACTGGAGTTAGACACTTCCAGCAGTAAGATTACCTTTGGGGGGCTGTACAAGACTGGAGTTAGACACTTCCAGTAGTAAGATTACCTTTGGGGGGCTGTACAAGACTGGAGTTAGACACTTCCAGTAGTAAGATTACCTTTGGGGGCCTGTACAAGACTGGAGTTAGACACTTCCAGCAGTAAGATTACCTTTGGGGGGCTGTACAAGACTGGAGTTAGACGTGAGCAGGTTGTCGTGGAAGGGAAGGATCACTGTCTCCAGTATCTCGTTGATTGTGCCCTCCAGGCCGCCAATGTTCTCCCACGACACAACCATCCCGAGTGGGTCGACCAGGTCCGAGGCTATACACAGCTCATACTCGGTCAGCTGGAGAAACAAAAACAATGTAATAATGGTCATTCTTTTTTGTACACTGAAAAGCTGCATTTGTGGTACAATGTACTTCACACAACATATATAAAATTAATGCATAAAGTACTGACGGACAGAAGTATTCGATGACAATTTATCCCATGTAGTAACTATGTCTACAATAACTTGGATGAACTCGGTCGACAAGTCATGTACTTCAGCTGTCAGATCACTTGACTTAGTTCACCTAGCAGATCATTAGACAATAGAAATAATGGTGACAGCTGCTAATTAGTTTGTAATCTGAAAAAAGTGGTAGCAAGTATTGAAATAAGATTACCAGTGGCTATGTAACTATAGCACATAAACAAACTGTACATACAGTTTTGTTGTACAGTCTTATTTATATGATAAATTTCAATGTAATACTTGCCTTGACTTTGTCCGACACCCCAATTGACTTCATCAATTTCATTGCCTGCAGAACAAACAACAGCTCTATATGTAATTAATCATAAAATAATCCACATTAATGTAGCTTTGCCAGAAGAAATGTAGAAATGTTTTGAACAGATGCAAGAAGTTATTTATTAATTAACGAGCTGATGAAGTCATAACTAAGCTCTTGTTAATGTAATGTAAAGTGAACCTACGATTATATTTCATCACTTTAATCATATACTGTCATAAGTTATCTATATATATATATATATATATATATATATATATATATATATATATACATACAAATTAATCAAAATATAAATAAATGAATCACATACACCAAACCAGCCGGGCTGTGTAATTATGACCTAAAATCAAGCATAAACACATGACACCCATTTTCAAAATGTAACTGACAATATGTGACGTGTTCTAACGAAATGAGTCATATGTCAAAAAAAATTATTAGTCACACCATTGGAAAGAAGATATATATTAAGCTATTCAATGGTGTAAAAATCAGTGGACCTAGCTTACACACAGCCAAAGTTATTTACCAAATATTCCGCCATGTGTTGAGGGAAACCCTGAAGAATGTGACTATAGAATAAGTGCAATTTATTGGTTCCATTTTATGAAATTCATGTGCGAAACATATGAATTACGTAGCCTTTCTAAAAAGGCTATGAAATATACTAAATAGTAATATAAATGAAAAATAAGCATTGCCAATTGACAGAAAAGATATTGAACTATATTTTTGTAACAAAAAGTCCAAATCGTTGAAAGGTATTGTGCAATATTTATTCGGGATATACAGCGTTTTCTCAGAATCAAGTTCGCAGATATATGACTCATTTCGTTAAAACATATCACATATTTATAATTTTGGACCTTTTTTGGACTCCTTATTTTTGTACCTGTCCACCACCTACCCAGTGATAATTCTACTGAATGAGTTGTGGATGGTTCTCTACTCTCTACATCAAGTTGTGTACATTCATTAGTCACAACATGTCACATATCCATCGCATGTAAGGCTTTAAACAATCACACTTCACGCAAAGTAAAACATTTTCATAGCCTATGGAGGAGGGACTCTATCACTGGGTAATCGCAGAGGGACACTGTCACTATAGCATATTTTGGTAATCTTATACTTAACTGGCCTAAATTATTACGGCCTTTTAAACCCATTTTTTTCACCTTATATCGATGTGTATGTGTTCGCAATGTGATTCTACATCACTTCCGGTACAAAGAATTAAAATTAAAAAAAATTAATTTGTGTTTTAGAACAATTTAAACAGCTCGCGCCTCCGCGGTTCTGGTGCCTCTGGGGGGTGCCTAGTGCCTACAGCCCACGCCATATTTGCAGCGGTGACATCGCGTTGTTTACTTCGACTCGGCGTGTTTAAATTGTCCTAAAACACTAATTAAAGCAATTAAATCAGACTTCTTTGTACCGGAAGTGATGTAGAATCATATTGCGAACACATACACATCGATATAACGTGAAAAAACGGTTTCAAAAGCCCTTCAAAAGGCCGTAATAATTTAGGCCAGTTATGTATAAGATTACCCATATTTTGCAGGTAGTACTAGGTCTAGGACCTACCTAGCCCTTGGTACGGTGTGACCGACTGCAATGACAGCTGTGTTTGACCTGACTAGCATGTTAGATTTAATTAATACAAAAAAGGGATATAAGCTGCATGGCCTAGTCCTTAGTAGTCACTCAGTCAGTGTCATGCTACTGCTAGTCAGACCACGTTTTCGGTTTGTTTTCAGATATAACCACCGAATGACAGCTGTCACTATCAGTACCATTCACACACACACTATTTTAGTTTTTCTTCAAATAACACAAACCCTCCTGTGAGCTTGTCGTTTCTCTTCCCTCGTCGGATCCATCGCGTTGACAAGCCATTTTATACCAAAATACGTTATGGAAAATGACACTGCCAGACCAAAACAAGTCGACAACAGTTTTGTTATCACTTCTTGTCGTGTGATTGACGGCATTTGTTGTTCACTAAGGGCATCAAGTACAGGTCTAGAATCGGATAAACTGGGTGACAAATGCCACTGTCTACCTCCTGCTGGCAATATTTGGTTCACATAATCCTTAAGAACACCCCACGATTCTAAAATTGTCTCCTTGGGGTTGACGCCTTGGAAGTAGGGAGCATCCATGTTGGAAAACCCCGGATGTTGCTGCATCTAAAATGCAAACGTTGATCCAGTAAATGGAACTGACGTATACCACGACAAATCAAACATTACCGCGTACGGAGTACATATAATTATTGTGTCACTACATTCCATGAATTTTTGTTTCGTAAAGAAAATCCGATACCAGAATTTATCAAACATACGAAAGCGCCAGATGTCGAGCCATGTCTTAGAGACTATAATAACGTTTTAGAGACCACTGCACCTCATGATAGACCCAGACGCGAAGCCCGTGGCACATCATACGCCAATTCCAGTTCCAATCCACTGGCAGGAGGACGTAAAAGCAGGACTCGACCGTGATGTCAGGCTGGGCGTACTCGAACCAGTACCTGTAGGAGAGCCGGTGACATGGTGCCATCGCATGGTTGTATGCGCGAAGAAAAATGGGAAACCTCGGCGGACGGTTGATATGCAACCCCTCAACCAGCATGCAATCAGGGAAACCCACCACACACAGTCACCTTTCCACCAGGCACGGTCAGTACCACCAGGTACACTCAAAACCGTGTTTGACGCATGGAACGGGTACCACAGCGTCCCACTGAAAAGAGAGGACCATGCAGCACCTCACAACATTCATCACACCATGGGGAAGATACAGATACCGCACAGCGCCCCAAAGATACATCGCCTCAGGGGATGGCTACTCAAGGCGTTTCGACGAAATCGTATCGGACTTCCCCAACAAGACCAAGTGCATCGATGACACGTACTACTGTGGTCAGACAATCTGGACGATAGTTTCTTCCAAGCATGCAAATGGCTTGACATATGTGGACGGCATGGAATCACCATCAACCCAGAGAAATTCGTATTCGGTCAGGACATTGTTGAATTCGCCGGCTTCCAAATCACATCAGATAGTGTACAACCATGCAATCGATTCCTGAGAGCCATCATGGAATTCCCTGTTCCGCGTAACATCAACGATATCCGCTCCTGGTTTGGACTCGTCAACCAGGTGTCATATGCATTCAGCATGACTGACCGTATGCTACCCTTTAGATATCTCCTCAAACCTGGCACGTCATTCGAATGGGATGACACAAAGACCCAACTTTTGAAGAATCCAAGGGAATCATCGTCTATGAGATAGAACAGGGTGTCAAGATATTTGACGAGACCAGACCGACCTGCCTCGCGACAGACTGGTCCAAGCTAGCTAGACTGGCATCGGATTCTGGCTCTTCCAAAAACACTGCTCATGCACAAAAGTTGCTCTATTCTGCTGCTCCTCGGGATGGAAAGTTACACTGGTCGGCAGTCGATTCACTCATGCAGCTGAATCACGCTATGCACCCATAGAAGGGGAAGCTCTAGCCGTCGCCGACGCCCTGGACAAGGCAATTAAGGTATTTCATTCTGGGATGCAAGGACCTGATCATAGCAGTTGATCACAAACCACTGCTGAAAATTTTCGGTGATCGCGCACTGGATGACATCTCGAACAACCGACTCAGGAACCTGAAAGAGAAGACGTTGCGTTACAAGTTCACGATGATCCATATCCCAGGCGTGAAGAACAAAGCCGCTGATACTGTATCACGACACCCCACAGGAGACACCCAGCCCGAAAGGTTTCATCTTACTGATGACATATCGTCTGCTATATCTCAACATCAAGAAGACAGTCTGTCAGATTCTGCAATGAGGCATCACTTCCTCGCTGGCATTCGTTGCAACGATGATCACATCACACAAAGTGTTGACACCTCATCAGAAAACGGCATGATGTCCACAGTCACATAGGACAAGGTACGCCAGGCCACTAGCAGCGATGACAACATGAACCACCTGCTAACATTGATCGAATCAGGTATGCCAATGTCTCGACACGACCTGCCAGTCAAACTACAGGAATATCACCAACATCGAAATAACCTCCATGTTGTCGACGGAGTCATCATCTACCGCAATCGCATCATGATTCCACCCGCCCTACGACAGACATGCCTGAACGCCCTTCATGCAGCTCATCAGAGCGTCTCATCGATGATCTCTAGAGCTGAATCATCCATCTTTTGGCCAGGCATCACCCCCGCCATCACATCCCTCAGAATAAACTGTAGCCACTGCAATCGAATGGCACCATCACAGCCCAGTGCCCCTCCGATGCCACTCACCATGCCAGACTACCCGTTCCAGTGCATCTGTGCGGATTACTTCTCATTCAAGGGTGTCAACTACCTCGCCATCGTTGATCGATACTCAAACTGGCCTATTGTGGAGAGGGTCTCTGGAGGTTCCCACGGACTGGTGGATGTCCTCCGTCGCTGCTTTGTCACATATGGCATTCCCGATGAGCTGTCCTCCGACGGAGGACCGGAATTCACTGCAAGCCACACTCGAGAATTTCTCAAACAATGGTGAGTCCACCATCGCCTGTCATCAGTCGCGTTCCCTCACAGCAACTGTCGCGCAGAGATAGGAGTAAAGACTGTCAAACGCATGATCACAGACCAAACTGCACCCAATGGCGACCTGGATGTCGACCCATTCCAACGTGCTATCCTGCAATACAGAAACTGTCCAGATAGAGACACCAAGTTATCCCCAGCAATGTGTGTCTTTGGTCGGCCCATCAAGGACCTGATTCCTATTCTCCCCGGTTGATACAGACCACACGAAACATGAAGAGATACTCTCGCCACTCGTGAAGCTGCTCTGCGCATTCGGCACATGAAATCAGCAGAAAGACGGTCTGAACACACGAAGAAGTTGCCACCACTCATTGTAGGAGACCATGTGAGAATTCAGAACCAGAACCCCGCAAGTGGGATAAAACTGGATTGGTCATCGAAGTGCGCCAGTATGGTCAATACATGATACGCATTGATGGCTCAGGACGAGTGACACTGAGAAACAGACGATTCATCAGGAAATACACTCCCGTCCAAACTCGTGTACCTCGACGTGATATACTGCACGACCGGCGTAATCACATCCCACCACCCGAACATCTTGAACAACCAGACACTGCAACCTCAGGACACGGCGATCCACCAGCAGCTGGACCTGATGGAGAAACACCAACGAGCCCGACAAAGCCTGCACCCGACACACCCGATCTGGCTGCTGGCCTACCTGTAACTCCTCCAAGCGTGCCAGTGTCCCCAGCCACGCCGAGTAGGTCTACACCGCCTGCCAGAGAAAGACGCGTCCGTCTGCGTCCTGCATGGCAGACTTCAGGAGACTATGACATGTCCAGTGTTGTGTTTGGGGCAGAATAATTCCCATGTTCATCTCGCAAGTTGGGTAGTCCACCCCGCGAGACTGTGATTGTGTAACGAAGCATATCAATGTCCACCAGTCACTACTTCTAATCCGACGAGGTGTCTTATCACAATGACTTGGGGGGAGATAGAGACTAATATGTTTCTTCTATCCTATCTTTCCAGACGCAGTTCCATCATTTGTTCTCTGTGAATAAATGGATGTACACAAAATAGACGAGTTCTTATCTATGTTTATCGATTGACGGAGTTTTGGCTAAGCTATTAACTGAATGGTCAAATCATCATATACAATTTAAGTTGTGTTAATTCATATAGCTATAGAATTGCAATCAAACAAATAATCGGATTATTATTTTTCTAGAAAGAAGAACTCTAGCTCAGATTCGATCTTGTAATTGTATTATACACGCACACGCACACGCACGCACGCACGCACGCGCGCGCGCACACACACACACACACACACACACACACACATTAGCTAGCCTAGCTACCAGTTGGAATACCAATATGCATGTGGCCAAGTGTTGAGCAGGCAGCTGTTGCAATGAAGTAGCTATATAGGTTGGATGGTCAATCTTGAGCTAAATTGGTTTTAACATTTACAGCAACCTTCGTATATGCTTATATGCTGGCCTATATGTGTTAGTCCGGAACTGCATGGTCCAAGTAAAAGATAGGTCTCCCATTGTCGAAGCAACAACACATCAATTGACCAAAGTGACATCGCAATATTGGGCCAATTAACGTTGGTAAAAAGCCATTATACAAACATACATTGCCCCAATATTGGGCCGATATTGATATACTATCTAGTTGCGGATTCAAGATATGCCCCTAGACCTTTGAATTTGTCATTTGCCCTAAGTCTTTTTGAATCTGTCCCATCTATATCTTTGTTTCATTTAATATTCTCTGAATTTATGGCAGCATGATGTCATCTGCCTCTAGGCTAGGAATCCCCCTTTCCCACACGACCCTCCTTGGATACACCCTTGCTATTGGGCACCAGCAGGTAAATATTGAGTTAAACACGATTCGACACACGTTGTCTCCAGCACACGCGTATACAATCTATAGACGGACGAAGTGGAGGAGGAGGGCACGGCCTCGGGGATTTCTGTGGAGGCAGATGTGATTATGGACATGGTTCATGGACGTGGGTAAAACACACGCATGTGTGTGTGTGTGTGTGCGTGTGCGTGTGCGTGTGCGTGTGCGTGTGCGTGTGCGTGTGCGTGTGCGTGTGCGTGTGCGTGTGCGTGTGCGTGTGCGTGTGCGTGTGCGTGTGCGTGTGTGTGGTGGGGGACAATAATTTAATATAATAACAACTGTAATCAATTGATGCTGCTATTTGATGTCGTTGCTTTCAGTCGCGAGTTACCAATAGGTATAGTCAACACGCTTAGCAGTGTAATTGTATTTATCTATGAGGTCTCTTCCTCACTTCCCTTGATAAATATATTCTTGCAGAGTCGATGGGCATTGAACTGGACATAAAGAAATGTTAAGTCATGTATGTGTATATATATACGTGAATGAGTAGGCTACTTCCACAATCACGTTTGTTGAAAAATGCAGTAACGCACGCCAAAATATATGAAAATTGCGTTACGTTGTTTCAGTGTGTTCCATAAATAAAATAGGTCGCACTATCACGCACAAGACTGGAAAAAATGCTAAAGCACAGCTAATGTACGTCCATACTAAGCATCACAAGTTCTCCAACCCAAGCTAGGGCATTTTGTTTTTTTAAATAGCCGATAGCCCGCTAAATCCAATGCAAAATATCAGCTTGATACATTGAAAAATAACGGGTATGTGGGTCCACTTAGATACGTATATTTATACATGCACGCACGTACGCACGTACGCACGCACACACGTGCACACACACAGTTCAATTTATAAAATTGTAGACCCACAGAAACGTCTTATAATTATAAAAGCTAAGTAAAACAGTCTAAATATTAGTAAAGAAATAGTAAACTGGATAGAGGCTTTCATCTCAAACAGAAGATAAAAGGTGGCAGTAAATGGAAAAGAGTCGAATTGGCATGATGTAACATCTGGAATACCGCAGGGAACAGTCCTAGGACCTTTACTCTTTGTATTATACATAAACGACTTACCAGACCTTACTCAATCTGACACATTTCTATTTGCTGATGATATTAAAATATTTAGATCCATAATAAATACCAATGACCAAGATATACTACAACAAGACATGGAGTCATGATTGGATGCTCACACTACACCCAGATAAATGTACACATATGGAAATTGGAAAAAAGTAATGTAGGTGAAAATCAATACTACACAACAATGAACAATGAACAATGTCACAAAAACAATAGACACACATGATAAACAAAAAGACCTAGGGGTAACCTTTGACTCAAAACTCACATTTGATCAACATATAAGCCAAGTGGTAAACAAGGCAACTAATATGACCAAAATAATTAGAAGAACCTTCCAATTTCTAGATAAACATACTTTTTTCCCACTCTACAAAACAATGGTTAGATCACACATAGACTATGCTATGACAGTATGGCATCCATGCAAAATAAAACACAAAATTGCCTTAGAAAATATTCAGAGAAGAGCCACTAAAGAATTACCAGGTATGAGGGACCTATCATATATAGAAAGACTCAAATTGCTACCTACATTAGCATATCGAAGATTAAGAGGAGACATGATAGAAGTCTATAAAATAATACACAACATTTATGACCACGAATCTGTACCACATCTGTTGAAAAACAATGAGATATCACAAAGAACAGGAAACAGAGGACATTCTCTAAAACTATTCACACAAAGAGCCAAACTAAACTTAAGAAAAAATGTATTTCCAATTCGAATTAACGAACCATGGAATAGTCTCCCTGACACAGTGGTAACAGCAAAATCTCTAAATTCATTTAAAACACGACTAGACAAATGTTGGTATAACCAGCATATTTTATATGACTTCGAAGCACCGTTAAGAATTACTAACAATAGAACCGGAACACGCGATTTAATATTAATAGATAATGAAAACGAATAGCTGATCATAGAGGAACACAAAATCCTGCGATCAGAACCGTCCTAAGGTATCCTAAGGTAGGTAAAACAAAATATCCGTTTCGTTAAATTATTGTAGATTCGTATTTTGCTATAATCGTTTGCTAGTCGCAAATGTTGCAGCTTTGCAGTTTCCAGCAACTAAATAACCTATTTGTGTTAATACTGCACGCTAATACATAACACATGTGCCTCAGAACATATGCTTATCATAAAAGTGAAATCATGGCAAATTTCATAGAGTAGCAGTGTCCTTTTGGACGGGAAATGTACAGGTTCCGGTCAAAGGTCACCTAGGGCGCAATTAATACGCCAGCTGGTGAAATGTATAAAAATTGTATTTCTTGTTTCTTAATGTAAATTATATTCAACTTATAAATGTATTTGCTGTTCATATGAATTTCTTGGTGATGAATATTCATAAATGAGTAAATTAACTAAATTAAACATGTATGGAATAACGGATTATATTTCTTGTCAAGAGAAGTAATACGATATGTGTTACTCCACCAGGAAGACGCCATCATGGAGGCACGGCCAACAAATGAGGAAAGGCGATTGCTGTACGAAATATGGCAACAAAGTATTTCTTGAAGTGGACACATCTTGTGGGATTTATCAGTGAATACACGACAAAATGACTATACCAGAACAATCGTGGATTTAGTTCGTGTTCCCTCGTGTTGTGTCGAATTCTGGTGTGTATTTTGAAGAGGGTTTGTGACAAATTACCGGTACGGTGAGTTTACGTTGGTTCTGATCGTGTCGACAGTCTACTACTACACGACAACACTTTGAATGGTGCGCTGGTCGCAGCGCTAACAGTCGCTAGCGTGGGAAGGTATTAAAATCGTGGCAGTGCTGTATATATATTGTGCAGCCTCGAAAATGGCGAATAAAATCAAGGGTTTGGTGAGCAAGAATAAGCGGAGGTTCCAGGAAGATGGCTTCGACCTGGATCTAACCTGTATCCTTTTCGCAGATGTGAGATTATGTTCTTATTCTTAGGCCGTGGCTAAATTATATCTCCAATGCACGAATTGGATAGCGCGTGTGGCATTCGTTTGTATGATGTGAGCCATGTACGAAACACGGCAAGTGATTGACGCAGAATGAACCACATGGTGTAATGTGTGTCACAGTCGGTGTCACTCAAGGCAGAGGTTGACTGCCAGTGCTGGTGCTACCTGTGACCGAGTAGTAAATGACCCATACTGTACTATAAATACAGTATTATTTAGCTGATTGTCTGTAGATCCAACACAGTCAAACTATATTTCTATCCATTATTTTATTATCTATATTTAATACAACTTTGACATCTTTAGTTGACATATTTGCAACTCAGAAATATTTTAAAAGTTAAAATTAAGTTTTTATTTAGCAATTGCTAATACTACATTGCTCTACCCAATGCAGCTATGTATGGACATGCACTTACATATTTTTGTTCTTAATGTGTGCTTGCTTGCAGTAACTTGTTTTGCTGTGATAAGGAGGGTGTTTTTGTACTTTATAAAGAAGTTAACAAATTATATACATAATGTTCAGCATACTATTTGTGTATTTGTTTAGCTTCTATGACAATTTTTTATGTGTATCTAATTTATACTAACCATACATATTATGAGTGTGAGTTCTGTTTTATCTCTATGCATAGCCATATGCACAGACCCATCCACCCATCATTTGGATGGGTAAAAATATCACTGGACTGGTGGTAGTCCAGTAAAAAAATGAAAGAGCAAAAAGGTCTTCAAAACCATAGATAGTCTAGAAAATGGGCGTATATGGGTATCACATGTGTGTTTGTAGTTTCTTTCAGGTCATGAAACATGTCTCAACTGGCTTGTATTAATTAACATTCACTGACAAATTGTTAGGGTAAAAATATGAAGAATCTGAGGTGGCACAATTTGGATTGGTAATATTTCTGGGCACATGGTCAGATCTGGTGATGTCAAAACTTGCAAAAATATTATGATGCAATAGTCCCTGGATTATACTCATCATTTGAACAACTGTAGATCCACCATTTGTCAAACAGCTAGCCTGGATGCTTTGCCAAGCCATGGTTCATCTTGAAGACTACTATCTAGACCAACTCCAAAATGCATATTGTATGAAGCACTGGTACTGTTGAAGCATGTATTGTAGGAAGTAAATATTGTAATAATTATATATCAACAGTTTACTTCTTTTAGCGTTCACTATATCCTAAAGATGCAGGAATAGGTACATTGATTCCATTGTTACATGAAAAAAGTATGTTAGTATTACCGAAAAGTTGTTTTAAATTTGGTTCAGATGTAATGACAATAATAATAATACTGTACTAAATAGCTTTACAAATAGGCTGAAGTTAACTAGGAAAAAGTTTAGATGATTAAGTAGACTTAAAATGTTATGTATTTTTTCTGTGTCACAGTGACATTATAGTGGCTGTAGTCAGTGTGCACCTGTTGTTTTTCTCGTACTGGATATGTTAGTCTGAATGGATCTGGTGGAGATATTCTTTTTGGAATCAGCAGCATACTATGGTTCTACTTTGTCGACATAAACACAGGTGTTGACTGTACTGAATAAATATATCTCACACCTGCAGAACATTTCTTGAAGCAAACATGAACATTTTCCATTATGTCTTGGCATCTCCTCTACATGGGTTGTCACCGTTTTATCTGGAAATTCCCCATTTGGTTCTGCCCAAAAAAAATCTAGTTGAAAAAATGTTGAAAAGAAACCTACACATGTGATATAAATTTTTAAATCATCTGCATCTAGAATTAAGAAATATTGTCAACATTTAACAGTCTGAAAAACATTGAAAGGTTGAGTTGATGGATTTGTATGGCAAATGTCAGTGCATTTGGTGCATGCTTGCTTTGTGTAATAGTAGTAATAAATATGTTGCTGTGAGGCTGTTCCAAGTCTTGCTGTACTGAGTATATGTGTGCAAGACATCATTACTCAACCCACCTGCAAATATCAAACCAAAATAGTTCCTACAATGGCAGTTTTTGTAGCACAGTATAAAGTAATTATGAATGATTCAGGAAACATCCATCAAAAATAACTTGGATTGCTGGTATTTGTAATATATTATCTTGATGCAAAGAATTACCACAATATAAATATGTATACGATAACAGGAGTCATGTGTGTAGATGATCTGGAATATAACCATTTATGTTAAATAATTATAATGCACCCCTTGCTGGACTCATTAGTGATAAACAAGATTGAGTGTGCAAAAACATTCACTGAAGATGTTATGTAGAATATTTATGTTTTATCAGGACATGGCCATTAGTCACCTTTCTTTAGAGACAAGACTGTCTCGTCATGTCTCTCCATGGGTCTCCATTTTTCGCCCATTTCGCTGTAGGATCATTTCACTCTGCAGCCAATTGTAGGTTATCTTAATTGTGTCTGACTATGTGATTGGTTCTTATCCTGCAATCCGTCTAGTCCAGGGTCACCAGGCAGTAGTCTAAGGTGCCTTTGCTACACCCTCAGCACATCTCTCACCTATATACTGTGGTAGCCTGGCGTTGCTAACAGGCCACAGTGTTGTGGCCAGGAGGCAGCTGTTCTGTGGCCTGTCACCACAGTCACCACTGGGTTATACAAGAGTCTCTGTGGTGCAGATCAGTGCAGATAACCTAGTTTCTTTTGACTTCACTGGAAAACCAGGTTCCTTTTGACTATGGTTGAAAACTAGGTCAAACACCCAATTTGATAATTTTGATATATTTTACAGTATGAATAAATACTGAGTTTAGGTACTAGCAAATGTCCATTCTTTGGATGGGTCTACATTTATACAAACGCCAAAGTTTTTGTGAATTATATTTGTTATGCCATACATGTGAAAATTCTAACATGAATTATGTAAAATATCTTTAACTGATTGGCACTCCTTGCTCCTTGGAATAAGTGCAGAAATGTATATAATTCTAAAACCAGTTTATTTACATCCGTATGCTGTGTGGTACCAACACAAACCATAGGAAGAACTCATTATGTTTTGTTTACAAGCTAAAGGCATTACTTCTGTTTTTTATGTTCATAGATTAATCTATGAAATGTTAGCACCTGAGGTGCAAATTCATCTAGAAAGAAAATTATGATGACATAATTGTTATATTGTATAAAAGCTGTAAAGCTCAACATAAAACCATAAGTTACTGACATAAGTGACATTTATATTTATTCCGTTTGGATCAGTTTACAGTGATATGTTTTTAAGAGTGCATACAACTAAAACATAATGATATAGCTCAGCATTTACTCCCTTATATCGTCTATTATAATTGGCAAATGCAAGACTAACTTTGAATGTCTGCAGCTGGTTAGCTGGGTTCTGATTTATGTAACAGTTTAAGATTCGATCCGTGCATAAATTTGCATGATTGTGAGTCTGAGTGAGCTAGTTGGATGTGGCACCATTGATTTGAGCTGACCCCTGTGCCCAGTTTACGGCCTGTAGAATGGCCTACACCCCTGTCTTCTTCCCACCAGATGGCCAGGTACTTGCCCTGGGCACAGCCAGCAGGAGTCACTCTCACCAAACCACATGCTGACCTTGGCACTTCTGTGGGCAGGAAGGTAGGACAGGAGCTAAAATTGAAACACTTGTAGATATATTGGCACTGGGCTGTTCTGTGCCCTCCACTCAGATTAGCTGTGTACACCATTAGAATAGCCTGTGCCTGACCTGGCTTGTGGCGCTGGTTGTGTCTGCAGTGCTAGGTCAATGTCCTACCACGATTATTCCTGGTCTGTCATCGACATCACTGGCAGTCACAGGTGTCATCAGTGACACCATTTGCTGTGTCCACAGCGAGATACAACATTATCGCTGAACAACATGGCTGAACCAATACCACACTTATGCACTAAAAGACTCAAGAATTTGACACTGTTATCATCCTGACACTGCGCTGATACATTTATAGTGAATTCAGTGCTATTAGGTTATTTTATATATTAGTATACATATTTTACACTATTTATTAAACATATACTAAGTAAATCACTGTACATAATTAAATATGTGGTAATGGTCATACACTAAGCACCACTGACAATATAATATGCTGAATGTCAGTGGGATGCCCTGACTAGTTTAACCTCGGTTAGACTAGTTAACATTACAAATACAAATCAGTATTATTGCCTCAAACTTTCAGTTCTGGCTGCAAAATAATTTATCTATCAACAGCCAGTATTTGACTACATAAATTGTCGATCTCTGCGTGTTAGTTACTTAGTATGCATGCAGTTACCATTGATTCTTGTTTATTGTTTTGCAGTTCAGTGTCCTTTTAATTAATTATTGTTTCTGTGTGCGCAGTCCTGATTGGTAGCTCTACCATACAAGATAGCAAGCTCCCCTGTAGTTGTAAATATTTAAATGCCAGAACTGGTACCTAGATATTGTCTTACTGACCTAGTTTCAGAGTCCTGGAAATCTATTCAATAAGTGATGGCATGCGCTTCCAATGACTGATGGCGTGGGCTATTGCTAAATGCAAGAGTAATTCCTAGAAACTCCCGTGGCGATAATATACATGTTTAATGTGCGTAAGGGTCACATTCGGTCAACGTTTGTGTCACGGCCATTGATATTCCCAGGCACCGAAATCAACCTCTCTTCAAAGTATTGGTTTTGTGTTTAGTGGAAATTTCACGAAAGCAAGTGGGTGCTTTCCAAGGACAAAAATGAATGTGCAATTTTTGTATTATGTAATATGTTTTATTCAATTTTTTTTGGGCCAAATTCATTACTCTGTGAAGGTACCTAGATGCAACATCTTTTTGCAAACTGTCTGTCCTTGATTTACTGAAACAAACCTGGTCTCAGTCACACATGCCTTGATTGATGTTACCATTCAGTTCTGAGGTGAATCCAGCAGTTCTAAGGTAGAGTTGAGGAAGCACACAACTGCCTTGGTACTTTGTGAGGTGTTGAGTAACGACACTTCCGACACTTCTGCTCTGCTCACTTTTCTAGGTCACTCTTATCTGACCCGTACAGACATCTGATTCTAATCACAATCTGACATGAAAACTTGCTGGATGTCACAGAAATGTGGCCTGGCATACCGACGGTCGGCCTCGGGTTATATTTCTGAAAACGCATTCACCTTGCATCTTAAATTAAAGATGTATACATGTCATTTCTCATTGTATTCGATACATTTTAATTATGCATGCCATGGTTTGTTGGTTTATTTATTTTAAGGCTTATGTGAGCGTTATTTAATTTCACTGCTTTCTTCTAATATTTAGACTAATACAGCTTATAATTGTAGTTTGAACAAATCCACCCAGGCTGCTGTCTTCACCTGCAGACTGAGCTCTGTTTGGAGTAATAACCTAACCATGACTACTGGTGCAAACCCATTTCCCACCACAGTTCAGGCTACATAGTTTAATTTTAGCCTCAACTATATTTGTTTTATGTTTTAGCCACTTTTTTGTACTTGTCAAGTGGCAGTACTGAACTAGGTAGGACATGTGGTCATTGACACTGATTTACGATATGAGCATTACTCTGCAGTTGCATGTAATAGCTGCTCGACATGGCAGCCATACGTCAGAAGGACTCAGCTGAGCAGTAGCACTGCGTCAGCAAAATTATATATGCCATCTGAGTGTGTCGTGTAAAAACACTGTCAGCACATTCACGTGGTGCTGTATAATATCAATTCTAACCAGTTTCTCTATACTGACATATGTCTTACTGACCTAGTTCAGGAAACACAAGTTTCAACGGTTGGAGGTGTAGAATCTTCAAATCTTGCAGATATTGGTAACACCAACAATTGTTCATGTATGTTTTCAAATATATTTAGTACCAGTAATTTAGTATGATATATAATATTTTGCGCATGTTTTGATGTTTAGAAACAAATTACATATCTAAATCTAATTTATATGTTGACATTGTAACAAGGTGTACTAGGCACTAGTCAGTAGTCACCAAGGAAGTGTCATCAGACATTTGTGTGTTGTCACTTGTCAGTTTCTGGCGTGTGTTGAGTCGGTGCTGCTACAAGTGATTATAAAATAGGAAAAGGACATCCTGGAGTTAGACGGTGAAAAAGTGATTTGGATACTTGAGACAAGTGCAGTGTGGCTGGTAAATTTAGAACGGACTTGAGTGTAAGGGGATATCTCCATGGCCCATTTAGTGGATGTATGACTGGCCGGATGATGACACTCTTTACAGTTGCAGCTGTAATAAAATATGGTGAGATACTAACAGTGGATTAATGTTTATTTTTTTATCAATATGTATTTCACAACCTTTTGCATCATTTTGTGTACGTGTACACCTTAAAGTATCTGACTTACTCTACTCTAATGTGGGTTTCTTATTTGATATTTTGCCTTTAGTGGACTGCCAATGTAAACGAACTTCAATTTTAAATTGAATATTAAACATGAACTGTTTTTTTCTCATAATGGCTACTAGTAACTTTGTCATGTTTTATTATCTAGTCTACATTTAATTGTTTGTCATGGTTAGGCCAGGTGCTTCCTTTTTCCTTGCCCGAATCTGGTCATCGGTGGTGAAGGTCAGGGCTTTATGCAGGATAAAATTATTGCCAGTCACACATGTTTTGGTGGACACATGGATGTTAACTGTTAAGCTAGTTTACAAACTTTCAGATGTTCCTGATGACCTGAAATGGGCTACAAACACACATATGACACCATTTACACTCACTTTCAAGGCATAACTAACAATATCTATGGTCTTTTTTTTTTTTTTGGCTCCTTCATTTTTACCCGTTCTACACGGGTAGAATATTCGTTTTTACCCGTTCAAATGACGGGTGGACGGGTCTCTAGATAAAGCTATGGTGAAGGTCTCACTGAACCGGCATAGTGTCTGTGGGCGACACTCCCCCATGTTTCCTTGGCCCCAGGACACACACACTCACACACACTCCTTATCAGGTCAAGTCCAGCATAAAACGTTGGCACAATTTGTATGTAGAGAGATTCTAATCATGTTGATTGGAAGTGGAGACATTGATGAATTGATTTGGACTATAAAATTATATAAGCCAAGGCTTGTGCTATAAATTAGAATACAATTGTCTCCGTTGGGTTTGTTGCTCACTGACAATTGAATTCATGCCATCTGGCAAAGCACTGTAGATTGGCAGTGACACACAATCGTTTCATACTTAATAAATTATCAGAAAGTGTAATTAACACTCTGGCAGTGTGCCAAGGCATGTTCACGATTTATTATAGTAATTCTTCTCAAAGAAAATCAATGCACATGCCATATTGGCATGAGGAAAAGCAGCACAGTGTATGATTTATTTTCCACTTTTATCTACGTACAGTAAAACATACATGTACACATAGGCCACAGCCATGTAAGTTAGGACTTAATAATTCACCAAAGCAAATGTACAGCTACTAGGTAGTTGTGGATTGAATTACTAAGCACTGCACCTGTTGGTTGGCAATGGTTGTTGGCTTGGTTTGGTTTCAGTATCAGAGTTACATCATCTCATTGTCTTGGCTGCAGCTCCATCTCATGATTCATTTCAAAGTGCAACTGGGATTGGTCAGATTGGTTCGAGATCTCAAATTGAAGGGTGTTTAGTATGTTCAATAGTGAGTGACCTTTCCACAAATTACTTTAAATAACTTTTCCAAATGTTCTTTAAAAAAATTGCTTTTTTGATATTGTTTTACTTATTGCCAGCTAATTATGTTTTATTTTTAGCGAAATTTACATGTAAATTATCATTATGTGTAATCTACATGTTCCCAAGTACTCGTGCTATGTGAACTTTTCATTAACCTACCGTCAAGAACATTTTGCTTTCACATGAAGTTGGGTAATGTTCATGTCTTTGTTATTCAATATTCTTCACCGCATTGAAACGAAAGTTTGTAGTTTTGACGACAGTCTGAAGAAGCTGCATTAATTCTGCAACTTGTGCATTCACGTAAACTGTCTTTCATTGTTAGTAGCCAGTGTCTGTGAAACCAGATGTGATCACTTATCAGCTGTCTTTCTCATCTTTCCTGAACAGTTCATGCTTTGTGTCATCACCTCAAAGGCTGCTACTACACGTGACACTAGAAGTCTCGCTTTTGTGCTGCCACAATCATCAGTAAAGAAATTGGGGAAAAAATCCCACTGGCAAATTATTGCGGGGTAATTTCAGCGCTGATAACATTGGGCTTCCCAGTGGCGTGGCTGTGCAAATGTCTGATGTTAAATCACTTAAATTACGCTTGCTGGGTCACAGGCGGCTTGGCCACGATGTAATTTATTGTTCCCGATGGTTGATTGTGTAAAAAATTGCTGTACCGCTCTGACCTAGAGACATGTAAATTGAGATCCAGGTAAGGCCAGTGTGTTAGTTATTTATAGTAAGTCGAAGCGAACTGCGCCCAGTTGGTAATATCAAGTGAGAGGCAGTTGGCCTGTAATGAGCGCCCAGGGAGTCGTGGATGGTGTTTTATAGGTGTACATAATTAGTAATGCCACTTTCGAGTCAAGATTGATCACTGCGAGGTTCTCTAGGTTTCGGTGCCCACCCGCGTGTAACAGTTTCCCCGCATAAATCTCGCTGCGCCTTGTCATAAATGCTGCAGCATAAAAACACTGGGCCGTTGAACACCAGAGAAACAGCATCGTGATATGACCAGAGGTTCCTCAGTGCGTTCTGTAATAAAACTGACAGCCAGCATGGAGCCCCTGGCAGATAGATGTATGGCAAAAAACTGCATCCATTTTTCCGCGTAGCTTTCATGTGGGATGCGCACTCGTCCCACTTCTGCGTTACTGCGTTGTCACTTTGCCCCGCGCTTCTGTGCTTTATGGATCAGTCGGCTGTGAGTACAGCGGGTAATCAGCTGGGTAATCAGCCGGGTAGTCTTTAATCTCCTACACCTGGGAAATATTATACAGCCTTGCTCTCTGCTTATATGGTGGAAGGAACCTTTGGAACAATTAGTGCCTGGATATTCCTGTGTCTCACTGTTCATTTGTCAAACTCTTCTTGGTTGGTGGGTCGGTTGCTTCCATGCTGCTTCTCTAATAAATTGTTCAGGCCGGCTCAAGTTCCCATGCAAGCATTTGTGCTGGGAGTGATCCATCTGTTGGTGTAGGTGTCATTTAATCCTTTAGAAGCACAGCCAATGGCCTCCGAGGGAGGGTTGTGTTAAAGAACACCAGCTGACTGAGCTGGCCCATACTGGCCATGAATGAGTGGCCTTGCAGGAGAGATGGATGACCCTCAGTCAGCTGACACAATCACAATGGCCAGAGAAGAGGTCAGTGTTACCAGTTAGACAGGTCTCACACAGCCTGGTGTCCTCTTGCTGCTTGTGCCAGTTGGACTTTGGTTTCATTCACAGCTCACACACAGAAGTCTCCTTGCTTTGATCTTTGAGCTGATGTCACCTGAAGTTGTGGCCTTAATTGGACTGTGACACTGCAGCCTCCAGAGTCCAGTGTCCCCACCCACTGGGACCTGGCCTGAGATAACACAAACCTGTCATGAAAGACGATCAATCTGTACAGCGAAATGCTGGATTGTTGGTTGTGGGCATGCTAGTTCGATTCCACCTGCTGCTGTTTAGAAACTTATGCAGTTTCGTTCATCATAGAGACACTAAAAGCCGGTGGTCCCTTCTATCTGGTGTCAATGCCAGGGGAAGTAAAATATCCCATGGGGGATGGGGGATGTGTAACCTGTATTGGCCTCACTAATTCTAGAGAAGGACAACTCCTACGTTAGCCCAAGTTGGGTCTGTTTGGAGGAAACCACCTGAGAGGACTAAAATATCATTTAAAGTTATAATTACAATTGAATGCGTCCAATTTTGTTTTAGAAACATATTTATACAATTATTAAGTTAAGATAAAATTTCAGGAGAAGAGAAGATTGTTGTTCAGCACCACCGATCCGCTATATTATATATAGTATGCACAAATATACAGCCAAGCTCAGTTTACTCCTTTTGATAATTCTTGAGGCTAGTATCTATGATGAGGGGTTTTGTCCGAGGGGGTTTTGTCCGGAAGGAGCTTATGTCTTGATGGAGTTATGTATAGAGGGGTTTTGTCCGAGGGGGTTTTGTTGATGATATAATATATTTATTCAGGATAGCTCAGCTAAATACAGTGCACATTAAAATATACACTAGATTTCTTTTCAGTGAGGTCCTCAGTGAGGTCCTCATGTTCTACCTTCCTCTGTGACACACTTGTAATGTGTCCTTGTAGTACTTCCTAGTGTGGATAGTTCTTACAACAAGGTCACTGTTGGTGAGACACCTGTACAGAGAGAAATCAATTTAAAAGGCAAAATCAGGTTTATGAGCTCATCAAAATGTTAGTGACACAGTCCCCAGCAGTCATGAGGCTGTGTGATTACACTCATGATGACATAATAGCACACTGCCATTTTTAGAAGATTGTGCCTTGGTTAAAGTGCAATCACCTTTACAAGTTAACATTGTCCACCATTCCTGCTTGAGTAATAAGTTAGATAAAAACCTGGAAAGCCATCTTCTCTGTCAGTGGGTGTGTACTGTGTAGATAGTGCCGTCCGTCCGTCCGTCCGTCCGTCCGTCCGTCCGTCCGTCCGTCCGTCCGTCCGTCCAGAGGATGGGCACTTTATTATTATAACACGTCTAGTTCTCTAATACTGTCGTGTCTGTATTATGTTTACATTAAAAACACAATTATTTTGAGAAAATCTGCAGTTGACTATAATTCACCTCTTAAAACATCAAAGAAGTACATGTATGTAGAAACTAAGTTTACTATAATGTTAAAAATGAAAATGTCAAACAACATTAATTAGATGAAAGTGTATAATGTTGAGTTTTAAAATGTAATGGAAAGTTCCATTTCTTACCACTGACTTTGTGAATGTGTCATTGGTGACTGATCACATTGGTGACTGATCACATTGGTGACTGGTCACATTGGTGACTGGTCACATTGGTGACTGGCCACATTGGTGACTGATCACGTGCCACATTAAGTTGAACAGGTGAGAGTGTCAATGATGTCATCGCCATCATGGTCTATGACAGCACGATCACGCCACTGTCGCTGGCCTTGTGTGTGTCGCTGTCCTTGTACTCACTGTGTGAATCAGCCCTGTTAACCTTGTCTCTTCTACATTTATCTTCACGCCTTCATCTGTTGATCCAGTAGCTTTATCTCCTGTACATCACTTGGTTATGTCAGGAGTCTGCATGGTCCTGGCAGCACAGTTTTGTGAGCAAACCTGTACTATTGCCTGGGTCTGTTTCTCTAAGATAATCAGCTCTTAAGTGAAAAACTATCATTAAATAAAATCTGTTGTTAATTGTAGTGTTGTTTTAAAATTTGCGAAGTGGAAGAGGAAACTATTTCTGAGACACACTGACCCAGTGAAACTATTTCTGTCACACGTTGGTGACAGTCTCCCTGTGGTGCTTCCTGGTGTGGACACTTGACAGGTTCTAATTAGTCAACAAGTCAACAGAGATCACTAATAAATATAAGTAAATAAGTTTAAAGAGCAATGTCAAGTTTATGAGCCCATATGAAGTTTTTATTAGTAAAACGGTCCCCCATATTAGTCAAGGCTGTTATGAATGTCCTTGAAATCATGTAGGTGGGGCAGATGAGGTAATGCATCAGCTGTTGTCCTGTCTATAATGGTGACAATGATGTGCTTACTGAGTCACCAGCTGTCATTGCCCTGCCAACTATTACAACTCCATCATCAAGTCATTTAGCCCTTTGGCCATTGCAGACCAAGATTGGTGACGTTCAGTTCTGTTGTAGTGTTTCCATAGTATACTACAGACTGTAATGAAAGAGAAACTAAACTATTATATTTTGACTGAAGACTGCTTTATGGTCCCACCCTCACAGGCTGCTAACATTGCTTCACCCTCACAGGCTGTTGCATTGCTTAACCCTCACAGGCTGTTGCATTGCTTCACCCTCACAGGCTGTTGCATTGCTTCACCCTCACAGGCTGTTGCATTGCTTCACCCTCACAGGCTGCTACATTGCTTCACCCTCACAGGCTGCTACATTGCTTAAAGGGAAAACAAAGTCAATGTTTGAATCATATGGGATTAACAGAGTGAATAAAAAGTAACAACTTCCAACAACAATCATATTTTTAACGTCAGTGGTTTACCAGGAAAAAAATGTAAAACACATAGACATAGAAAGTCTACAGACTACGCCATTTTAGAAACAAAATGACGTCAGAGAGTCTTCTTGGTCGGCGTGAACTGTGCATGCATGTTATTATCTGTTACTTTCTAACCTAACCACGAAAACGACCGCCAACAGCCGCCAAACTTCTCCCCACATTTCTTACATACATATACATACACTACATTACAAAAAAATCACTTGTATTCGTCTAACGAAGAAAATTCATAACAGAAACGCAAATCTTGGCGAACGGCAACTCGACAACTTCGACTACCGTAAACTCGCTATTATAAGTTAGCTTTACACAAAATACCGCTAGATGGCGCGCGAATATTTATTAACCTTACTGCATTCGCACGCGCGAATTAGTTTAATTAATTGTAAATAATATAATAATAATTAGCTGCATCACTATGATCTACAGAAAATGTTAAACGGCAAACTAAGGCAACGCTTTGGTGATATGAGTCTAATAGAGTTGATAAAAAATAACAATTTAATATACAAATATAAAATTTTATTAGTTTATTTTATATAGCGCCAAATCCACAATTCTCTTCTCTTCTATTCAACATACTGTTATTAAAGTATATGCAATAATAAGAATGCTACCCACAGGTAATATTTTATAATAAATATTAAAAATACATGTGTCTGCATAATTATCCAAAATTGCCTATTAGTTATAAAAGAAAAAGGAAATTACGTGTTTTTCAATTAAGTCACATTGTTTATTTCATCAATATTTCTATAAACATCCCGCGTGTACTGTGAGCATGCAAGCTTATATTACATAAGCGATGTTTTAACAATAATAACTAAAACAATAACATGTTAATATTACTGTTTTTAAATCCTTCTTTTTCTACCACCATAATATTTCCCATATATTCATATTCCTTTTTACATTTTAGAGATTTATTGTTCCGATAATTAATAAAGTGTCTTGTTCAAAAATAATAATTATTACATATCTGATGGTGGAAATGTCATTCATGAGTAGAACAAATAGCTTCAGTAATATGTTCTTATGCATAATGGTTGTGTATGTGCTGAATAAAAATTATTATTACGTCGTACTTATTTTACTACTTTAATTATTTATTACTATTAACCATACTTTTATATTCATTTATTTCAATTGTTGTTATGTAATTTGTATGTTTATTTATGACTGATAGGTCAGCTTAGTTAATGATATAGAAACATGTATTTTCATTATTTATTTTTAAATAATATTATCTGTGAGTAGTTTTCTCTTTATTGTATTTTTAATAGCATTATTTTGTGAAGCGCCACAAACAATTATGGATGTGGCGCTACATAAATAAAATATTATATTATAATAAAAACAATTGTTTGTTTATTTAATATAGCGCCACATCCAATTTAAACTTGTTCATAGCGTTTTACATACATTAAAATGCTAAACAACAAATACACACCAGAAGAAAAAAAACATAAATATACTAGAAACATATATGAACAATTATAAAAATAAAATATCAATATAAAAATAATAAAACTTATAATTTCCTGCAAATCATAGTGATGATAATAATTTATTATTATTATTATATTATTTATAAGTAATTAAACTATTTCGCGCGTGTGAAGTAAAACAATTAAATATTCGCAGTCAGAAACGTGGCGTCTAGCGGTATTTTGTGTAAAGCTTTTAAAAGCGATTTTACGGTACCGCTGAGCGGCCGAACAAGTTGTACTCGAGGTCTGCGCGTTTTTGTGTGTGAATTTTCTTCGTCAGAGGAATGCAAGAGATTTTATTACATAATGTAGTGTATGCATATGTATGTAAGATATGTGAGGAGAAGTTTGGCGGCTGTTGGTGGTCGTTTTGATGGTTAGGTCAATCAAATCGGGTCGTCTAGGATCCGCGCTGTGTCTGTGACTGTCCAAACGAATCCACCGAACCACTGTTTCAGTTCTGCTCGATTCATAGGTTAACAAGAAGACATCTTACTGATACTGTCTTTCACTGTACTATAAGCGTTTGAGGAACAGTGTGGCATATTGATGTCGCGATTTCGTTGTAAACCGACGTAAGGCAACTTTTAGCGTACCGCTTGGCTCTCTGTTATGACAGCTGAACCAGCAGACGACTCTCTGACGTATTACTTTTCCAAACTGCTGGGTTGTGATTGGTTGCAAGATCCAAGATGGGCCGGTTCATGGTGTCGGTGATTTAGCTAGATTTTCCCACTTTAAGACCACTTTCTGAGGTAACCACTAAGGTGAAAAATTGGATTGTAGATGCAAATGATTAGCTAGTGTAAACTCTTTTAGGTGCATAACACTAAACTGTAGCCTTTTTTTTCACTTTAACCCTCACAGGCTGTTGCATTGCTTCACCCTCACAGGCTGCTACATTGCTTCACCCTCACAGGCTGTTGTGTGGTCCCACCCTCACAGGCTGCTGTGTGGTCCCACCCTCACAGGCTGCTATATGGCCCCACTCTCAGAGACTGCTGTATGGTTGCATCCTCAAAGGTCGCCCACATATAGGCTATAATATGGCCCCACTCTATCATGCCAATCTTTTTTTACGGCTTTAATAGTGTTTCATGTCTAAATCTACTATCCTTGTCTTGTAAGTACCTGCTGTATGGATACACATGTGATTTAGTGTGACAAATGTCTTCAGTAGCATTGTAATGATGGTAATCATGATTTAATATCATTTAATACATTGTTATCAAGATTTCTGTGGTTTTTGGTAACACTGCCAAATCTTTTATATTAGCATTTGTGGGTTATGCTATACATTGTGGCAATGGCAATTTATCACGTCATGTGTTACCTACACGTAATGTATAATAGGTTCAGTGATTCATTTTTGCTGGATGTGTTTCTGTTCATAATTATGCCTAATGAATATTTTTTGTTGGGACTCCTGAGGTCAAGTTCTTGAGTATATTGTTGTTTCTGACTTACCTTAATAGTTGCCAGTTCTAGATGTTTGTTTAAACAGCTAGTATACCTATTTATAAACTACTTTGTTGTTGAAACTTTTATGTGAAATGATGGAGTTAACAACCTGGAAAGGAAGGCTGTATTCAGTGGCCACAACCAGTGAGGGCTGTAGTGTTGTGTTGTGTTGTACTGAATTGGTTAAGACATTAAGTACCCCTTGATGGTGGCTGACTGCTTTGATCAAGTCTTTGGTAGTGATCATTTGGCTTACTCGGGTACAGTGCATTGTAAGAGGGAGAGAAATACACAAGTATTGTCCTTGCATTGGTTTATGGGGTTGGCATAAACCAGGTGACGTAACTCTAGTCATTATGTTGCCATAACCATTTGTGTTCATGGAAAGTAGTAATTTTATTAAAACTGTATGCATTCGGAGAGTTTGATAACACTGGCATCGATTCGATGTGTACAATGTTTCACAGGTATTTCACATAATAATGAAGAGTTGGTCCACCACATACAATTTAAAATTATTGTGTGAAGTTATTTTATGGTTATATAAAAGCACCATAAAAGCACCAATTATTATTACAATTCTGTGCATCCACTGCCATCTGGCTAGTAAACAAACTACAGAATATGTTCCAAGTAGGCACAGGAAGGTAATAATCACATCCTTAGAACAGCAGCGGACAATAAAAGGAAGATTATAAAGCAACAAACATGACATGTAAACCAAGTGAAGAGACAGTACAAGACTTGTAGGTCAAGTACTGAGAACATGAAAGAAAGAACAACTTGTAATGACTGTAGGTCAAGTAATGGGAACATGAAAGATAGAACAACTTGTAATGACTGTAGGTCAAGTACTGAGAACATGAAAGAAAAAACAACTTGTAATGACTGTAGGTCAAGTAATGGGAACATGAAAGATAGAACAACTTGTAATGACTGTAGGTCAAGTATTGAGAACATGAAAGAAAAAACAACTTGTAATGACTGTAGGTCAAGTACTGAGAACATGAAAGAAAGAAAGAACAACTTGTAATGACTGTAGGTCAAGTACTGAGAACATGAAAGAAAGAAAGAACAACTTGCAATGACTGTAGGTCAAGTAATGGGAACATGAAAGATAGAACAACTTGTAATGACTGTAGGTCAAGTACTGAGAACATGAAAGAAAGAAAGAACAACTTGTAATGACTGTAGGTCAAGTAATGGGAACATGAAAGATAGAACAACTTGTAATGACTGTAGGTCAAGTACTGAGAACATGAAAGAAAAAACAACTTGTAATGAATGTAGGTCAAGTACTGAGAACATGAAAGAAAGAAAGAACAACTTGTAATGACTGTAGGTCAAGTAATGAGAACATGAAAGAAAGAACAACTTGTAATGACTGTAGGTCAAGTAATGGGAACATGAAAGATAGAACAACTTGTAATGACTGTAGGTCAAGTAATGGGAACATGAAAGAAAGAACAACTTGTAATGACTGTAGGTCAAGTACTGAGAACATGAAAGAAAGAAAGAACAACTTGTAATGACTGTAGGTCAAGTAATGAGAACATGAAAGAAAGAAAGAACAACTTGTAATGACTGTAGGTCAAGTAATGAGAACATGAAAGAAAGAAAGAACAACTTGTAATGACTGTAGGTCAAGTAATGAGAACATGAAAGAAAGAAAGAACAACTTGTAATGACTGTAGGTCAAGTAATGAGAACATGAAAGAAAGAAAGAACAACTTGTAATGACTGTAGGTCAAGTACTGAGAACATGAAAGAAAGAAAGAACAACTTGTAATGACTGTAGGTCAAGTAATGAGAACATGAAAGAAAGAAAGAACAACTTGTAATGACTGTAGGTCAAGTACTGAGAACATGAAAGAAAGAAAGAACAACTTGCAATGACTGTAGGTCAAGTACTGAGAACATGAAAGAAAGAAAAAACAACTTGTAATGACTGTAGGTCAAGTAATGAGAACATGAAAGAAAGAAAAAACAACTTGTAATGACTGTAGGTCAAGTAATGGGAACATGAAAGATAGAACAACTTGTAATGACTGTAGGTCAAGTAATGGACCATGAAAGATAGAACAACTTGTAATGACTGTAGGTCAAGTAATGGACCATGAAAGATAGAACAACTTGTAATGACTGTAGGTCAAGTAATGGACCATGAAAGATAGAACAACTTGTAATGACTGTAGGTCAAGTAATGGACCATGAAAGATAGAACAACTTGTAATGACTGTAGGTCAAGTAATGAGAACATGAAAGATAGAACAACTTGTAATGACTGTAGGTCAAGTAATGAGAACATGAAAGAAAGAAAGAACAACTTGTAATGACTGTAGGTCAAGTAACGAGAACATGAAAGAAAGAAAGAACAACTTGTAATGACTGTAGGTCAAGTAATGAGAACATGAAAGAAAGAAAGAACAACTTGTAATGACTGTAGGTCAAGTAATGAGAACATGAAAGAAAGAACAACTTGTAATGACTGTAGGTCAAGTAATGGGAACATGAAAGATAGAACAACTTGTAATGACTGTAGGTCAAGTAATGGGAACATGAAAGATAGAACAACTTGTAATGACTGTAGGTCAAGTACTGAGAACATGAAAGAAAAAAACAACTTGTAATGACTGTAGGTCAAGTACTGAGAACATGAAAGAAAGAAAGAACAACTTGTAATGACTGTAGGTCAAGTAATGAGAACATGAAAGAAAGAAAGAACAACTTGCAATGACTGTAGGTCAAGTACTGAGAACATGAAAGAAAAAACAACTTGTAATGACTGTAGGTCAAGTAATGAGAACATGAAAGAAAGAAAAAACAACTTGTAATGACTGTAGGTCAAGTAATGGACCATGAAAGATAGAACAACTTGTAATGACTGTAGGTCAAGTAATGGACCATGAAAGATAGAACAACTTGTAATGACTGTAGGTCAAGTAATGGACCATGAAAGATAGAACAACTTGTAATGACTGTAGGTCAAGTAATGGACCATGAAAGATAGAACAACTTGTAATGACTGTAGGTCAAGTAATGGACCATGAAAGATAGAACAACTTGTAATGACTGTAGGTCAAGTAATGGACCATGAAAGATAGAACAACTTGTAATGACTGTAGGTCAAGTAATGGACCATGAAAGATAGAACAACTTGTAATGACTGTAGGTCAAGTAATGGACCATGAAAGATAGAACAACTTGTAATGAATGTAGGTCAAGTAATGGACCATGAAAGATAGAACAACTTGTAATGACTGTAGGTCAAGTACTGAGAACATGAAAGAAAGAAAGAACAACTTGTAATGACTGTAGGTCAAGTACTGAGAACATGAAAGAAAGAAAGAACAACTTGTAATGACTGTAGGTCAAGTAATGGACCATGAAAGATAGAACAACTTGTAATGACTGTAGGTCAAGTAATGAGAACATGAAAGAAAAAACAACTTGTAATGACTGTAGGTCAAGTAATGAGAACATGAAAGATAGAACAACTTGTAATGACTGTAGGTCAAGTAATGAGAACATGAAAGAAAGAAAGAACAACTTGTAATGACTGTAGGTCAAGTAATGAGAACATGAAAGAAAGAAAGAACAACTTGTAATGACTGTAGGTCAAGTACTGAGAACATGAAAGAAAAAACAACTTGTAATGACTGTAGGTCAAGTAATGGGAACATGAAAGGTAGAACAACTTGTAATGACTGTAAGTCAAGTACTGAGAACACGAAAGAAAGAACAACTTGTAATGACTGTAGGTCAAGTAATGAGAACATGAAAGAAAGAAAGAACAACTTGTAATGACTGTAGGTCAAGTAATGGGAACATGAAAGATAGAACAACTTGTAATGACTGTAGGTCAAGTAATGAGAACATGAAAGAAAGAAAAAACAACTTGTAATGACTGTAGGTCAAGTAATGGGAACATGAAAGAAAGAACAACTTGTAATGACTGTAGGTCAAGTAATGAGAACATGAAAGAAAGAAAGAACAACTTGTAATGACTGTAGGTCAAGTAATGAGAACATGAAAGAAAGAAAGAACAACTTGTAATGACTGTAGGTCAAGTAATGAGAACATGAAAGAAAGAAAGAACAACTTGTAATGACTGTAGGTCAAGTAATGAGAACATGAAAGAAAGAAAGAACAACTTGTAATGACTGTAGGTCAAGTACTGAGAACATGAAAGAAAGAACAACTTGTAATGACTGTAGGTCAAGTACTGAGAACATGAAAGAAAGAACAACTTGTAATGACTGGTATGATTGAGAGAAAAGAAGCGTAGTTAGTTGGCATAGAATCAAAATCCCGGAGTCTGACTAGCATCTTGTCTACGAAGATGTTGCACGACTCGTACAGCCAGGGAAATTGAATGCCATGTTGGACCATCATCACCTTTGCACCATCACAGCTTCACATGCAACAGAAGTGACAACTAATGATGATGTAACTGCATCAATTATGACTACAAATGAATGTTGTGACCAGGCATCATGTGATCACTGACAAAATGCTGTAAACCTGTTCCATTGAGTGGTTTTGTAGTAAGATTATCTCGAATGAAGTTGTCGAAAATAATACTAGTAGACTGTTAAAAGCTATATGTAGTCATGTAATATGTGAGAGTGTGATTATTTGGGGAGCAACTGTTTGTGTGCAGGATGATTGATTTGCATGGACCCGTAATCTAACATACAGAACATTGAAAATTTATAACAGATTTTTGCATTTGTAAGATTCTGTACTGCTGATATGTTTGAGGTAAACCTTAAATGCTGCCTTCTACCTTGCAGCCACGAATGCACACAGTGGCACACACACGCACACGCAACTAAATAAATACCAATACTGATGTTAGAGGTACTTGTTTTATTTTCTTGACATCTGATGCATGCATTGGTGGGTGCTTGCATAACTGCCTGTGTGTGTGTGTGTGTGTGTGTGTGTGTGTGTGTGTGTGTGTGTGTGTGTGTGTGTGTGTGTGTGTGTGTGTGTGTGTGTGTGTGTGTGTGTGTGTGTGTGTGTGTGTGTGTGTGTGTGTGTGTGTGTGTGTGTGTGTGTGTGTGTGTGTGTGTGTGTGTGTGTGTGTGTGTGTGTGTGTGTGTGTGTGTGTGTGTGTGTGTGTGTGTGTGTGTGTGTGTGTGTGTGTGTGTGTGTGTGTGTGTGTGTGTGTGTGTGTGTGTGTGTGTGTGTGTGTGTGTGTGTGTGTGTGTGTGTGTGTGTGTGTGTGTGTGTGTGTGTGTGTGTGTGTGTGTGTGTGTGTGTGTGTGTGTGTGTGTGTGTGTGTGTGTGTGTGTGTGTGTGTGTGTGTGTGTGTGTGTGTGTGTGTGTGTGTGTGTGTGTGTGTGTGTGTGTGTGTGTGTGTGTGTGTGTGTGTGTGTGTGTGTGTGTGTGTGTGTGTGTGTGTGTGTGTGTGTGTGTGTGTGTGTGTGTGTGTGTGTGTGTGTGTGTGTGTGTGTGTGTGTGTGTGTGTGTGTGTGTGTGTGTGTGTGTGTGTGTGTGTGTGTGTGTGTGTGTGTGTGTGTGTGTGTGTGTGTGTGTGTGTGTGTGTGTGTGTGTGCCTTGGTACATGTGTGGGTGGCTGTCCTGTGGGGTTCTGTCTGTCTGTCTGTCTGTCTGTCCCCCAGCTGACTCGTGGCCACCCTGGAGATGTTAGTGTTTGAAGAAGCAGTTTGTGCTGGAGTGGCCTGAGAGGCAGACCTTCTCACATGGACACTCACAATGCACAGCCAGAGCCGAGTTGAACATGGTGCAGGTTATTTATAGGCTGACCTTGATAGCGATTAAGTGTGCCTGTGGATGTAGGTCACCCGATGTCAGCTGTTCTCTAGCGGCACAGGCACACCGCTTCAGCTGCGGCTCAGTGCCTTCAGCAGGGCTGTTATTGTTCTCAAGCCAACATTCAATCACTTAATCAGCTTAATGCAACACTGCATATAGGTCAGTGGTTGCCTGCTGCAGTGTAGTCACTGTGAGTGTGACTGTGAGTGTACTCACTTAGCACCAACCCACTGAACCCTTCCAGTCAGGTAGAACTTTCTCCCACGGCCAGCTGGTCATTTGGTCACTCGTGGCGGTGCATGACCGGTCATTCTGCCAACATTCATCTCAGCTTATTAGACAGAGCTGGGTTTTATTCTGACGGGTTGAAATGTTTCCTACCATGTTGATCTGCATCATATATAATACATCATGTGACACTTAGATATTGTTTTACTTGCAGTGCACCTTGGGACATTGACTTGTGTAAGTTGTGTTAATGCCATAAAACATAGAGTGCAGACATTACATAACTTGTGTAATCAGCACATTTCCTTACAGTGGACTGTACAGTCAGTCATTATATAATTGAGGGTAGGGTAGGTAGGGTAGGCTAGGACCTGTCACCACTCTCCGCTGGATGCTTCCTTGTTGGGGTGAGAGAAAGTGCACTGTGATGTAATGTGTGGGTTGGCGTGCTTCCCTTATCAGTCACTGCCAGAGACTGGTGATTTCAGGGGTGGTCCCATAAGTGCCAAAGCATCAAGTAGGGGTGAGTTTGGTCACCATTAGGTATCACAGGGAAATACATTGCTACAGTTGCACCACCTGGTGAGGGAAACATGAATGCACTTTTGTAAAAAGTCGCAAGCATTACACCAGAATGTAACATTTGTGTGTGTTGGATGGTTTAACCAGACAATACTAACTAAATGCAGACTAAATGAGACCCTCCATTTCTTTGCATTGAATTCAATCCCTGATCAAAGTACTCTTGAAGGGGTCTCTCTTATTTTCAAATAAGGTTGCCATATTAGATCAGTGTTTGGATTGTCACAGGTAAAAAGCATTACTTCCTACGTTTTCCTTAACTAACTGTGTTAGATATCAGCACCAACATCATTGCGATGGGATTTCCAGCAGAGAAGCTGGAAGGAGTGTACAGAAACAACATAGAGGATGTGGTGAGGTAAGTGTCACTTCTATATATTACAACATAGAGGATGTGGTGAGGTAAGTGTCACTTCTATATATTAAACAACATAGAGGATGTGGTGAGGTAAGTGTCACTTCTATATATTAAACAACATAGAGGATGTGGTGAGGTAAGTGTCACTTCACTTCTATATATTAAACAACATAGAGGATGTGGTGAGGTAAGTGTCACTTCACTTCTATATATTAAACAACATAGAGGATGTGGTGAGGTAAGTGTCACTTCACTTCTATATATTAAACAACATAGAGGATGTGGTGAGGTAAGTGTCACTTCACTTCTATATATTAAACAACATAGAGGATGTGGTGAGGTAAGTGTCACTTCACTTCTATATATTAAACAACATAGAGGATGTGGTGAGGTAAGTGTCACTTCACTTCTATATATTAAACAACATAGAGGATGTGGTGAGGTAAGTGTCACTTCACTTCTACTTCTATGCTATATTATTTCAGCATATATTATTTCAAAATTGTTTTTCAAGAGGTTGAAATATAATTTAAGCAGATCCTTCAAATGATTCAAGTTTAATGTTTGTTTCATATGTGTATATATATGTGTGTGTTTGTGCGTATAGTGATTAAGTAACTATCACTCATCATCAGTATTAATTCGGTACTTTTATATTAGTTTTTCTAAAGTTATATAAATATATTGTGCCAAGTTATCAAATAAAAATCTATTTTAGTTTACACAAAACATACACCAACTGTTTAATGTAGACATATTCACACTAGTCACACAATAAAATAAAACTGAGTTGCAATTTTTTTATTATTTGTGTCACATTAAGTATGTGCTAATTGTACATATACTGCGTAATTGCAGGTCCTAGTTTGGGAACACTTATGTGCAAACTACACTAGTGAAAATAGTATAGTTTATCCCTTCAAAAAATTAACAACAACCATTTGGACAGGAAAGAAAGTTCTGTAGGCTTTATGTCACCAGCATGCTAAAATACTTGTGCACAATAACATGTATATCATGTGTATATGTACACGATATTAAACAGTTTAATATTTATTTATATATTATGTAAATACTGTGATATAAGTAGCACACATTAAATATTGGCTATCTATGGAAAAAACCAGAGAGTGTCATTGTGTGTCAATTGCTGTGTGAAGGAAGGCACATGACAGAGTGAGCCGCCCGCACTAAGCCCTGTCACTGCCTGAGTGTTGACCTACAAAGGTCCTGTCTCACAAAGGAGATCCAGCTGACACCTGAAATAATCTCCAGGGGGTGCTCTGTGTGAACATTTCTCATTGAAAGGCTGTCAGATAACCACTTTGGCGTCCCCTCCATTCAGCCCAAGACATGGTCAGGTCTTTTCACGAGTGGAAAACATTTGGTGTGAATTTCAAGAAACACGACCTCCGTTTGGCCGGTTGGGAGTGAGCTGGAGATAAGGAGTACATGGCTCTTGTTGACCAACTCACTGTGGGACAGGATGCGCTTTGTAGTGTAAAGGAAGTGAGGGCCTGGCTGCTGGCTGCTGGCTGCTAGCTGCTGCCTGCACTCACTCAGGTGGGTGACTGAGGTCACTGGGTTTCTAGAGCAACCACCAAGTGCCTGAGGGCCTCTTGTGGTGGTGGGCTCAGATACACTGTCAGGCCACTATTGGTCGTGGGGGGTGGGCTGATGAAATATTGTGGGTTATCATGGCCACTATCAAAGGCAAGGTAGCGTTGTGGTGTCGCACCACTCCTTGTCACCAGGATGTCCTGGCAGCGTGGCCTCGAGTCATCTGTGTGAGCCATCATGTGAAACAGCGTTAAACATACAATAACCTTTGTTTTTTTGTCACTTTCATGGTATATAATAAGTGTTAATGAGACAATGTTCACAATCAATTTGAGGTCAGTCTGACCTGTTTTTAGTAAGTGGTATGTATATTATAAGTTGCTACAACACATAATGACAATCAAGAAAATCTGAGGTTACCCAATTAGATTAGACAAGGTCAGGTTAAATAACTTTAACATTATGTGTCACATTCCTTACATGTATATCACGCAGTGAAATGGTAACCTGAACTCTGCAACATAGACCCTCACGCCAAACTTCAGTGAATTTTGTTTCATTTATTGTATATTCAAGCTGTGTAGTTGAATACAGCTCACGAAAAACAGGATTTGACTGTTCAACAAGATAATAAAATAAACGCGTGTTCATCAGCTCTATATTTGAACATCATTGTAGCAATTTTAGAAAGGGATTGATCAATCATAATGATATGTCCTGTTACCATGTTTTTTCTGTATATAGCCAAGTGAAATATTAACCAGACTTCATTAACTATTCAGTGTAACTCATATGTGACTGGCTTCGTAGAAGTGGCGGTTATTCACCTTTGAACAGCTGTAGGCTATAAATAATTGGTAACCAAGATTCATTACAACCTGTTAATATTGTGTTCTGATACAGACACTCACTAAACCACATTTTATGGCGTAGCATTTTGTGGTGCAGAAACCATGTATGCCAGTGACTCAGGCAACATCAATTCAAACACTGGTTTTTGTCTCATCCTGAAAAGTTCCGAAAATAGTCATTTTCTGTACGTATTATTTTTGTGAATTCAAATGCACACAACAAATGAAACAAAATGTTTGTTTCCATGTACTGTATCTTGCTGGACAGCCGAGAATTACGGTAGATCAACAGCAAAACCATGTACAACAATAAAATAATTATAATTACTTCTTGATGCCTAGTATCGTTTTGGCCAATGAAGGTTGGAATCTGTCGACTTGGTGTAGATGACAGTAGTCATGGGTGATTCATGGCACCTGATGGTACCAAGGGTACACATGGTTTGATTGATGACAGGTTCCTATTATTAGTTTTATTCAGTGCAATGAACCTATGTTCCCCTGTTGCTTTCAGTGGCTATTTTGGCATAGAATGACGAAAGCACTTGCTATATAAATATCATTATCGATTTTGTGCTCCCAAGTTGAGCGTTTCCATGAAGGGCCTGACCTGATACATGTGCAGTGACCGCAGTCATTGTCCACCTGTAACACAGGTCAATGACCTCTACTGTGACTGTCATGTGACAGCAAGGGGCTGGGGTATTAATGCATTATTACTTTGCTTCTCTCCCACTGCCCCAAGTGCAGGCAAGATGGTGATACGTTACCAACCAAAGCCAGCCACTGTTATAAGTGTCACGTATGGGGCTCTGTGGCACAGTAAACAGAACATCGCACTCAATCCACAGGTCCCAGGCTTGAGTCATGTTCTACCATGTCGTTCATTTGGCAAGTTTGTTCAGTTTACGTTGCTCTAGTTCACTCGGCTGTATGAATGAGTAAATGGGTGTGCATACAAATACTAGTTATGCATTAATTGCAGCATGTCTGAATGCTTCCTAGACTGGACACAGAAGTCAAGATGGTGGTCAGTTAAGCAAGTCTGACAGGGAAGCAGACAGTGTGAAATGCTCTCAGTTGTCCTAGCAACTGGGTAATATCAGAACTTACCATCACAGTATGCGTGTTTGTATGCGCATAGTGTATAGTGGGCACTCATGTCGGATCACAATAGATTTTGCTTTAATGGGGCCATTATTATTGTAACCTAGGCTGTGTTGGATGGTTAATTTAAATGTAGATTTTCTGTAAACTGTCTTGTGACATTAAATAACTTACCTTATGTGGCTATGTTATGAAAATGTTATAATTATATTGTTTTTTCAGAAAATTACCCAAATATGATACACCTAGTGGCAATTGTTTTAATATTGCATTCTGCAAACCTTCATAAATCCATGAGCTACAGTGTTTATTTCATGAGAAGTCATTCACTGTGCTGCACCAAACAGTCCCATGCAAAAGTAGTAAAGTACTGGAGAAATTCACACATCACGCGCAATTGTCATTTACTTGTCGATTCCTTCAGTAGGCAATGAATGGTGTAGGACCACTAAATGTATGATGTGGTCTATGGGTCGGTGGCCAGCTGACTCTACCAGTGCACAGAGGACACTGAGTCAGGCAGCTGTCTATCTAGATACACTGATACAGACGCTAGATAAGGTACAAGGTTTGCTCCATCCAGCGTTTACTATCAGGCTATATTGAGCTGCAGTCACTGTGAGGCTGTGAAGGCAGCGGCAGGGTTGGATCCAGGGGTGCTGTGTGCAGCACTAGGGGTGCTGTGTGCAGCACTGGACATTGGTCCAGTTTCCATGAACAAGCATCACACTTGGTTTTGTTGGATGAATTTTGAAAGTCAAGAGGTTGATTGTCACTCCATTTTGGTACTCATGCCTTTATGCAGGATTATTTTTTTGCTAGTCCAAAATGTCCAAGTAGATATGTGTCTTTGTGCATGTGTTAACACAATTGAGTGCAAATGCGCACGGTGTGAATAATCTAAAACTTTTTATTATCTTCAAATTTTTACCCATCCATTTATCCGTTAACTCAAATTTGTCCTGTCCAAAGTAAATTGTACCGGTCCAAATGACAGGTGGACTGGTATCTAGGTTAAGATATGTAGTTATTATAATGGCACCAATGGAATGCTGTTACCAAACAAATAATTAAACACAGCCTGTTATACAATTTAGCACAAAAAATACAAAAAGCAGCTGACGTATTACTGGTGACACCCTATGACACACTGACTTCACTGAGTGTCCCCGTGGAGCATTCTCGTGTGAACATTTTTCAGTACACAAGATCACTATGACACTGCCAAGGAGAGAAAGTGATTTTAAAGAACAAAATCAGGCTTGTAATCTCATAATAATAGTGAAACAGCCGTCTAGTCTTGTGATTTGTGCCAAATACTGGGGGGTTTTGGGGGAAGCAGCATCCTTCCTCATCGACTAGTTTGTACAATAGCCTATCAAGCACTCTCATCTACACAACCAGCATTCTAAATTCGATGCTAACTCCAGCAAGAAATTCCAAACAGCTACACACAACCAGTAGTAACCCTCTTTACATTCCTCGGCTGAAAACGAAAGCTGGAACCCGAGCTTTCTCCGTTGCCGCACCAACGGTGTGGAATTCGCTTCCTACCAATGTTAAATCAGAAGGTAATATAGTTTCATTCCGGCGATGTCTAAAAACTTATGTCTTTAATGCTGCCTATCCTCCTTAGCCTCCTAGCTTCATCCATCCATTGATGACTCATGCATTGTCTTACGATTACAAGTTTGTTTTGTTTTTGTCGCGCCACAGAGCTTGATCTTCGAGGATATTGGCGCAAAAGAAGTCATCGTTATCATTAGTTCATCTCCTGCTTCATCCCCCGTATTAGTTGATGATGTTGTAACTTCCATATGCCAGTCTCCTCAAGGTTTCTTCCACATACTTGTTGGCGCTGCTTGTCACAGGGTGATCCATGTCTAGTAAACAAGTGTTGTATGTAAGTAAAACTATGGTAAATAACTTACATGTTAGGGCTGGTTGACACTTGAGTGATGGATCACGAGGTGAATCACCAGGTAACATCTGTGTGGGTGTGACACACAGAAACAACAGTGACATGGCGGGTTGGGACTAGTACTAGTTGGTACCATTGGTGGGACGGCACTGACACAAGTGACTCTGCTCATCCTGTTGGATCCTGTAGCACCCGGTTTTGGCAGGAGAATATCAGTTTCTGGACTTTCTGCGACACTGTCTCTTGACATGGGCTTTCTGTGACACTTCTCTTGACACGGGCTTTCTGTGACACTGTCTCTTGACACAGGCTTTCTGTGACACTGTCTCTTGACACGGGCTTTCTGTGACACTGTCTCTTGACACAGGCTTTCTGTGACACTGTCTCTTGACACAGGCTTTCTGTGACACTGTCTCTTGACACGGGCTTTCTGTTACAGTGTCCCTTGACATGGGCTTTCTGTGACACAGTCTCTTGACACGGGCTTTCTGTGACACTGTCTCTTGACACGGGCTTTCTGTGACACTGTCTCTTGACACGGGCTTTCTGTTACAGTGTCCCTTGACACGGGCTTTCTGTGAAACTGTCTCTTGACACGGGCTTTCTGTGACACTGTCTCTTGACACGGGCTTTCTGTGACACTGTCTCTTGACACAGGCTTTCTGTTACAGTGTCTCTTGACACAGGCTTTCTGTTACAGTGTCCCTTGACACGGGCTTTCTGTGACACTGTCTCTTGACACGGGCTTTCTGTGACACTGTCTCTTGACACAGGCTTTCTGTTACAGTGTCCCTTGACACGGGCTTTCTGTGACACTGTCTCTTGACACGGGCTTTCTGTGACACTGTCTCTTGACACGGTCTTTCTGTGACACTGTCTCTTGACACAGGCTTTCTGTGACACTGTTTCTTGACACGGGCTTTCTGTGACAGGGCAGGGCAGGGCAGGGCAGGGCAGGGCAGGGCAGGGCAGGGCAGGGCAGGGCAGGGCAGGGCAGGGCAGGGCAGGGCAGGGCAGGGCAGGGCAGGGCAGGGCAGGGCAGGGCAGGGCAGGGCAGGGCAGGGCAGGGCAGGGCAGGGCAGGGCAGGGCAGGGCAGGGCAGGGCAGGGCAGGGCAGGGCAGGGCAGGGCGACAAGCACAGAGGGTGTCATCTGTTCCAAACCCACCAGCACCAATGCATTCTGAATTATGTGGGTCAGTCGAATGAATGCTTAATTTATAACATCACATCAGATACATTTATTTATTTAACCCAGACTGGTGGGTCATTTGACTACACTAGCTTGTGTGAGACACACTTAGCCTCCTGCTCTCGTTTCTACACTTGAGTGATCAGGGTTAATGATGTGTAAAACATTTGCACCAGTTTCCAACAGTGCGCAAATATTTGATTTCCCCTTAGTGACACTCAATGTCTTTAGATGTGACATACTTCAGCACTTCACTCATGCTGTTTAAAATTTCCATTCCACTTTGCATTGCATGAAACACATTAATTTAAATTGTTGTCATGTTTGATCTTATCAAAGTAATTTTTTAGATCATATCTAAAATATTTTCAAGGACATTACAACAATTTGGTTAAAAAATTAATCTTAAAAATGTAATGTTAAAAAATTGCAAATATTTAAAGTGCAGTGAACAACGTGTACTTTTTATATACAACAAGTAAGAAATCCCTTTCCATTGTTATTTATCAAATGAAATGGACTGCATACCTTTATAGCAATCAACACTGATGGCCATGTGGAAGTAAAGAACAAAGAAATGAGATTATATTCTACATAGTTTGTCAGTCGAGTGAGGCATTGTCTAATACCAGTGATACTGTAGCTGGCGTGTGTCAATCATCAAGTCATATTACATTATACTGGTATATCTGTGGCTTGTAATTGTTGTATGAAATCAATGTTTGTTATCAGAGTGGCCACCAGACCCCATGGCTCGTAGGTAATGCATACAGCTGCCCAGCTAATAACTGCCAAGTGACCATATCTGTATCTCGGCCAGACATGGCTGAATGCCAATCACAGCGTCTCATCAAGCAGCTCATCAGCCAGCCAGCCCACTGACACTCTTCCTAGTGTGTTACTGTCAGATAGTGCTGTAGCCCAAAGTGCAAGGGTCTGTGCGTTCTTTGGATGTGCTCTTTGTGGGAAGCGCTGCACAGTAGTGGCTGCCAGAAATATATCAAGTTACAAGGTCCAAATGTATTCTGTTGCTATGCTAGCTTTGGTTGTTTTGGTCAGATGTTAGAAAGCATAACGTTAATATACACAACATCTGGAGCTGGTATCGTGAAGCATACTTAAAGTTACGCAGTTACTAATTCATTATTGGCATATGTTTATGTGAATTCCTATGTTCACATATGTGGAAAAAATCCTTTCATCTAGTAAGACAATCAAATTAGCATTGAGAACTTTCTTGGTGGCTTCATGAAACTGGCCACTGGAAAATAGGGAACATGGTGTGATATGTGATATTGATACTCCATCCTGTAACACTGTGTAATATTTATACAAATGATGTATGATACTGGGGTTTTGTTGTCAGTTTGAACGATGTCTGTTGTTTTGTTTCAGGTTCCTGGAGCAGAGACACAAAGATCACTACAAAGTGTACAACTTGTGAGTAATCTGTAGCCATACCATGTAGTCTGTAGCCATACCATGTAGTCTGTAGCCATACCATGTAGTCTGTAGCCATACCATGCAGTCTGTAGCCATACCATGTAGTCTGTAGCCATACCATGTAGTCTGTAGCCATACCATGTAGTCTGTAGCCATACCATGTAGTCTGTAGCCATACCATGTAGTCTGTAGCCATACCATGTAGTCTGTAGCCATACCATGTAGTCTGTAGCCATACCACGGTGCAGTCTTTTTACATATGTAGTCATCATTCTCATTCAATCCTACGCCACTACGTGTGTCAGTATACATGAAGAACGACCATACTTTTTCCTCTTAAAAAATGAACCCATTACGTTTGACAAGGAGCCCCCTGGTGCAGTGCGAGGCTGTGTAGGGCCACAATTTATTAGTCCAGTTTAATGACAGCCCCATTTATCATCTTCACCTGAAGTCTCTGGCTTTGTGGCTAGCAAGTGTGACTTCAGTAAGCAGGTCACCCACGAACCTAGTTTCCAGTGGGTCGCTATTTATAGCCGACACTCGATATGCACATCTGTTACATTATGATGGCCAGCTAGATACATGTTTGCATGAGCGGCCGGCCGTGCATATGTAGGACTGACTGGCAATGTTTGCCGGTCCACACAGCAGTGTGTGTGTGAGAGCTTACATTTAGGACGAGAACCAATGCGTAATATAATGCAACCCGAAGGCTGCCATCAATCTTAGGTGTCTAGGAGCTGTGCAAGACTGGTTAGTGAGGCTGATGTGAGTGGTGTGTTGCCAGGGCCGTGGGGTTGATGTGTGTCAGTTGGTCATTGGCCCCAGCTCCCCCCCCCCCCCATGCCTGCGTAGTCAGCCGCTCTCATCAAGAAATTGATGGAGCTGAAAGTGGAGCAGCGGAGGGAAAACGCAATTTTTTGCCGCCACGTCTTCTTGGGAGTCTCATTAACACACGGCTCCAGGGCTCCGAAGGCTCTCCAGGCAGTCATTACACCTGATCAATGCCGCTTTTTTCCTCACCCAAAGCTAGCGTTCCGACATAAATCTATCGGTGCTGTAGAGTACCACATAAAAGCAATCAATCCGGCACTTCAAAGGCTTCAGGTTAAATTGTTGTTACATAAGGGAGTGTTTTTGTTGCAGGTAAAAATAGTGTGTCATCTCCGTCATGTGGAGGTGTATAAACATTTTGGATATTAATAAATACAAATTAATATATCTGTATCGTATTTATGATACATTGATTAGGGTGTTGAAAACATGTAGATTTATAGAATGTTTACACACAAATTTTAGATGGTTTAATATAGAATTAGGTATACCTTTCATTTATGGATATATTAAATTGAATATGTTTTGGGTTGAGATTTTTTAAATTAACATTTTTTTTTTTATAAAAGTATAATAACTAAAAACAACTGATTACCTAATTTTCGTTTTAAAATACTAGAAATTCAGTTTCAAATTGAAATCTGTATAATTAATTTTGTGTAATTGGTTTCTTTTTGGGCCACAATGTCAATAAAGTATACGATGGAATGTCAAAACATGCCAGATGTTTGGCATTCATTTTCTGATGGCTTGACAAGGCCGTTGCCAGGCAACCATCACCTGGTGGATAGGTCAGTTATCTAACGGAACGGGCAGTCTCCTTTTAGATGTGACATGGACTGTTGATATAACTCCCGGCTAGCGTAGACCTGTGCCTGTTGCAGGTGTTCCGAGCGCAAGTACGATCCGTCCAAGTTCAAGCAGCGGGTGATGAAGTTTGCGTTTGACGACCACCACCCACCGCAGCTGGAGCTCATCAAGTCCTTCTGTGAGGACGTCGACAGCTGGCTCGTGAAGGACGACCGCAACATTGTGGCCATCCACTGCAAGGCCGGCAAGGTGAGGTTCATTCTAGTGTCCAAGGGTGGACACTTCTGACGAAATTCCACATGTTGAGAGTAACGTGTAGACACGATAAACACCTAGATACGATGAACACCTAGATACGATGAACACCTAGATATGATAAACACCTAGACATGATGAACACCTAGATACGATGAACACCTAGATGAACACCTAGATACGATGAACACCTAGACACGATTAACACCTAGATACGATGAACACCTAGACACGATGAACACCTAGATACGATGAACACCTAGATACGATGAACACCTAGATACGATGAACACCTAGACACGATGAACACCTAGATACGATGAACACCTAGACACGGTGAACACGTACACATGATTGGCAGAAGTTAACACTGTTCAGGTTACTGTATATTGCTAACCATGTCTGGCCATTGTGAGAGGCTCTGGCTTGTTACCGTTGTTGCTGTAGGTAACTTGTAGTGATTGAACTTCTTACGTTTGTTGTTTACAAAACCAGATGTCACAAAGCAAAGAGTTGAGATTTTAGAAGACTATAATTATTATATTGTCTTGCCATTAAGTATGTACCATGTAACTACTCACCTTGGACCAGGGGGCAAGAATCAAGTGCTAGCCTTGATTCTTTGTTCCTAGAGTTAATATCAACATTGGAACTCCCTATTGGGACTTTTGCTGTTGCTGCTCTGACTTTTGGAGTTGTAAACTGTGCTTGGCCGGGAGATTGCTGCACAGACTGGCTCGGCACCGGTGTGAATGCTTTTAAAAAGAACATCTGCTTTTGAAACTGTAACTCAGAGTTACCACTTGTCAATTATCAGTATGTTTTTGCATTTTGTTTTAATAGCTGCAAAACGAACGTAAACTCTCCGTGGTCAGGAAGGTGCAACGAATCCTATCTTGGTGTTCGTATAAATGCTGTGAGTCGTTTGAAAGTAGAGACATGCGAAGGAGAAGACAGAAGACGGCATTGAATTAGTTCCATGCCTGCCTATGTCTGTCTGAGCTGGTTCCTGTGAGTGTCAATGATGTCTGTGTGTCAGCACGTCTAAGTGGCTTGATTCAAGGCCTCCGTCTCGCAGCGATACGGTGGCGCTGACAACCCACGGCTCGTCCGGGAGACTCCCTCTTTGATCACCGCTTGACGAGTAAAAACCAACCGGACAGTTCGGCACGAATAAAACGTGATTAGTTTGATTGCAGCGTCACGTCAAATGCCCAGACGTACATGTGGCATGGCTGACATTGACGGGTCGTGTCGTGTTGATTGGGCGGGGTGAAGAGAAAGTGCAACTCTTTTCTTAGGTCCGTCCACAATCAGTGTAGTTGTACTTATGCATAATGCCAATTTTTTTTATAAAGTGTAACTACTTAATCAGTCTGATAATATGTAGTACAGTTTTGATGACAAATAGATTGTTAAGCCTAACAAGTGCACCTAGGCTACGTAGAGAGGAGATTGTGTTTAGCATTTAAAAATGCTTATATGGAGTAACATTGATTAATCCACAAAAGTTAGCGTTGTCACTTGAAACATTTATGAGTGTGATTGCATGTACGTTTACATAGAAAATGAGAAGAATAGTTTGATTACAGATTGCGTGTAATCATGCTATCACTCTCCACAATCATGATTACATTAACAAGTTAGCTATAGTCTATTCTTTTTGTACAGCTTCCTGGTTATATTATCAGATATCATCTGGAAGAGATACAAATATATCTCATGTTAAGGCGTTGACCCGTGTCTGACGGTTTGAATTGTTGAAGTTGGGCTATGTAAATATGCATACCAGAATTGGTATGTTTGTAAAGCGCCTGAGAGCAATTTTAATTGATCGGGCGCTATATAAGTATTGTATTATTATTATTATTATTAATTGTAATCGAGATTGTAACCATGATTACGGTTACTTTTGCAGTGTAATTTTAGTGTGATTACTAAAAAGTTAGTTATTACATGTTACTATGGTTACTGAGTACAGTTGCCCCCCTCCTTGGACACTGGCTGACATTCGCTGCTGTGAAATCGTAATAGTTCTCACTTTCAGGTCTGTCAGTCTCAGGTCACCCAAACCAGGTCACTGTGTTGTTAATGGCTGCATTTAACACTTTAAGAGCATAGCTGCTTCAAGTCAATCAACTTATGTCATGGTCTTTGTGTCAACCTGACAGTTTGGATGGTTTAATGCAAGGCCAATGACATCTCGTGTAACAGTGTAAATGTCACTGTGTCAGTGTGACCTTGTGCAGGTGTTTAATATTGAGCTTGTCTGATGTGATAGTGCTTGGTTTCTCTCTGTGTAGGATTAGGTCCTGCTGAGTGCAGCGTCATAAGACAGGTGCTACACAAAGCTGAACCATTTGTTTGCTTGTTGCGTTGTCTCAATGTGGCCCGGTAGTATCACATACAACACATGTAGCCACTTTAATCCAGTCCCTATTGTATTCAAGTTGAGCGCCTGGTGAGTCACCTGATGGCAGATGGCCAATCACAATACACTTCTTTCTCCTGCTCAAAAGAATCTAATCGTGTTTGCGGCGACATAGACATTGTGTGTTGTGACAAACAATTGTGAGAGAAACAGTCCTAATGCTCCGTACATTACACTGAATGAAATGTCTAATACAAGGTGTACTCGTTGCCGAGTGTTAATCCTAGTGACTGACCACTTGGCTAGAATTACAACGAAGGCAGCTCAAGCAATGTTACAAGTTACATACACACATGGTCTCTTAACAAAGTGAGTAGCAGCATTGTTTTCTCAGATCTGAGGGGTTTATTGCAAACAGTCCAATAAAGCAGGAGTTGTCCTCTAGAATGAGTGAGTGCACTACAAGTGACACATATACCACCCCCTGTGTGGGATCTTTTACTTCCTCTCGCATAGACACCAAAAATGATAGAAGTGACCACCAGCTTTTTAGTGTAACTTCTGAAAGACACAGGCACATGTGGGGTGAACAAAATTGCCTAATATATTTAGAAATGGCTGTAGGTGGGATTGAACCACCATCCCCTCGATTGACAGTCCGGATCTCTACCGCTGGACCACCGCTCCCCACAGAGCCTGCACAGTGCTACACTTGTGTATGGGAAATTGGGAATGTGAACCTAGGCCTGCTAATGGAGTCATTCCTGTCAGATGTGCACACGCAGAAATACACAAAAACAAATCTGTGCCAGTTGAATGTGACGTGTCTCAAGAGCCACTGTCTACTAATATTGCTATTCTGGTGACGACAGACTTGACAGCGTTATAAATGTCCTCCCGCTATTTATAGCACTAGAGCTACGTACCAGGCGGTCACTGCAACCGGCTAATTTTGACTTACAGTCTACACTCGGCCTGTTTATGTGGCGTAAAAAGAGTTGTGAGGCGGACCAGGGTCCAGGCACCTTCTACCTGGACCCAGGGTCCATGAGAGAACACAGTGTGGATGACTTGAATGACAACCTTCCCTTGGTCCCTGTCACATGTCGTCACGAGTGCGTGCTGTCAAGCATGCTCGGATGCACGAGTGTGTCATGGCGGAGACAATTCCACAGGTGAAAATTATCATTTGCATAAAAAGCTACGCGATGTTGGCACACATTCGGAAACAGGAAATGTGTCGTCGTTTTTATTCTCGTGCCATAATGACAACTTTCACTGCAATCTGATGAACAGTTTTTTGTTGCTTTTGTGTCTTTTTTAAGCAGATGCACGGGTCGCTGCCAACCGGCAAGAGGGGACTAAGTATCATTGTGATACGCCTGACTTCTCTAACCCAGCCCTTGGCATAGTGATTGTGCAACATTACATTAGGGTAGCCCCACTTACCTAATGCACCCCTGAAGTAGTGGCACTGAGTGTTCAGCTGAAGGCTATTGTCCTGTGTGCTCTTATTCTGAGATACGAGGACACAGCCAAGGAAGGGAATTCACTGCCTGCGAATACGCATTAATCTACCAACCGGCATATGCTAGGAACGTAAAGAAATTGATATTTATCTGATGCTCTGCTTCACTTTCTGGGTGGCACATCATTTATGCAAGATTGTTCTAGCTGGCAGCCAGGTACCTCGTAAAAACTGTGGCCCTGTAAACCATCTTTTTACCACTGACTGCCGTGTTATCCCGTTGATGGAGACTGGGGAGAACTATGGTTATGGCTGAGGGCGCCCGCTGAGGAGTTGAGTAATTCACTCCTTATCATGGTCCAGGGTCCAGCACCAACCTATCTGCACCGGGAACATGAGGGTAAATTATTGAACTATTGTTGCCTACAATACTTAGGGAGTCACACTTCAAGTATATACAGTGTGTGTATATATATATATATATATATATATATATATATATATATATATATATATATATATATATATATGGTTTCTAATTTTCTAATGAGGTGAGCAAACATGTTTTTCCGCTATTTGCTAAGCTGTGTTCATTAGACAAATGAACTTCTAGATGATGCCATATGCCATGCCATGATATCTCCCAACAATTGGCACTGTTATAATAGTGTAATAGTAAAGTGAATCACTGAATGTGACATCTCCAGCAGGTCAGTACCATGAGGCCCTGGCCTGCATTGTCATAGAAGGCAATGTAAGTGTGTTTAATGGTGACAGATGGTTAGGATGATTTATGACAACAGCCAATTGCCCCTCCACTTACATGGGATGGGGTTGAGGGGTCAATGACTGCTTTTTATTTGACTTACTCCTTGGAAAAATGCAGTGCAGTTAATTAGCAGGTTCCATTGGTTCTATGCCAATTAGCATTTCAGTGACGAGGAGATGAATCCCATTTCATTAGTTCCACGTTGGTTCATTTAACTCTGCTGTGTCTATTGGTTCCTTGTTGACTGTACACATTCGACAGTGGTGCATATGTGTGTATGAATAGCCTTCACACAATAGTCACAACATGGCTGAATGTTAACCTTTCCAGAAGAGTTGACCTGGTGTTTCACTGAACATGTCTGTCACGGCATGAAGCCTTAGTCACAAGGACCGGATGTTACACAATGCAAGAACTTTGCTTTTATATGATTTAAGCAATTGCAGTTACTAGGAGAGTGAAGGGAAAATGAAACCAGGGTTGTATGATTTTAATAATTTGCTATGAAGAAATCATTGATCTAAATCATGATTTATATCGTTTTTGTTTGCAGAATTGTGTTGAATTACTGGGCAGTCTGGTTACACATGTGTTAATGTTGAATCTTGTTTATTACAGGGCCGCACTGGAGTCATGATCTGTGCCTACCTCTTACACAGAGGGCGGTTTAACAATGCTGATGAGGCACTCGGGTATTACGGACAAGTCAGAACAATGGATGATAAGGTACGGCCATCAAGACTTAATTTGCTTGTTTTTACTGATAATTGTCAAACATTTTAGTGAAATACAATTTATCCAGAAGGAACATTCAACTGATGAGTGTTCCTTCACTCAACTGATGAGTGTTCCTTCACTCATCTGATGAGTGTTCCTTCCTTACATTGCCTTTATTCTACATCACAATCAAAATAATGCATGAATGTTTTGCCAACTGCACTGATGACTGAAATATGTGAATGACATCACTAGTGTAGCAGGCTGTAGATCATACATCACACATAGATAATTATAACCAACAAAATAATTTTGCTTCAAATAGTATCATTATATGTGAGGCATTCCCACAAAATCAGTCACATGTCGTCAGAAAGCAAATGTGAGCTATTTATACCATGCGAAAGCCAAACTAATTGTCTTTTATTTCATGTATTATAAATTATGATGCCTGAAAAATTGGCGAAGATATGCTAATTTGAACATCGTTTTGATGAAAAAGTGAAATCTGAGAAAAACGCACGTAAACATTAGCTACACAAACACCATGGATACGGGCACTTTTATGTAGGCTAGAGTACTCAAATTTGGACTGTGTTATGTAGACATAGTCTGTTGTTTGTGAATAAGTTTTCAAGTTATTACTTTGGGGAATTCAGTCATTGTTGAGCTCTCAGTGTCAACAACAATCACTGCCAGGTGGGTCTCTGTTTGGTCAAGAGCCGACGTTGCGTCAGTTTCGTTCTCTTCTTCTATTATTTCGGATTCCGACGAATCGTTGTCATTACTTAATTCACTTTGCAACAAATAATCGTTTAGGAAGCGATCTAACTCTAAGGCTAAACCCGCGCTGTCATCAGTGAATGACAGCTCCCTCAGTCACTGAGCTCGGAACGACGCCAAATATTTCGATTCAACAGCCGAGCCAACTCAACTTCATTGGTACAACCGGTCATCAACGATTTTCTTATTCAATAGCAATCCACATAAAAGCATGCACTCTTAAAATACTGCTATCAAACAACAAATCAATGGCAATTCCACCACGTAAACAATCCAAACAAACCGATTTTCAAAGACAACAAATGGAACGGAAATGGATATCGTCCAATAACCAACACGTAACTGGTCACGTGGTAGCAACATGCCGCTTTGAATAAACCTTTTAGGTGCTTCTGATAGGTTGGTTTTGCATTTTACCGCGGAACCTGTTCTATATTCGGAGAGCTGATATTCTTAGCTTCATGATGATGTACGGAATATAACGATCGACCGACGGAAAATTCAGATATGGGCACTTGAAAAGTCAAATGTTTTTCCTTTGTTTTTGCTCATTCTCCTAACACGAAATTAAGTCCTATAACTAAAGTGTCATTTATTGACATTTACAATTAACATTTTGAAAATAGCTTTGGTACCGTGAAAGATGAACTATTTTTAATGTAGATAGTATAACAATCTTAAAATCGTCTATATCAACCCGCATTTATTAATTGCCTCGTGCAGCGTAATAGGAATCTGCGACATCCGACTGATTTCGTCGGAATGCCTCATATATGTATCATGACTGATTTACTACAATATATATATATATATATATATATATATCATAAGTTACTGTATTGGTACAATTGTACCTGCCATGTGTCTGTTTGCAAAATGTCGCTTTGGTTGACTGGTCGTCGAGTCATCATGGAGTGACTTTGTCATTGCAGGGTGTAACGATTCCAAGTCAGAGACGCTATGTGCAGTATTATGGGCAGCTGGTGAAGCAGAAGTTGACCTACAAGCCAGTGCCACTCCTCCTGAAGGCCGTCAAGTTCCACACAATACCCATGTTCAATGGCGGCTCCTGTAGTAAGGCACACAGATGTAGTAATAATAAATAATATAATAATACTAACACCTGTAGCGCTATATCCTTAAAATTCAAGCTCAGAGGCGCAACGAACAAACCGTTTGGCGTAATCATAAATGGGACAGGTAGAAGTCGTCGTTGAAGCATGGATCTGCTGAAAATATGTGGTGGAAAAGGAATTTCAAATGTGTGTTCAGTTTTTTTACAAAATGTTTTACAAAAGGTGGAGGTTGGTGCAGAAGATTTAGTTGTAATAGGGAGTTAATTCCAGATTGCAGTGATCAGCCTTGTCTTGCTTGTGTGTGTTTTGGTTTTAACAGTATTTGGTGTAACAGAAATACCCACCGACCCCTTAAAATGGAACACATGGTAGTATGTTAGTTTGACTTCATGGGTAGATCAGAAAGCAACCTACCAAGTCTCTTGTTTATCAGAGGGTGTTTATTAAATACAACTGTGGGACGGGTTGAGTGGAGTGTATGTCTGTAATAGTAGACAACTAGACACACTCTATCTCAGGGAGTTTATATGACTGTTCCACACAAGGTGGAGCCACTGGCATTTTATAAACAATGCCTGCAGTAATGATATACGGTCTGAGTCGAGATAATATATAGTTTGGTGTGCATAGTAACTCTTTTGAACGACTATAACTGTGTAAGTTTCACGGAAACTAAATCCAGTTTTTCTCAGTATTGTAGACGGTTTGTGTCTGGATGCGTAGAATGTCCATATGAGGCTCTGTGAGCGTTGATTGAAAGGCCGCCTGAATGGAATGAGATGACGTGTTGTGTTTAGGCCCCCTGTTTGTGGTGCACAGTGAATGAGATGACGTGTTGTGTTTAGGCCCCCTGTTTGTGGTGCACAGTGAATGAGATGACGTGTTGTGTTTAGGCCCCCTGTTTGTGGTGCACAATGAATGAGATGACATGTTGTGTTTAGGCCCCCTGTTTGTGGTGCACAATGAATGAGATGACGTGTTGTGTTTAGGCCCCCTGTTTGTGGTGCACCATGAATGAGATGACGTGTTGTGTTTAGGCCCCCTGTTTGTGGTGCACCATGAATGAGATGACGTGTTGTGTTTAGGCCCCCTGTTTGTGGTGCACCATGAATGAGATGACGTGTTGTGTTTAGGCCCCCTGTTTGTGGTGCACCATGAATGAGATGACGTGTTGTGTTTAGGCCCCCTGTTTGTGGTGCACAATGAATGAGATGACGTGTTGTGTTTAGGCCCCCTGTTTGTGGTGCACAATGAATGAGATGACGTGTTGTGTTTAGGCCCCCTGTTTGTGGTGCACAATGAATGAGATGACGTGTTGTGTTTAGGCCCCCTGTTTGTGGTGCACAATGAATGAGATGACGTGTTGTGTTCAGGCCCCCTGTTTGTGGTGCACAATGAATGAGATGACGTGTTGTGTTTAGGCCCCCTGTTTGTGGTGCACAATGAATGAGATGACGTGTTGTGTTTAGGCCCCCTGTTTGTGGTGCACAGTGAATGAGATGACGTGTTGTGTTTAGGCCCCCTGTTTGTGGTGCACAGTGAATGAGATGACGTGTTGTGTTTAGGCCCCCTGTTTGTGGTGCACCATGAATGAAATGACGTGTTGTGTTTAGGCCCCCTGTTTGTGGTGCACCATGAATGAGATGACGTGTTGTGTTTAGGCCCCCTGTTTGTGGTGCACCATGAATGAGATGACGTGTTGTGTTTAGGCCCCCTGTTTGTGGTGCACAATGAATGAGATGACGTGTTGTGTTCAGGCCCCCTGTTTGTGGTGCACAATGAATGAGATGACGTGTTGTGTTTAGGCCCCCTGTTTGTGGTGCACAATGAATGAGATGACGTGTTGTGTTTAGGCCCCCTGTTTGTGGTGCACCATGAATGAGATGACGTGTTGTGTTTAGGCCCCCTGTTTGTGGTGCACCATGAATGAGATGACGTGTTGTGTTCAGGCCCCCTGTTTGTGGTGCACAATGAATGAGATGACGTGTTGTGTTTAGGCCCCCTGTTTGTGGTGCACAATGAATGAGATGACACGTTGTGTTTAGGCCCCCTGTTTGTGGTGCACAGTGAATGAGATGACGTGTTGTGTTTAGGCCCCCTGTTTGTGGTGCACAATGAATGAGATGACATGTTGTGTTTAGGCCCCCTGTTTGTGGTGCACAATGAATGAGATGACGTGTTGTGTTTAGGCCCCCTGTTTGTGGTGCACAATGAATGAGATGACATGTTGTGTTTAGGCCCCCTGTTTGTGGTGCACAATGAATGAGATGACGTGTTGTGTTTAGGCCCCCTGTTTGTGGTGCACAACCTCAAGGTGAAGGTGTTCACCTCACCCATCTACGACACTGCCAAGAAAGGTGACACGACACAGTACCTCGAGTTGGAGCAGCCAGTCCCTGTGTGTGGAGACGTCATGGTGGAGTTCTTCAACAAACCTAAGATGATGAAAAAGGTAAAGCAGAAATAGCAACATTTAGGAGAGAATATATATTGCGTTCCATGTATTGTATTTGACCTATTGAACGTTTACTCAAATGTTTAATCGGCGACCAGAAATCTTCACTTCTATGAAAATTAAAAAGTTCTTGTAGAGGTACAACAGTATTTCACAGACCACTGTCTGAATGTTAACAAATACAAACTAGTCCTGATGGCTGATTTTGTGTCATTTGATGACAGATGCTATGCTTTTTTAAAGATCTTTCACACTCCGATTAAATAGGAAAGAAAGAAAAAATATTTTTACAGAAATGTCCGAAGACAAGGTATACAACAATAGTAAATTGTGTAGAATTCCAAACACATACAGTATCTAAATAAGCACAGTCATTACGGGACTAGGGGTCACAGTGACGCTGTCACTGGTGTGAGTTGTAGACGTTGGTGGACTGCAGTGGCTAGAGCATTGAACTCTCAGTCAAGATTAGAAAAAAACCTGTGCTGTAGATTCGATCCTCGGGGAAATTTGTTCACTCGGCTTTGCTCCAGTTCAATCAGTGGCGAGTGCCTGGCTGTCGACAGTGGTGGATATTTCTGTACTGTTTGTTTTCATTTGTTTTCATTAATTGCTGCATGGCTGAATCGTTCTTCCCTCAGAAGTCGAGATGGTGTTTGCTTACACGGGTCTACCAGGGAGTGGAATGTGAACAGCTTATGGCCATCCTAAGGGTTGGGGACTGGGGTATGTGAGAAGGGTACTTACCCTGACGTTGTGTGTTTCAGGAGAAGATGTTCCACTTGTGGTTCAACACGTTCTTCATCACGGACGACAAGGTGGAGATGAACGGCAGCGGCCCCAAACCCACCGAACCCTATCACGTGTACATCTCCCACGAACCCATCGACACGACCACCCCTCCCAGTCAGCTGTACAGGCAACAACAGCAATATCAGCCGTGGCAAATTCAGCAGCAACAACAACAACAACAGCAGCACGTAAATCCGGCTCAGTATTGTTCGTATTCATCCAAGACGGACTCGCCAGCGCAGGCCGGCTGTGTGCAGCCGCAGACGCAGGGATGTAGAACACTGACTCTTGGTAAAATGGAATTAGACAAAGCGAATAAAGACAAAACACACAAGCTGTTCAGTCCAAACTTCAAGGTGAGTGTGTCCACGAGTCTTGACGTGCATGTTTGTGTCCAGTATATACATGCAGTCCCACCTATGTACGACTCTGTCACTGAGTCAAACTCTTGTCACTCCCAGCTTCAGACACATCTGCCCATCAGTGACATTTACTACTCTGCTAGTTCCAACTCCACATCTTCTCTAATACAAGTGATGAAGTTATAACCTGGAGACAATTTTACTAAGATTATGAGCTCGGAAGAAAAATCTATCATTAGCAGATCTGTTGTTAAATTCAATTTCACGAACTTTTACAAAATGCCAAAAAGTGCTGCTGTATCACCAAGGAGACTGTGATAATGCTGAGACACACCATCAATATGTTGATTACTGTTCAGAACCAAATCGGTTTTAAAGAGCAAAATAAGACATGTGAAATGATCACCAGATCTGCCACAACTGGTTATTCTTGGCACTCGCTGCTGAAGTTTCCAGCAATACTTGGTGGAAAAAGTACAGTCACCCTCGTTAAAATGTTTGACAATTGTGATCCAATGAGGTCCCATTCTCACTGTCCCGTTGACACTGCCCTGGATGTGTATGCCAGCATGTGTGTCTGTTGTACACCATGGACTGTATGTGTATTCTACAGCACTGACCATGCGTGTTGTACACCGCTGACTGTGTGTGTATTGTACATCACAAACCATGTCTGTTGTAAATCACTGACTGTATGTGTATTCTACATCACTGACCATGCAGTGGCATGCATGTTGTACACCATTGACTGTATGTGTATTGTACATCACTGACCATGTGTGTTGTATACCACTGAATGTATGTGTATTGTACATCACTGACCATGTGTGTTGTATACCACTGACTGTATGTGTATTGTACATCACTGACCATGCATGTTGTACACCACTGACTTTATGTGTATTGTACATCACTGACCATGTGTGTTGTACACCACTGAATGTATGTGTATTGTACATCACTGACCATGCGTGTTGTACACCACTGACTTTATGTGTATTGTACATCACTGACCATGTGTGTTGTACACCACTGAATGTATGTGTATTGTACATCACTGACCATGCGTGTTGTACACCACTGAATGTATGTGTATTGTACATCACTGACCATGCGTGTTGTACACCACTGAATGTATGTGTATTGTACATCACTGACCATGCGTGTTGTACACCACTGAATGTATGTGTTGTACATCACTGGTCTGATGTATCTAATGACTGGTCGTCTGTGTGTTGTTCATCACTGAAAAGATGTACGTTGTTCCCCATGGATCGTATGTGTGTGTATATTGTCCACCACTGACCGTGTGTTGTGTCCTGTTGCAGGTGACACTGTACTCTACCACTGACCGTGTCCTGTGTCCTGTTGTAGGTGACGCTGTACTCCACTGACCGTGTCCTGTTGTAGGTGACGCTGTCCACCACTGACCGTGTCCTGTGTCCTGTTGTAGGTGACGCTGTCACTGACAGTGTCCTGTGTCATGTTGTAGGTGACGCTGTACTCCACTGACCGTGTCCTGTGTCATGTTGTAGGTGACACTGTACACCACTGACCGTGTCCTGTGTCATGTTGTAGGTGACACTGTCACTGACCGTGTCCTGTGTCCTGTTGTAGGTGACGCTGTCACTGACCGTGTCCTGTGTCATGTTGTAGGTGACGCTGTCACTGACCGTGTCCTGTGTCATGTTGTAGGTGACGCTGTCACTGACCGTGTCCTGTGTCATGTTGTAGGTGACACTGTCACTGACGTGTCCTGTGTCGTGTTGTAGGTGACACTGTCACTGACGTGTCCTGTGTCATGTTGTAGGTGACGCTGTCACTGACCGTGTCCTGTGTCATGTTGTAGGTGACACTGTCACTGACGTGTCCTGTGTCGTGTTGTAGGTGACGCTGTACTTCCAGGGTGTGGATGAGAAGCAGCAGGGGGAGCTGAGCGCCCGCTACAACAGCAGCTCTGACCTGGCAGCACAGCTGTCAAACATTGATGGCCAGTGTAGCCAACTGACAACGGGTAGTGACAATGAAGTGATAGACAGTGATCTCTCAGAGACGGACGATGACGAGGAGTGGGCGGACGTCATGGTGACACACGTATGATGACGTCGTGGTGACACACATGTGGTGTTACGAAAACACGTACATCTTGGTGTGTGTGACAGCCTATGGAGTGCACATCCATGACCTGCACGCATGCGGTCACGCACGACACTCGTTGGAGTGACCCGGGAACGACGCGTCATCACAGATGACGGTGCACGTCGGCCGGCGTCACTAGTGACGTCGACCGAATGAGAGTCAAGGAAGACAGCGGCAGACGCACCACCAATCACGACTACGTTTCCATGTTTCAGCCGTCACAACCTTGTACAGTATCAGCCACCGCCTGCAGTGACGGGAGAGCGTCTGGGGCGCTAGCACACGCACGCACGCTGGCGTCGTTGCCGTCAAACGCGTCTCATTATTATTCTAGTTGCGTCACATTTGTACATAGTTCATGCCAATTTGTCTGCGACGGATGCAGTGTTGTGAGAGGAGTGTTTGGGACCGTGAATGTGTGTCACTTTTCCCCGTATACAACGTGACTGGCTTCCTCCATGGCTCTCTGCCGGGCAGGAAAGTGGAACACTGTACGTGTGCATTTCCGAATAATTGCATCTCATTCCGTGCACGCTATGGAAAGCGTTTTACACTTTATTAAAAAATAAACTATTTCAAAATTGTTTAAATCACTACGAAAAGCACATGATTTAAGAAATTGCAAAAGGAATGCTACAGTGACAGCGGAATTGTGCCGTGTCTGGTACTTGTGGTCTGTACTTGTGTTCTCGTCACGGCAGAGAGCTGTGGAAGCAGCCAGACAGCGTCAGATGTACACACCATGACACCAGCTGATCCTTGTGTTGTCACCCATCCTGTCTGTGTCAGCCCCTGGTGGATATTATAGATGCTACTCTAAACATTACACCGTCACTTGCAGGAAGCTGGGGCTCTCTCTTTATAGAATGAATTACTGTATGACACTGTAGTGTGTTCAAAAATATTTTGTGGATTTGAAATTCATAAATCTAAAATTGAATATAGTAATAATGAAAAATACAAACATTTGCATGTAATGATGATTACAAGCTCTAAATAGTCAGCCTTGATATGGCCCATCTAGGGCATTATTGCTCTGTCAGTATCACTTGGCTTCACATTGTTTTAGGTACAGAATTATTTTACAAGAAATTACTGCAGCGTCCAAGCTCCAAAACCAAATTTAATTCCACCAGGGTTGATAATACAAGTTTTCTGTTGGTTTGCGAGGATTCGTTGCTATCGGGTGTGGACATTCTGCGTGGCCTGTCACCTCAATGTTGTGGGTTGTCCCCTGTGTTGACTGTTGACTGTACTCACCAGGTCTGCCACAAACTCTGTCTGCCAACTGGCCTGGCTGCTGGCATCAAGTAGCAAGCTGCATATCAAAGTGTAGATAGATTAGTTCTCCACGGCTGGGGCCAGTGCAGCACTCACCTTACTAAAACGTATCGACGCGAAAACCACACAATCGGGTGCACATCCACTCCAACTTTGGAACCACTGACGATTTCAAATGTTTTTCATCTGTTGGATGACACAAATAAACCTGCAAAGTACCTGATGAAATTGACTAGCAACATCATTGTATGTGGTATATATTGATATAATTTTTGTTGAAACCAAAGTTGGATATTTTGGCTGTTCACAGGATATTAGCTGGGCATTGTTTCTGAGGATAAAAGGAAGGTTCTTTTTGTTTGTGCCTAATGTAGTGTTTCCCCTTGCTGCCACTCCTGAGATGTTTGTATCATGTAAGTCAGGGTTTCTGTCTGACGTCTCTATCAAACCACCCAGCTGGTCCCCGATGCCGTGATTGTATGTACTACAACCAGTCGACACTGGCCTGTCGTTTAGAAATATCGATGCATGGAGATTGTGCAATTTCATGCAGTAAATGTAAAAAGGTAATTTGTACACTGTTGTAGCTGTTGGTAGTTGGAAACACGCTTGCGGGCATTTCAAAGATTTCTCAATACATATCAAGTTGAAATGACTATTTTTCTTTGAAATGGAGTACAGTGCGTTTCTAATAAACGATTACGAGACCGGGAATAATGCTGGTGCCAAAGTTCCACATTATAACTTAGTTCTGGTTTGGAAAAATGAAAGATTTAAAAACCGTCTCATGGCATTTCACTTAATTAATCCATTACTTACCGGCATCACTGTCAGTCACTGATTTTGATGGATATTTGACGAATATCACATTTCGGTTATAAACATTAGGTTGCGTGCTAGATGACTGGGGCAGCAGACGATAGTAGAATCATGTCAATACAGTAGGAATTCGATTTGTACAACTGATGTAGATATCGAGATGTGTAGAGAAATGGCAGCAATGGGGCGGACAGTCGGACGATTGTTGGCGACAGTTTTCCATGTACAGTGACTGTCCCGTGATGAACTAAACCTGTGGCCAGTCTATGAATGCTTTTCACACAGTGTTTGTACAGATGCCTAGATCCATATTTCCTGTGGGGTGGGGCGGGGTGGGGTGGGGTGGGTAGGTGGGTGGGTGGGCAGCAGAAGATGACAATAATTTATTTTTGTAATAAAAACACAGAGCAGAAAATCATTCCCAGCAGACGTGTCACAGCTGTGGTTGCAGGCGTGACAACACATCGACAACTTGCTGTGGTTGTTGCTTGAGTGACAACACAGCCAACTGTTGCTGTGGTTGTTGCTTGAGTGACAACACAGACAACTGTTGCTGTGGTTGTTGCTTGCATGACAACACAGCCGACTGTTGCTGTGGTTGTTGCTTGCATAGCAACACAGTCGACTGTTGCTGTGGTTGTTGCTTGCATGGCAACACAGCCGACTGTTGCTGTGGTTGTTGCTTGCATGGTGACACAGACAACTGTTGCTGTGGTTGTTGCTTGCATGGCGACACAGACAACTGTTGCTGTGGTTGTTGCTTGCATGGCAACACAGACAACTGTTGCTGTGGTTGTTGCTTGCATGGCGACACAGACAACTGTTGCTGTGGTTGTTGCTTGCATGGCGACACAGACAACTGTTGCTGTGGTTGTTGCTTGCATGGCGACACAGACAGGCGTGTTGGGGCTATCTCAGTGCTGTTGTTGTTACTGTACACGTGTATGTACTGCTGATGTTATATTTGTAAGTGGCCCTCTTTGACGTCACATCCTGGTGACTCTGTCTCATATGCAACATACCAGAGCCGAAACATTGACACAATGCTCTCAGCAGAATATGCATCTTTCTAGAAATGATATCACACCATATCTGTCAAAACGTTGTGCAATTTTGTGGAATTTGTTACTTTAATGCGATTGTGAATTGAGCAGATGTCTAATGATTGGAGACGTGTCTTTAGTCAGCCGTCACCAGGATGTCGTTTGTTGACGGAGGGAGAGAGGGAATTGTTTTGCAGACACAGAGTTGCCAGGTTTATCATATTAATCTGGCAATACTTTCTTAGTCACTGTTGTAAATAAAATGAATTTCAAGTCACAACTAGACACTAAAATGCCATTTGTGATTATTTTTAACATTGTGATTCCTCTCAAGAGATTGACCTTCAAACGTCTGTTGACACCGACGAGAAGGCTGTGTGCGAAATCCGTTCAGTATTTGTTTTGTCTTGTCGCTCTGTTGACAAAAGGCACAAGGATTTTTAGCAGTACTCGTGATGTATTCCAAAGCCAGGTTTGAAGTCTGCAATCCAGTACCTATCCACTGTTGAGACGGCCCCTGGGGAGTTGTGAGTGGACCAGCAGCTGCCCAGTGGTCAGCTGTGATGTGTACATTTGTTGGCTGGACAGCAGCTGTTGTAGTTGTCTGCTGGGAGCGTGTCATGTACCACTGTTGTCACAGGTGATGTCAAGATGAATAAATGATTTCCAATGTCTGTATCCGTCAGTGCGTTTCCTTGTATGCTACGGGTAGTTGAGTACCCCGACAACCCTGAGTTACCCCACCCCTGAGCTACCACACCCCTGAGTTACCCCACCCCTGAGCTACCCAACCCCTGAGCTACCACACCCCTGAGCTACCCCACTCCTGAGCTACCCCACCCCTGAGTTACCCCACCCATGAGCTACCCCACCCCTGAGCTACCCCACCCCACCCCTGAGTTACCCCACCCCTGAGCTACCCCACCCATGAGCTACCCCACCCGAGTTACCCCACCCATGAGCTACCCCACCCCTGAGGTACCCCACCCCTGAGCTGTACCTCACACAGTTCACAGACGGTCATTGAGTCAACTGTACTTTACTCAGGGAAGCTCATCACATCACTGTATCTGACCAGTGACAAGAGGTAAAGACACTTAAAACAGCAAAATGCATAAAGCTGTAAGACAGTCGGTGGTATATCCACATTTATACAAGTTGATACATAATTACACATTCTCACCTTGAAAGAATCCCTAACTAAACAAATCTTGCTTAAAAAAACTGACTTCCAGGGTCTAATTAATGTTATGATGTCCTCTTTATAATCTGCACATTACATGTTTATTGGGTCCAGTTCCTGTGATCTGTTACTTCTTTCAAGGATAGATCTGCTGGAGAATCCCAATCATGGAGAGCAACAAAACAAGACCGGCAGTCATCACTACTACAACTTTTTTGCAACACTTTAATCTTGCTATATTTAACCTGCTCATTTCCCACAACCATTGCTGTTGTCAATGACATCGGTGCATGCAGCTATGGCACCACCTGGGGAATGACCAACAACTCAATTTAACGATGGACAAAAGTGAATAACTAAATAATTTCCACCTGATTTTTCTCAAATACATCGCCAACTTGGGAGGTGAGAGGCCAACGGTCCAAGTTTACCTCTGAACCTAGAAATCAGTGAGTGGACCTTGGAGCCTGGAAGAGATGCACTTACGATGCACCAAGTTGGCATCTACATATCTGTTATAATAAATCAGTTCGTTCTTCCCATTTATGGGCCCACGTCTCTGTTAGTTTTGCATGTATCTGGCCGAAACTTTACAAGTGACCTAGCACGCCGTTTTGGATGATTAGGTGATTAAGACGTTTTCAAAAAACTGTGTTGGGGGTTGAATAATTTGAGGGGCTCAATATTTCAACAGGTTGTACAAGGAGTTCCATTTGTAGGATTTCACGCTTTTCTTCACCATCATAAAGATAGTTGACTATATCGCCAAGTTTGAAAAATCCTGCAAATTGGTGGTGTTTGAAAAATATCATCACTGCTTAAAACAGGCACCAATTTTTTTATGTCACATGTTAACATGTCATGCTAATGTGTGGCAAACTATTTCTGGGACACGCTGAAGCAATGTCATGTATCAGCAGAGGTCAAATTTATTTAACAACAAGGCCACTGTCCAGTTCCAATGTGTCAGTGCAGGTAGGTGGAAACTGTTGGACTGAGTTCATGGTGCGATTCAAATGTTGGACATTTGAGGTTTGGTCTATTTGTGGTGTTTCATAATTAAGCCAACAATACTTTTGTTATAGTTCAATGCAAATAATTTTAAGTTTGGTCACATTCACTGCCCATTGAGTGTGGAGGCATTCTGCAAGATTAATTTTCTGCACAAATGTGGTTTCATGTCGAAAATGTCTTTCTCACCATTGCAGCAAGCCAAGCTTATCCAGTTCAGCGAGTACAGGACTTCAAAAGCATGGGTGAATGCCTTCCCCCAAGCATTGCTGGGTGACTTAGCTAGTATTAATATAATCCAGACCTATGTACAGTGTATGAATTACAATTAAATAGCAGACAATACCTAATAGTATTTGTAACTGCACTGTTCACTAATATATAACAATAACAGCATTTGGCTGCATAGAAACCAGTATTTTAATTGCCATATTATCGAAACAGTGTCTTCTGCATGATAAATATAAATATCAAACAATACATCCGGCAACAAAAATTATCCTTAAAATAGATTACGTAAAACTACGACAACATAATGCATATTTTAAACATACAATGCAAACGTAAATATAATTGTAAATGTGTAAAACAGAGATAGACTAAAACACTAGATGCTGCTGCAATATGTAAAAACACCCAAACATCAACATATAAAGCAGTGACATATTTTGACTAGAATTTGTTTGTGCCTTGGACATTGCAGTTACAGCCACCTATCAGAAAGAAACCCCACGAAAAAGGCCACTGTATCACAGGCTGCCATTACAGATATTTGCTGCAAGAGTGATTCTTATCACCAAAGACTTTTTGGAAATTATTAAATTATATTTCTTATCACCAAAGATATTTTATTTTTTATTTTTTAATTACATTAACAATAACACTGATCTTTCATATGATATCATTGATATGCATGACAAAGTTATGTACACCATTTTGCAAGAACCATACATGTGTATATCTGACTGGGTTTTCTAATAAAGCCACCCCTTTAATCAGGTCGTTTTGTGTTGCTCAGTCGGCTGATCACTCTACAGGGTTCGACTGTAAATGTCACTACGCTGTGAATGCTGTGACGAATGCGGTGGTTGCCAGTTGATGCATCAGTGTTTTCTCAAAACATGTGACTCAGATTGAACATGGCCTGTCGAGATTTATGACTGTACACAAATCGCAGTATTGGTGCTGCCACATACTGCAAAAAAAGGAACCACTTTAGAAACAGATTGGACTTGGTGCCACCTAGTGTGGGTGAACTTGAACATCTGTAAATTATATTCAACTGCTTTTTCTAGAAAGTTCTGTAGATTGGTAACACCATCTTAACACATTTTCAACTAAAATAGAAATACTACTGGTAACATTTTCATCAAAAGAACAGTGGCATGTGTCACAAAGTGTCTATATAGGTTTGCAGAAAACATACATTTGCTTTTGTCTGTAATAGTCCATTTTTAAATCAAGAAAACACGACGGAAATTTATTCGATAGAAAGCAATTATATCTTCATGGCAAATGGTAAAAACTAGTACAGTGTCTTAGCTACAAGGACTCCAAATGCAGGGATATTTGTTCGATTTAAAACAAACAAGGATTTGTCAGGGAACAACTTGTTATAATAACCTCTGAATCGCCTGTTCTAGTCTAACTGCAAACTTACACAACTGCCCCTGAAAAAATGTATTAATGAGCACGGCTGATAGTTATACAACCTAAATATTGTAACAACTAAACTTACATTGAAGAGGAAGCTTTGTAACAACTAAACTTACGTTGAACAGGAAGCTTTGTAACAACTAAACTTACGTTGAACAGGAAGCTTTGTAACAACTAAACTTACGTTGAACAGAAAGCTTCGTCTTCTTGAGTAGATCTTCCAGTGGAAGGCGGTGGGGTAGGTGGGACTGTCGCGGCGGTCCAACTGAATCTCCACCCTCAGCTGCAGCCAGGAGTTTGAGATGAAGCTGATGTAGCGGGGAGACTCATACGCTATCACCAGGTTGTCGTAGATCAGGTCTCCTGCAAGGGAAACAAACAGTAAGCAAAAGCAGTCTCTACGAAACCATTAAATTTAAAGTGGAAACACATTTAGGTGTATTAAAAAAATTACTGGCTGTATTTTACGCTAACCTAAAATATAACATTCCTATGTCCAAATTATCCATGTGACTTTGTTTACATAGCACAGCTTCATTATTACTCCTGCCTACAGATGTCACTTTCAAACTCTACCCTGTGTTCTGACACAGTGAAACACATTTTGAGGCCAGAACTGCAATATAATATAATACACAATAGAATTTACAGATGCTCAAAATGTGCAGCATTCGTTTCAGGATGACACAACAAAGTTTCTCCTACACAACGCGTAATACAAGTGTACACTTACCATAGATGGGCAGTGACTGCACTTCTGTGAAATGTTTGCCAACCTGCATTGGTGAATTGTCGATAGGTTCAAAGCTCTCTACACCCGGAACCCACTACAATAACGTATGCCATTATAGTTACAAGGTACAAGTATATTTATAGTGCAAAAATAACTATACCAATTTATAGTGCAAAAACAACTATACCAATTTGGTAAATCAAGATTGCTGTTTTCAATTCAATATCTGAAAGATTAAACTGTAACATTTATATTACTATTAGTAATCTCTTGTTAGAGTAAAACACTAGAATTTCAGGACATTATAAACCAACACATATATATAACCAGTTACTTAAATATTATATGTTGCATTAATAGTATTTACACAAGTACACCATACATTTTATTATACTGCTTTCACATGTACTGCATCTATAGGTGAGGAACAATCTGAAATCACCAGAGCTAACCTTTGGAAACAGTTTCATGTTGATGATAAACTGGAATGCCTTTGCTCGAGGCACAGGGAGCGCGATGCCCTTCTCTGCCAGGAGCACGTCATGGTCAACTTCGTACTGCGTCAGGACGCCAAGAGCCACCACCAGGGCCACGAGTCCAGCCTGCGCAATCATTGTGCTTGGCCGTAGTGTAGGTAGCTGTCACGCAGATGTCAACAGAAATGACACAATTCCTGTAAAAAGTCAGCAAAGTCTACTTTTTAATTACTGTCCCAGCATGTTCAAATTCAAAATATGGTCCAACAAGTTAAGACCAGTTTGTATTTATCAAGGTGGAGAGTTTAATCAATTGTTAAATTAGGTGTGACCTTTTTGATTGGGTAGCCATGTAGGTTGTACGTGGGCAATCTGCAATGTATGCATGACATCAGACATGCATGACAAACATTGTGACTGTGTAGTAATGCAGCACTTATGCGTATTCAGGCATACACAAAACATGCTGTGTGACATGTACACGTACGACACAATAAGGATGACTCAAGCGTGACAGGACTGCGACCTTTGTCTTGACTGGGTCTAGCTCCTGGCACTTTTTATACCATCTAAACATAACCGTGCTTGTGTATTTTTGGAGTGCCCTTACAACTGCCCTACTGTACACTGGCCCCGGTGGAGTGTACCAAAGCAGACATTTACACTAGCTAGTAGCTATCAATATAAAGGACAGTCTACAAGCTTCAATCCGCCTGCATGGTTCTATTTATGGAATATGCTCCAAGGGTCCAGGCATCGTAATGAATTAAAGTTAATGAACCAACCTATGGCCTATGCCTGTGGGTAGTTTGGGTACTAGTAATAGCCACCCGGCCCTAGGCCTAACCCTTGGGCCATGCTTAGCTAGGCTCACTAGGGCCTAGGTAACCTAACCTAGCAGGGCTATTGCCCAAGTCCACACTCGAAGCAAACCAGCATTTTATTTGACTATGCAAATTGGAGAAAAGCATATGAAAAAAATACATTGATCAATAGAGAAACTGCATCATCAGAAAATAAACCTTGAGACGGTCTCAATGCTCAATCATGGGAAACTATTGACCGGACTTGAGGTAAGATCTTGAGGTAAGATATCCAACAAAAGGCAACAATGGCGGCCGACGCACTAATTTACAAACGTAACCATTAATTAAGACATTAATTAATTACTCTTTCATTCATAACATAATCACCTTACTCAGGCTTATGGGAGATATGTCATATGATTGAGATGTATAAGACTAAGAGTAACACTAATAGGAGAATATGATTACGCTGTTACATCAACATTTTTACAATGTGGGAAAACTATTAAAAAACAAGAGGAGACAACCAAAAATAGTTAAAGAATGATACTGATTAAACATTATAGAACAACACATTTATACACTGAAGCACTGATGTAGTGACGCATGCGCATAGTCCGAACTCGAACCAAAAAGAGCTGGCACAAAACGTCAAAAGGCTGGAATACCTAAACAAGCCAGAAAAGGATCTGTAAATGTGATGTATCCACATGCGTGTTTTACGTGGTCATGGTCCATTGGCTTCACGACGAGGAGCTTAATCAGGGCCACAGTCACAGACCATGACACGTCACATGCACGATGCGATGGAGACCAGCGCCAGCCACTGGCACTGATCGTCTGATAGTGATAGCCACCGCTGAAGAGGCTCAGGAGTCAGGATGCAAACAGGAATCATCCGGGAATGGGATAGAATATCGTTAAGTGAGATACTACCATCTAGCAGCCTACTCTACAGCATACAACTTAGTCGCGGTCAATATATTAAATTAATCGATACCACAAATTAAATAAACTCACTGTAAATTGGTTATATTTCACTTCACACAAGCACCTGCCATCAAAGCGTCACTCCCGACCGAGCAATTGTAAAACAATAACTTGATTACTGTCACTACAAGCCCCTAGAGGGCGATGCTGTATTGCCTGCATTTATCAGGTTCCACGAGGTGGCGCCACCATATTCACCCTTGCGTTTATTTGCAATAAAGTAGCCTGTACTGCATAGAACTATAGGCCATAGACCTACCATTGGTTTGTTCGATTAGTGAACTCCGCCCAACAGCTACACAGTTGAGCATTACGCTATACAAATAAATTGTATTATCATTATTATTATATATTCCATTTACCAAGCTTAAAATTACTTCTCAGAAACTACACATGCAAAGATAGCTACAGCGACAACTAAGCAATATTAAGTCTACATTCGACAGCTGATTGCATTGATGGGACACATGTGTTGACAATTTCTTATAGATATGGTGTGTGCATGTGCATGTGCGTGCGCGTGCCGGTGTGCACGTGTATGGAGCCATACACTGGCTGGGTGACGAGAGCATAGAATTCCAAAGAGAGCACAGGATCGACTCCAATCAGGGTCATCTCCCGAACCGATTTTGCGCATTAAATGCAATGTGGCTAAACGCTTCACAGAGATGTTGATATATTATTCGATTGTACAGGTTTGCCAGGAAGTAAAGTGTAGAAAATTTTGAGACTGGATACTGCGCTATATACGAACTCACCTACTGTAACTTACCTTGTGTGTGTGTGTGTGTGTGTGTGTGTGTGTGTGTGTGTGTGTGCGTGCGTGCGTGCGTGCGTTCGTGCGTGCGTGCGTGTGCGTGCGTGTTTATAATGTGTATGTTTGTGATGAACTACAACTTTGAACAGAAACACTATCTAAACAACAATATTTGGACAACGACGTTTAACCACTTCAATGAACAACTTTGAAAAGCATAACTGAATAACACAACTGAGAGACAAAGTACAGCAACAATGAAAATACGCCACCCATACCGAAACACATCGAAATATTGACACTGACAACGATATTGAGCAATAAATGCAACAAGATTTAAAAATACCAGCAGCTGTTGCCATGACACCAATACTATTTACACGGACTGTTCCTGGCAATCGTTACGTTTAAAATGGAATTAGAATTTCCGCGACTGACCATTCGGAAACTATTATTGATTTCGCCACAGCTGTCTTTTGAAACTCCACGTGATTATTGAGAAAGCAGAGTTACAATATTTAGCAATACGTCCAGGTGTGGGCTGGTTTGGTGTCAATCCATACTACAACCCTTAGGCTTATATAATGTCATTTATTTACTATTACTTGTAATTCTCACAATTTTATTAGCGATAAGAAATCGGTGCAGGTCACATATGATAGCCATTTTTAAACAATGAGTATTTTATGTATATTCCAGCAATTGGATTTTCAAAAATGTAAACAGAAATTTCGTATAACGTTATAAGAGGTCGAAAAACTGTAGCTAAGTAAATTGTTTATGGTCTAATTTATCTGACAGTTTATTAATCACAGTAAACTGAAACATGCAATTCTTTACAAAATGTGTCAACATTATCTGTACAATGTGCACCACCACATAAGCTCTCTTCGAGGCATCCAGATGCCGAAAATCCAAAGCCTCAAACACAATGCGCCATCTGTGGCACAATCGACCGGCGAATGCGTGCGACATCGCACCAGATAACGCGACTCTTATTTAATTCACTGGACCACTGGATGGTTGTGACGGAGCATCTACCCCGGAGTACGATGTATGTCTTGTTTCTGGTCGCTGCTGCGTGCCTGCTCACGACCCGGGCTCGAACAGACACGTTCACGGCTGTCGCGACTATGGCTGATTTCGTCATGGCCGAAGACGAACTGATGGCCGCGCTGGAACTCTGCTTCGACCTGCACGCCCGGGACGCGAGCGACGACGTGAACAGGTAAAGCGAGGTTACGTCTCTGATCGATGACGCATGCACTTGAGGAATCGGAATTGGCAAGAAGGAAATTGTATTGAGAAATTCGTTACAATTAATTCATCGCTCTTCCTTTTAATTTTCACTCACTCGTTTCGTTCACTAATTCTCTCACTCAATCAATCACACACACTCTCTCTCTCACTCACAAAACGTAAGTTCTTAGATAGTTCAAAGCGCTATACACTTTAATCCATGGCAGACCTGTTCAATCGAACATCATCCCGGATTCCCTGGGACTTAAGCCCGCTCGCCCGCCCGCCCGCCCGCCCGCCCGCCCGCCCGCCCGCCCGCCCGCCCGCCCGCCCGCCCCCTCACTCACTCACTCACTCACTCACTCACTCACTCACTCACTCACTCACCCACCCACCCACCCACCCACCCACCCAACCACCCACCCACGGTCGGTCGGTCGGTCGGTCGGTCGGTCGGTCGGTCGGTCGGTCGGTCGGTCGGTCGGTCGGTCGGTCGGTCGGTCGGTCGGTCGGTCGGTCGGTCGGTCGGTCGGTCGGTCGCTCGCTCGCTCGCTCGCTCGCTCGCTCGCTCGCTCGCTCGCTCGCTCGCTCGCTCGCTCGTTTACCCACGCTATTCCAGTCTCCTTCTTCCTCTCTCCCTCCCTTAACGCAGAATACGAGAAACGTACCGTAACAATATTGAGTGGCTCTCGCGATTTCGGAACATGCTGTCGGCGAAAAAACGAACACGCGTAATATAACATTACAACTGGTAAGAACCGAGTCTCCTCTCTCCCACGGAACACAACACAGATCATGCACACGATAGGGCCATATCAAAGTATTACGTTGCATGCTCGTTAAGTTGACAATTTCGTAACGTCTATGGACGGTATATTCAAGCGGAAACGTGTTACACACTTATATATGCTTCTCGAGCGTCAACTGAGCTTGATCTTCGAGGATATTGGCGCAAAAGAAGTCGTTATTATTAAGTTTCACTATACGAATTGTGGTTTTCCAGAATACTAAAAGAACTGAAACAACACTTGGTGACAGCCAAGAACAGAGACGAGGCCGTCAACTATGTGAGCCATCCACTAAATGCCTATCAACTCATCAAGAGATGGTCACAACTGAACCATGCCATGCTCAACACCACCCTATACAAAGGTACGGCCTCGTCTTATCTTGGTAGTTCAACTAGATTTGATAAGATTGCCATCCAAAGGTTTAGCTTCAGATGGCAATTGGGCAAGGAAGCCTCCGACTTATCGATAGTCCTTTCTTACACCAATGATTACTTTTTTATTACACGTCGTAGTTCTTGTAATGAGTCCACGATTTTGATTACGCTTTGAAATTGCAAGTCATCATCAACGCCACTGCCATTCGTCCCCAGCGTGCCGGGAAGTGCCGACCCATGTCGGAGTCTCGCTGCCGTCACTGGACGAGTACGAGGAGGGAGCGACGTCGGCCATCCTCCGTCTACAGCGCACCTACGCCCTCGACACGGCCGAGGTGGCCGCTGGACGCATCCTCGGCGTGCCGGCGACGGAGAGTCTCAGTCGCCGCGACTGGACCCTGCTCGGCACGACGGCGCTCAAGAAGGCCGACTACGGCCTCGCAGCGCAGTGGCTGCTGCTCGTCTTGAGAGACGGCCCGAGCGAGGACGACAGCGTGCCGTGGGGCGACGTCATTACATGGCTGGTGGAAGCTCAAATACAGGTGGGATATGTAATAGTTCCTCCGTCCGTCCGTCCGCCCGCCCGCCCGCCCGCCCGCCCGCCCGCCCGCCCGCCCGCCCGCCCGCCCGCCCGCCCGCCCGCCCGCCCGCCCGCCCGCCCGCCCGCCCGCGCGTCCGTCTGTGGTCCAATTGTGAATCCGAATCCACTATGTTATCCTGCGTAAAATTACGTTTCGAAGGTTTATTGCAACGTTATACATGTGTATTTACGTGCTTTGTTTTCCATACTAAATGTAGCGTAGTGCAATAAAGGACCAGGGTGTACGTATAAACTAAGATTTTGTTCTGTTTTACTGATAAGTAACATCTTTCTGTACAGATAGGTGATTTTCCGAAAGCAGTGGAAGTGGTCGAAGAGGCATCCGACAGTAAGTATTATCTATACCATAGTCTGGGTGGTGTCTTTTTTCTAGTACACGTCTTGAAACTAATAGTTACTTAACAACATTACAAAACTTCACGCGAGGAGGTATAATTATGCTAATACAGACAGGCCATAACTGATGTGAAATTATGTAGCCAGTTATGGATTAGGCACTATATAATTATAACTTTAGTGACGGAAAATACGGACCTATCAATAACATTTCTACCGGTTGGATCACTACTTATCGTCGTAACTAGATAGAACGACATCAACACATTTATTCACGGACATAAAGTTTATTAACTGAGAAGACACGATCAGAGTCAACGAGCGTTGTCACCATGGCAACACATTGTCTTTGTAATCTATTGTTTTGATATGAGAGTTATCAGGTTTCCGATCATAGTCACAGATGGTAGCAAATGTCCAGTATTCTCGTCGGCGCCGGATGTTTTGATCTGCGCATGCGTGTATTGATAGACGTGTGTCTTGTCTACGCAACATGGCTGCGGTATCAGGCTACCAGCAACGGACTTCTCGCTTGACGTCGGTTGGTCGGCCCGTATTCGACTGAATGTTCGTTCTGTGCAGTCCGGTCGAAGCGAACGCTTCTTGATCACCGCTGACGGACATGTATTGTTCCGGCGCACGCGTGTTGTGTTGTGTCGACAGCGAGCGATGTTTCGCGCGACGGTCGTCGGTCCGTGAACGCGTCTAGCCGTCGGTGCCGACGAGGGACGATCGGAGATCGTGGGTCGGTGTTTCAGTTGATCGTCACGTTGACTTCCGGCTTGCTCCGAAAACAAAACTGGACATTGAGCGATCAAGCATTCACAGCCGTAATAAATGTAAACTATAATCTCACTGAAATTAACGACACATGCCCAACTATCGTCATGTCTACTGCAGTCGTCACTATCTGGGTATGTGTTACCCCCCAGTCTCCCCGGTACCCACCCCACCCCCGAATACCCCCGGATACCCCCGCCACGGAACCCAGGACTTTCTCCTAGTCACAACAATACATTATGCATTTATGGTAGGACAATTATTATAAAACCTTACCTTTTTTATAAGACAACTGGTCGGAGGAGGTTCGTCTGCGTTATCGCAGCAATTTCGTCGGCGAACAGAACGGACACGTGAGGCACCTGGGATTCAAAGATAAGCGATACTTATTTTGTTTAATGTTGAGGCAGTACACAAAGATAACACCGAAACCGAAAAGAGGGAATAAATGTCAATACGTCAATAGAGTAATTACAAAATCTTACCTCGGAATGTGGATGCGCCGACCGTGGAGTTCTGCGTCAACGGCTGCACTCCACACTCCTGCAGTGCCTTCACGTGTCCTTCCCTCCTCGGTTGACAGGCATTGGCTGACATCGAAGGGGTCGATTCGCCCGGTTTGGCGGTAGCGATGTCGCCGGCGTGCGAGATGTTCCGACATCGTGAACAGTTGTTTGTATCGCTCCTTCGGTGCCGTTGTCGATACGTCTTTTGCCTTTGGCTGTTGCGATTATTGTGAAATTGTTAACCGCCAACTCTTAGTTACCGTGACGTTTCATGACGTCAACAACCGGTTAGACGGAGCTTAAGCCAATCATCGCGTTGCATAACTCCCGCGGTTTTAGAAACGATGATATTACGTTACGCGTTATATCGCGTGACGTCTGACGTGCTATTGTAAAAATGCAACCCAAGGTTTTTCGGTACAATTATTCGTCATCTCTCTCTGCCTTCCCAAGTTATTGTGTTTATCAGGGTTCACGCAAACCATTCCTAATGTAATCATTGTCAATAATAAAAAGACGCGCTAGTTTTTCATATTACGTATAGGGACGTTGGAACATCGCAGTTTAAAGAACCCATTTCAGCCGGGGACCAAGAAGGATTTATTATCAAAGTAGGCGCCGAGAGTAGAGTCAAAGCTGACTGCCAGAAATTGTTATATATAATAGTTTACTTGTTTATACATCCGTCCCTGCTTTGATCGTAGACCCCCGTAAGAGACATATTTGTTTAGTACAACGTGAGAACCTCTTAAAGCTTCTTATTCGTCACACTAGTGTTGCTACTATTGGACGCAGAATGTAGCGGCATATCACAAAAAGCAATAAAAACAAATTTTATAAGATTAATCTAAATCGTATTCCATGACAGGACTTAGATGGAGCTGACGAATCGCTGGAAACGCCGCTTGCTGCCCACTTGTCGATCAAGTGTCTATGTCATGAACAATATTTTTATGTGCATAACACCAACATGTTTAGTTTGTGTCTTCCTTTAAACCCACCAGATGCTGCTAATGTGCGAACTCGATTTGAAACAGAGAAACCTTAGTTACGATGAGCTCTTAAGACTCTTAATGAAGCGGTTTGCTTCACTAAGATTGTTTATGGCATAAAATGATGTTAAGACGTTAAATAAACACGGAAACAATCAACTGAATGTCGTCTGTTGTTTTAGAGTCCAACGACGACGCCATTGAACAACTTCTGTGGCAGACGAGACGCCAGTACAACGCGTGGCTTGAGGAGGACAAAGATGTCGTCTTCAACGCTACGACGTGGATAAGACCGATTCTTGCAAACAATGTCACTCGTAACTACGAAGCTCTCTGCCGCGGGGACATTGGAAATGTACGTTGTTGTGTGGCAAACACACTAGAGTCCATTTCCTGTTTCGAATATACCTCAATGGCTTCTCAACGCGTTGAATATTCGAAGTGCTGACGTCACTAGAAGTCTCCAACTATAACCTAACTGAGACTGTAATAAGACCTGTGTTGAGGCTGTCCTAAAACTTCCATTCGCCTTGAGGATCACTTCAAAGTTCAAATTCCCCCAGTTGCTCACATAAACCCCCATCTGCATCCCTGGGATGGTCACCTATCTGCGCAAAAATTCTAGTTATAGCCCAAAGCCAATCCTACATCCAGCCTCCATTAAAGTATTGTGGGGTTTAACTTTCCTTCCCAACCCACGGTTGCGACACATTAATGGATACATTATACAATTACTTAGTCATCTGATGATCTCGTAGTTAAGCAAATGTTTTAAATGTTATTCGGTCAGTGTCGGTTCTAGACCCCAAACAAGGTTGTCATGTTTGTTACACAACAGTTTTGTTAGCGTCAATTCTAATTTATCACGGAGCGATTAACATATTAGTTTTATCACTCTGCAACTTCCTACCCGATGTGTCACCTAACTTATCAGGACAGAAAGACATCCCAAGAAACTAATGCGTCACCTAATTCACCAGGACAGAAGAAGAAGACATCCCGAGAAACTACTGCGACACCTAACTCACCAGGACAGAAGAAGACATCCCGAGAAACTATTGCGTCACCTAACTCACCAGGACAGAAGAAGAAGACATCCCGAGAAACTAATGCGACACCTAACTCACCAGGACAGAAGAAGAAGACATCCCGAGAAACGAATGCGTCACCTAACTCACCAGGACAGAAGAAGAAGACATCCCGAGAAACTATTGCGTCACCTAACTCACCAGGACAGAAGAAGAAGACATCCCGAGAAACGAATGCGTCACCTAATTCACCAGGACAGAAGAAGAAGACATCCCAAGAAACTACTGCGACACCTAACTCACCAGGACAGAAGAAGACATCCCGAGAAACTATTGCGTCACCTAACTCACCAGGACAGAAGAAGAAGACATCCCGAGAAACTAATGCGACACCTAACTCACCAGGACAGAAGAAGAAGACATCCCGAGAAACTATTGCGTCACCTAACTCACCAGGACAGAAGAAGAAGACATCCCGAGAAACTAATGCGACACCTAACTCACCAGGACAGAAGAAGAAGACATCCCAAGAAACTACTGCGACACCTAACTCACCAGGACAGAAGAAGACATCCCGAGAAACTATTGCGTCACATAACTCACCAGGACAGAAGAAGAAGACATCCCGAGAAACTAATGCGTCACCTAATTCACCAGGACAGAAGAAGAAGACATCCCGAGAAACTAATGCGACACCTAACTCACCAGGACAGAAGAAGAAGACATCCCGAGAAACTAATGCGACACCTAATTCACCAGGACAGAAGAAGAAGACATCCCGAGAAACTATTGCGTCACCTAACTCACCAGGACAGAAGAGGAAGACATCCCGAGAAACTAATGCGACACCTAATTCACCAGGACAGAAGAAGAAGACATCCCGAGAAACTAATGCGACACCTAACTCACCAGGACAGAAGAGGAAGACATCCCGAGAAACTAATGCGACACCTAATTCACCAGGACAGAAGAAGAAGACATCCCGAGAAACTAATGCGACACCTAATTCACCAGGACAGAAGAAGAAGACATCCCGAGAAACTAATGCGACACCTAACTCACCAGGACAGAAGAGGAAGACATCCCGAGAAACTAATGCGACACCTAACTCACCAGGACAGAAGACATCCCGACATCTCCTTCTATTGGAGATATCCAACCACATTTCTCCTCAGGCTTCCAAAAACATTCAATACTCTTATAAGTTTACCCAGAATCCTCCAAGCACCCCATTCAGATATCCAACTGCACCCTCGTGGCACCACAACAAATTGCAACTGGATTCACTTTCATGTGACGACCGGAACTCTTCCCTCGAGTGTAACTCTTGGCTCAGCGAGGACTGGGTACATACGAACCGAATGCACCACAGTCGATGAACTTGTTATGTGTGTTGCTATACATGTGTTATATCGTTTGATCATTATAAGTACCCTACAGCCCGTTTGTTATGTTATATGTGTTACTGTAGATGTGTTATGACATAGCATCATTACGTAGACCCTACCGCGCGCTTGTTATGTGTTGGTATATATGTGTTATATAGGATCGCTTGTTGAGCGTATTACTTCAGCCCGCGTGTTATGCGTGTTACTATACATGTGTTATGTCGTAGGACCATTACATGGACCCCACCGCGCGCTGCAGATACAAGTCCGGGAGCATCGGTTACGTTCGCTACAAGGAGGAGACCCTGAGCGTCGACCCCGGCATCGTCATGTTCTACGACGTTATCTCTGACGCCGAGTCCAGCTATGTGAGAAACATGGCCAGAAGTCAGGTAGGAACAAAGTACTGACTCACACTGAAATGTCTGAGCGTGATTATAAACCAGTGGATGTATTTAGTCAGAAAAAGTCGCCTGGACGCGGGACATACTTTTCTGACTGAAGAAAAATAGCGGTTCTCCGAAAACACACTGCACATGACTAACGTAGTTGACGCACTACTTAATTGATTGAACTGGTTACATTTGAATGTCAACCATTGCCAAATAATCTAATATGTACTATTCGGAACTGAACCAACGGCATATGATTTATATTTAATCGGTACCCTACACGATTTTACTACAGCCACTCACCGAAGAGCCCATTAGTGCGATATAAGTTTGTAATCAATGTTACAATAATTATGGTTTCGTTTCACCTGCAGCTGAAAAGGGCAACTGTTGGGAACCCGAACGACGGTTCCAAATCCAGCATTCGTATCAGCAAAATGTAAGTAGCAAGTTTGACGTGATCCCCATGCATTCAGGTAATTTTAATAACACAAGTGTAATATTTGACTACTCCTGCGTATAGATGATTGTATTAAAACCGCTCTGTATTTTGATGTCTTTGTTGTATAGAATGTAAATTATTGCTTTGCAAATATACCTCTGTAACTGAGAGGAATATTTAGTTATAATGTATCTTTTAAAATTATCAAATGGTGTTCATATATCTAGATCGATCCGTAGTTGTTCAACATGATTGAACACTCGATGTTTTAGATGTATAGCGGTTTTCCAATGTCTCCGTTGATTTTGATGGTATCGTTGTTACTTTTTGCGTTATTATTGTGCTCTTCCTTTGAAGGAATGGATAGCTTTGTGTCTGGATGCAGCAGTTATATTACCAGTGCAGTTTATAGAGTCTAGACTGTGATTTTGCTCACCTACCCAGTACCCACGATGAGGTGACACTGTGATCGATACATATCGATGCGTACATCGTATGCTACTGACTGTTTCTACTGAGTTCGATACACTTGACCCCGCCGTCAGCACACTGCTACGTCGACGCCAGCATGGTTAAGGCATCTCTGTGGCGAAGGACGTGTTTGGCGTCAGCGACGGAGGCCCGCAAGGGTCGGTCGTCGGACCAATACTGTTTAATAACGCGAACGGTTTATTGTGCGACTAATGAGGTTGTTCGTAAACGCACACAACGTACACCATCTGCTAGCCAACGACACACAGATCTACGTCGAATTACTGCCAATGGAACTTGCAGAAAATGTTGCTCGAATGGTACCCGGACCGTATACCTGCCAATGTTGATGTTTCGGAATTCGGGATATTCGAGCCTTATCTGTTCGGTTCCGTGGCATTGGACTGTGGAAGACAGTAAAGGGTGTGAACACTGTTGGTACATAGTGGCTAGCAAAACTCCGGGAGATGTTTCTCCTGGAGTCCGGGTGATGCACGACAAATCCGGGGGACTTCAGCAAAATTCGGGAAGGCTCGCATGCATAATATTTGAAAACCAGCAGATGGTCACAACAAATTATAGTACACTATATTTGTGTACGTGTCGATACACCATTCAGATAGTAGCAATACAAATAACTGCGCTATACCCGTGGCCTTGTCGTTGTAGAACGTGGCTCGACGACAACGCCTCGACGTTACTGTTGAAGCTGAGCAGGCGTATAGAAGACATCACTGGTCTCGACACGACTCTACGGACACGCTTCAGCAGCACAGAACTATTTCAAGTGAGACCCGCATTGTGTAATCTGGTGTGATCACAACTGTAACATGTGCTGCGAGATTCTCGATGTCTATCGCCACCATAAGAAAGTTGTATAAAAATAAACTCACCTCATGACTTGGTGTCCAATAATGCCGCGGTATTGCTGTACATATGTGTCTGTCAGTCAGTCAGTCAGTCAGTCAGTCAGTCAGTCAGTCAGTCAGTCAGTCAGTCAGTCAGTCAGCCAGCCAGCCAGCCAGCCAGCCAGCCAGCCAGCCAGCCAGCCAGCCAGCCAGCCTGCCAGCCTGCCAGCCTGCCAGCCTGCCAGCCTGCCAGCCTGTCTGTCTGTCTGTCTTTCTGTCTGTCTGTCTGTCTATCCATCCTAATTTGACATGGTTGACCATCTAGATGCACAAATGTTCTAGACTTCCAGTTAGAACATGGGTACATAACGTTTGCAAACGGTGTAGCAATGTTGTTGCCATGTAAAAATACAGATACAATTTATTCGTTATATTAAATCATCATGACGAATAACACTGGATTACATTACATGGAACTGCTATAAATGTGGACACGTTTTTGCCGAGCAGTTCACCCATCTGAACTTGTAAATAACCCAAACTGAATCTTTTTAGGTACTCAACTACGGCATAGGCGGCCAATACGACCCGCATTTCGACTTCTATGAGGTATATTTCCTTCAGCTTTGTTAGGCGTAATTGGTGACCTCATACTGGCATGTCAGTCTAACTGTCTGCATTGATAAATATTAACTACGATGTACGTGTTCCGGTTTTTACTCTCTTATTTTTACAAGAGTTCGCAATATATCAAGTGGTATGTTCTTCGATTATCTACATCGGTCACTATGTTCTTCTTCATTAATTAAAATATGATGGACGATACTAAACTGGAAACATCTACTTAACATTGATAGCGGCTACATATTCACTCGGCACAGCATTACCTGTTGAAACGAACTTCTTTGCAGGACAAAAAACAGCTCGAGATGTATCCGCCTTCGCTCCAAGGAAGTGGGGAACGCCTGGCAACGTTCCTTTTCTACGTGAGTCCCTCAATATAGCTAGCGTAATAGTCGTATGGACATTGCAAATTGCATTACTGAAATAATGTATTCATCACTGAAAGGTTCATGTATGCAAACTAATAATGCATATATGTACAAAATGAAAATAACATAACACAACCTACAGTATAGTAACAATTCTTACAAAAAAATTGGATTGATACATTTGGAATCAATTAGGAATTTTATATATTCTTTCAGTTGACAGATGTGAAATTTGGAGGAGCCACCGTGTTCCCAAACGCCGGGGTACGAGTAAAAGTTGCAAAGGTAAAACTTGTGACTTCTCGTTGCATTACCAGCGGTGTGCTTTGGATGGACCGGTGCATGATTTACCCATGTACTGTGTAGTTGCTTTCGAATATAGTAGGCTCTCGAGATCTGAGTGTGTATTTTTATGACAAGCAAAATCAGATGTAGCTTTGGGGATTCTACACACAGGAGACATTCAAATGAAATAGTAAAATCCTCAGATACGTGGATCTGGCTTCCAGATAGATCGACGGAGACGTAGGGTCCTGTAAGTCGAGGCTCCACCATATATGGCGAGTTTCAGGATAACGAATACAGCGCTGATCGTAAGACTGTGTGAGCCCCTAGACAATATTATATAATTTTTGCTTCATCTTACCTTCTACACTAAAATACAACCATTGCTCATTTATACCATTAATTTCCTTTTATACTGCAACACTCGTGTTACGATTAAAAACGTATCAACCCAAACAAATTGTCCTGTGGAAGCCCCTTAAAATTATAAATATTGTTGGGGCCTTGGGCAAACGTCTCCCCTGCACTGCCATAAACACGACACAGTACGAACAAGTTCTTTTTCGCTTCAGAATGGAGCAGCGTTCTGGTACAACCTGAAGACGTCCGGAGACCTGGACAAAGGCACCCTTCACGCCGGATGTCCTGTTCTGATTGGCTCCAAATGGGGTATACAAATGATATGTAGGATTTCGGCAATAGGGCACGCAAGTGATTCACACTTCTGGTCCGTTTTGAGCGAACTTAATGATACCACTGATTCCCACTTCGGTATCCCTAAGCGTATTCTAAGTCATAATTACTGCAAAACGCAAACACAATTAAATAACAAGTTATCTGCATAACAGTTTCTGCTTAGCAGTTACGTCCATATGCGATAGAATACTTAGCTCGTTCGAGAGGCTGCATGGGGACCGGATCTTGAATGAAAATGGCAAAATAGCATAAAACGAAATGGCAGCAGACGAGATTTGCGTGCCCTATTCTCAACGGTTATTGTAAGCGTTGGCCCAAGTTTTAATTCATTCGTGTTCCTTGGCGGTCGTTGGTGGTACGATAATCTGGTACTTATAACAGTAAACGCAAGTCACTATGTGCATAACAACGTAGCGTCATGACAACATATACGTAAACACATTAGTCATTACCCTCTTCTAATTAACTTACACAATAATATACGGAAATCAGGCGCAGTCAATAATAAATCTATGAAATACATTAACAATTACACAACTACATGTTTAACTGACGTTTTATTGGTTTATGTTTCAGTAACTAACAAATGGATACACGAGTATGGACAACAATTCCGGCGCCCGTGTGAACTGATGCGTAACTCTCCTCCAACGCCATGACAGAAATCTTCAACTTTGTTTTACTTATTGGTTGATTACATTATGTCAACAACTTCACTGTCTTGTATAACAAGCGTACATGTGTGTCTGTGTGGCTTAATGTTTAAGCTGTTTTGTTTTGCCATGATACATTGACGAATGGAATGTGTAGTTAATTTTACAGCATTGCTCAGTCAGATTTTTTTTTATTGAAAAGTAGCTGTAACATGCCTTGAATATGAATGTACTTCTACAAGAACAAATAGATGGTTCTCAATGGCTTATACATTTTAAATGAATTATGAACAAGGCAGCTACAGGAACAATATGATTATAGTTCAATGGATAAACATTAAACAAGACCCAACAATAACAACCCGATAGTTCGATTGGTGAACAAACAACTCCACAAGAACAAGTAGATGGTTCGATGAATGAACTATGAATATGTCTCCATGAGAACAGGCAGACCTTTTGATGGTTGAACAAAGAACTCCACAAAATAAATATGAAGACACCATAATCTCAAATAGATAATGAAACGGACCAGCTACAAACGTAAGTGACTGCTAACAAGAAATACTAGGTTGGAATGGATAATAAAGTACATTACATCATAATAATAGAAAAATAATAATTTAAAACTTGACGTGCCTTCTTAATAACTAACACATGTACACATTAATAATTTATAAAAACATACTGTAAGAAATAAACAACTGATAAATGTCAACGATATTTTCACTCTTATGCTAGTGACTTCATGACTTCCAGTTTCTCCTTGTACAATTTGTGGTATGCATTTGCAAGGAAGTAGAATGGCTGTTCCACGTTCTGCATTTGTCTCTGAAATCAGATAATCAATCACAATCAGCAGTCAAAACATAGTAAAGTAAGTTTATATTTAACAACTGTACTTTCAGAATATAGTAACAGTAATTATATTTTCAGAAACATATATGTTCCTTAAACTGTATTCTTTCTTGTTCATTGTAGTCCATAAATGTCTGTAATTTGGAAGGCATTTTGTTACAAAAATACAATCACTGATGTTCAAAATTTGATTTAAAACAATTGGTTTGAAAATTGAGCAATTCCACATAAATTCAGCCAAATGTAACTAAGTCGCAAAATAGGTGGTTATATCATTGACAGTGGGCACATTACATAGACGTATCATTGGCCATCGTTACAAAATGCAGTGCATTCTATTTATGTAATTACATTTCTATCTAAACATTATCATATCATTTCAATAGTCCAACACATTACAACACTTACAAATGTAACATTCAACATATAAATAAAAATTTGCAAGTAATAATGTTACTCTGTTTATAACAATAATGTCTAATATGAAATATAAATAACACAATTGAGAATATAGAGCAACATAAGACACTCACAGCAGAACACTCAAAGTACTCGAGTGAGTGGTCTTCTGCATACTGCCGCGCCGTCTTCTCACTGACGACGCGCCTCTCATCAAGGTCTGTCTTGTTACCCACCAACACACCTGAAGACAATCACACACTTTCAGTTAACACACCTGAAGACAATCACACACAGTTAACACACCTGTAGACATTCACACACTTACAGACAACACACCTGCAGACATTCACACCCTTACGGCTAACACACAATAACACATACAGCTAACACACCTATAGGCAATCACCCATGTACAACTAACACACCTGTATAAAATCACATATGTACAGCTAACGTGCCTTATACAATCACACATGTACAGTTAACATACCTGTAGACAATCTCACATCGTATAGCCAATACACAATCACACATGTACAACTAGCAAACATACATGTAGCCAATAAACATCAGTAGACTATTAATGATGTGTGTACAACCAACACACAGTCAGACCCAAACAGTCCCCACTAAAATTGAGTGCACTTACATAGTAACAACAGATATTTATCTAGTGTGTAGTGTATGCATGTGTATGTGTGCATACATGTGTGTACATATGTGTGTATGCATATGCGTGTTGGTGTGTGTACATGTGTGTGTGCATATGTATATGTGTCTACATACACATGTGTATGTGTGTATGTTGATATGTGTGCCAGGAGCAGGGCCGAGGGGGACAGAGAGTGAAGCAGTGAGAGAGAAATACGACAGAACTCACCAGGACAAGATATGTGTGGGTTCTTGGACATCACCCTCCCCAGCCACTTGTCACAGGCCTTGAAAGACATCTCGTTGGTGACGTCAAACACTACCATGACCAAGGACGGGTCGTCCCACTGAAACAGCAGCCAACAATGACATCAGAGACGACCAAATAGCAGCCTTCAAGGTGTTGGTAATAATTTAATGAAATGACGTATAATGAAATTTGTAATCCTATTATCAGCAACATTTATTTTAACTCGTATTTTTATTTAGACAATGCTAATAAATTACTGTTTATACTGATAACATTTAACATCTTATTTATTCGTACACATTACAAATCAAAATGACGTTACGTTTAAAGTATTTAGAGTGGTTGCAATGAGTAAGATTAAAATAGAATAAACATAATAATGAATAACCAGAATGGCTAAGTAATTATTACAAGAAATTGTTTATAATTAAACAAGTTATAATCTTATTTATTCATACACATTACAAATCAAAATGACGTTACGTTTAAAGTATTTAGAGTGGTTGCAATAAGTAAGATTAAAATAGAATAAACATAATAATGAATAACCAGAATGGCTAAGTGCCATATTACCCACTGCAATATCTCAAGAGTATGCCTCCAAGCCATCCATTTTGAAGTTCTCTTTACACAAGATTGTGTTTATTTTGTAAAATTACCATATAATTCTGGCTGATTCTGTTAGAAATATATAAATAGGATACCTACATATTTTTGAACAACATCTGCGAAAAGCTCCTTTCCTGCTGAATCAAAGATGAACATCTCCTGAAATAAGAAATAACAAGTGCCCATAATGCAGTAAACCTGGGACATAATTGTTTTTATTCTGGACAAGCTAATTTATTTGTTACATGTAAAATGTATTACATATAAAACTGACTGCCAACTCTTACATCTTAAGAGAAATACAGAAGCTTCCAATCATGTATGGAAACTGCAGGGGTAATTAGTGAGAAACAATACTTTTCAATGTTTTATTGTGCTGTAAAGTTGTCTAATTATATAGGCAGTAGGCATGCGCATTGATAGACAATATCATAATAATTATTGCATAAAACAACACTAGAGTTGACTGACTTGTTCATATAACATTCCAAGAGACAGTCGATGTTTAGGACAACAAAACCCACTTACCACAGTGTCCCTTGAATCAGGTATGTTTATATTTTTCGTGCACATCTCAACTCCAACTGTCTATAAAAACAAAAAATATTGTTTAACTGTTCACAGATTTTTTAATACAATATGGTACAATCAAAAAGGCTCAAATGTGTCACAAGTGTTTTCAACACAATCTCCATAAATTAATTAAAAAAGTAATACCCTGAGTACTGCACAACAGAGCAGAATGTATTATAGAAACATTTATTGAGGTAACTATGTAGTTGTCAACTCAACTAAAACTGATAATGTAAAAAGGTAATATTTAAAATGTGTTATAGGGCAACATGTACAACACCATAACATAAATATATATCAAAATTTATATAACAAATTGTGTTATTTGATGGACTATTAGACAAATCTCAGTTGATCGCACAGGATGCATGAGCTGTGGTTAGTATGAATAGCATGACATTCTTCCAAGGATCATGTCAAAGAAACAATGGCATTCTACAAGTCACTGCAGAATCACAGTCAAAGACGTCCTAGACATATATTGATCAAACATCGCCACACGGGGTATCACTCAATACATCTGCCTCAGGGAAATGTAATATTTGACTAAAACATCCTACTTTGAAAGTAAATTCTGACGCATGATACTATGTAATAGCAAATGGTTAAATAATAGACTGTACTAACTCTAGGTGTATACTGTATATTGCATAGGCTGCACCATTGTCTAAGATCTGTACATACCATCACATAGGCCTTTGGAAAGTGTGACCCGTCGCTGTGGAACACTTGGGTGATGGCACTCTTCCCCACAGAGGAGTCACCTGCAACAGTCAGCATATTTGAGCAACTCTCTAAATGTTCATTGCCAGCTGTCTATCATTGGGGTAATTGTTTTTGTTAATGTTCATGTTGCATTTCCACACGTGCTACTGCCAGTGTTAATTCATGTGATATCAACAATTTACTAGATACATATTTTAACATGCATTACACAAATGTTATTGTGCTTAATGCACAACAATAGAAGTATCCCCGGTATGTGGTTGACTTCGTTTTAAATGAATTTTATATACATGCTGATTTGATACTTGTACTGACTAAAAGTGGTATGGCCATGCATAGTACAGTGATGCTAATTTATTTGAAAGGTTTTGCATGTTTAGTGTTTGTAAATCTAACCGTTGAATGCAGGTGTGTCTGTGTAGAGCGACTTGCTTACTTCACGAGGCTGCACATTTATCCATTCTTTTTCCAGTTAGACTGAATAATATTGATATTTTTTGCTGTATACTATCCTAATTGGATTCCACTAACATATGTGAATGGATCCTTGTAATCTCACTATCCATCTGATGCAATTTAACTCATGAATAATGAAAAATATATGATATCCATCTTTTTTAATTTCTGGTAGTATGTAGTTGCACAACAACTTGAATTGAATGCAGGTATGACTAAGATTAATAAATGTATGCCTAAATAACTTAATGTTTGATATATTAATATCTAGTACTGGTGGTCAAACATGTAGCAAGGGACACAACAGGTGCACAGCTAACTTGGATCAGGCCAGTGGGTTACAATAAATTGTAAACACAGTAGGCATAGAATGTAATAGATCTGTAACTATTGAGTATACGATTATTGCAGTATGACTATTTTATGAGGAATGAACGTACTGAAATATCACACAAAGACAAAGACTTCTACGAGCAATAATTATAGATATGCTAGATGTAGCAAAACAATGTGTTATGGCAGCAAATACAATGCTAGGCATGATTAACAGAGCCATTAAATATAAGACCAAAGAGGTAGATATAAAACTAAAATAAATCATTAGTAAGACCCCTTTTAGATTATTACATTTAGGCATGGTAAATAAACTTTAAGGATATTGATTTATTAGAATCTGCACAATGCAAGATTATTCCTGACTTATGACATTTAGACTATCCAAGAGGATTAAGAATAAAAAAATTACAACTTTGGAGTAGGGTTAGCGCTGATTTATTGGAATTTAAAAAATAATAAGTGGGTTGAATAGTATGTTTTCCTGCCGACTTCTTTATTATGGAAAATGAGCATGGCAAAACAAGAGGGCACCCTTACAAAATAAGCGAAGTACATTCTAGACTGGATTTAAACAATGTTTTTTTTTCACCTAACAAATCTATAGCAAATAGAAAAAGTGACTTCCAGAAAGTGCGATTTATGTCCACAAGCATCAACCAGTTAAAATGTCACATTGACAAGTGTCTACGAAATAGGGCGGATTATATGAATCAGCGATTGACTCCCTTCCTCGGCAACTCATCAACTGTCTAAGACTAAGTCAGTAGTACTAGTAGAAATAATATGTAAAAAAATACGGAGTCGGAGGCACCGAAAAAATTACTCTTGACATTTGGTTTATCGTTGGTCTGAAAGAATTTCTTAATCTCGAATTATCTCAGTGCAGGGTCTTTGTCGTTAGGCAAATTGCGGAAATAAAAGTTGCTGAAAAGTGATATCGTACTGTGTTGTGCAGGGATATAAAATGCATCCATAGACATAGTATATTATCCGGTATCCATATTATCGCCTCTTCTACGCTCAGTCTGAAGTATCATATAGGCTCATTAAACACTGATACAAGAGCGCACCTCATCAGTGATAAACATACGAAGTATTCCTTACCCACTACAACACACTCAGCTCTTAATACTGTAGACATGCTTTGTGTATATCGGTTTAAAAACAACGTTGCCTACGCCAACAAATATCTATCAGATATGTCTGATAGCGCACATACGGAAATCTTGAAGAGCGATTGGACGAATTTCTTCCGGCGAGTCCTGCGTGACGTAATGTTACTATGGCAATTTCAAATATCAATAACATCAAGCCGTAACATCAACGCTAAGGAAAAACAGTCTCGCCATCTAGCGAATAACGCAGATGTAAAATAACTCCGCAAAGATCGTTTTATTAGTACTGAATGTTTGTCTTCCGTTCTGTTTCATGCCGTTTTTATTCATCGAAAGAGCACGTCCCCCTCTAAGTCTCCCTATACTCACATATGCCACTCAAAAATAACCATTATAACAAAATGTGATCCGTTGCATGGTTAGAAATTAACCCTTGTTGGTATTATATAGTTAGAATCATATACACAGTTGTGCATTACTGTATCGTATTGTAACAACATTCCGGAGTAGACGAAGATGTTGATGGCAACCAAACCTACTTAGCCAAACATAAAGTCATAATTATCATAGTATTCGACGTGTTGACTTATAAATAACTATAAGCATGACTATCGCAGCTTTACAAATGAAAGAAGGGGAGGTTACAGCGACGGTTTACGGATTGGTATGTTTGATATTTCTGAGAACTGCTAACAAGAAAATCAGCTACTCGCCTAGCCGTAGGCTACTGCAGTGAAGCTAGCCACACACTATAACTAACAGCCTGACACTGACAGTGGCAGTGCCACTATCAGTGGCAGTGTCATTGGCACACCGCCTCAAGTGATGTTAAACCTGGCCTTGGGCTGAGTAACATAGTGTCAATGTCGGTGGTATTGATTGGATTGACTTGAACTTTTTATTTTCTTGCCTAACAATCAATCAATATTTGCCCTAGCCCTAGGACCTGGTTATAGTCACTTAGACCTTAGACGCTTAGCAATAGCATCATTACTCATTAGATTAGGCCAGGGTACTAATAATCGGTGCCAATTTAAGGCAAGGAATTATCAGGAAGGAAAAATCATCATCATACATCTACTAAATCTATACTACAACTATACAGTTGTAACATAATAAAACATTAGTTTTAACATCTTTTATCATAAAAATACATAACATTAACTTTTTTAATTGTTAGTTTCATAGGTAACTCTGGTATATATGGGCATATGGCACCACTTTATTTTAGGGTTATCATGATATATGTGCAGAGAGCTAACCCTTAAGTGGTTTCTTGTGAAAATAATATATACTCACAAAAACAGTTAATTTTATATATCGATAACACTTTTATTAAAATACTGACATTTTTTATCACATGACACAAGTGAATATGTACTATCCATTGTAGTAAATGTAAGATGTGATGTTTGGTGACTGCATATAAAAAATGTCATGTTGTTTTCCAAGGTGCAGGCCTAAACTTTGAAATTACCCACTTAACTATTTACATAATACCTAGCCTGCCAAGGTGCAATGATATATTTATTTACAGGTAAATTATACTGTAACTAAATTACAGTGTGAAACAGTATTTTTGGATACATACACATGCACTTACAGTTACAAAAATTATCAGACCTTCAACACTTTATTCCATATAGTGTATCCTACATATACACAAATCCATTCTGTTCACTCGGGCAAACTGGAAGTATTACATAACTTACTACAGTTACATAAACCTAACAATGTAGACAGCTCCCTTTAATGTAAATAATTATGAATAAAATCTAAGAAGCATATGAATGTCAAACATGTTGTTTGTAGATAAAAGACCAGCAGTATAATGATTGCGTGGAACTTCTCAACAGCATTGTGCAGACACACCAAAAGGTAAGTGCAAAACCACATCATAGACTTGAGTTATTCTTAACAGTGACAGAACCTCAGATTTACAGTATTATAATTATACCTACTATCTTACAGATTTTGTGATGGTGAAAGAAATACAGTATGAGTTTGTTAATATAATCAGCAAATCCATTCTCACAAATAAATGCTTTGTGAGAGTAAATTTATCCACTTTCCATAATGCTTACATTAAGTCAGCACACCTGCCACTGCATAACAATTAGTACATGTTGTGTTTCTTCCGTCAATGTTAGCAATGCCTAGGGTTGTCATCGTCCACATAAAATAAAAACATAGAACCGAGCCCCATTCGCATTATAAAGGATGCAACATTTATCTCATAAATATGTTTTCTCATTCTGCAGTAGATGGCAGCAGAGTCTATTGTATACTGGTTCTATGTTTGTTCAGTCGAGGGCAGCACTGTCCCTCCTTGGCTACTGCTACTACCAGAGTCAGGACTTTGTGAATGCGGCTGACTGCTACGAGCAGCTGATGATGCTGCATCCGGAGGTGGATGAGTACAAGATGTACTACGCTCAGTCTCTCTACAAGGCCTGTCTCTACGACGAGGCAATGAAAGTGTCGTGTCAGATCGAGAACCCGTCCTCCCAGTCAAAGGTAGTCACAACACGTGTCTAGACCAAGTCACTCTAGATCTCTCATTGACACTTGTAATGTGCTGTTGTGATGTTGTTATCAAGGTAATTAGTACACATGTTACAGGTGAATAATGACAAATGCAGAAGGGAGAATGGAGATTTGCTAAAGACAAACATGTTGATCTGTGTTCCTATTTAGTATTTACTAATTAACATAATTTTCTTGAATCTACAATAGATAAAAGTGTTTAGTAAGCTGGTAACAGAATTCACCATTGAATTTTTTGGGACCCGCAGCATGCTCAAATAATAAACAGAACACCCAACTTCAAAACAGACTTTATTGGCAACATTGCCGAAGTGAATTGAGTTAACCATAATTCACGTGAATGTTCAATGATTTCAATTTTTTTCGTACTTTCACAAAAGCAGACTTTCATTATTTTCAGTGGTTGCCTGGCTCTCTTGAAAGCTTAGCTATTCTCTTTAAACAGTGTCTATTGATATGTTGCAGGTGATAAAGCTGCAAGCAGCCATCAAATATGGAGAAGAAGATCTAGCTGGAGCACAGGTTTGTTATTTAAAAAGTATTTTTAATACACATTATTGAACATTGGATTTTCACTTGATTATCAAATTAATTGCAAAGCTTGTTTAATCGGTATATGCCCCTAGGGGTTTCTAGAGGATCTCCATGGTTACAAAAACTTACAATTTTGTATTTATACTCACTTGTATGTTGTCCATTTATTTGTATGTGGTGACCGGAATAATCATCACTTTGAAACTTATCCGTTTCTGTATACTTTCAGGAATTACATTTATTTTAAAGTTTGACTTATACACCATCTTAAAATATATGTTTAAGCCATGTATGCTTTTAATATTTACTGCAGTTGATAATTTTTTTTATAGTTGACATGGAAACACAGGCCACGTTGACACCTGACTGTCCTGTGGAATGTTGTCCCCTCTACATTAATGTTGACGTGGAAACACAGGCCACATTGACACGTGACTGTCCTGTGGAATGTTGTCCCCTCTACATTAATGTTGACATGGAAACACAGGCCACATAGACACCTGACTGTCCTGTGGAATGTTGTCCCCTCTACATTAATGTTGACATGGAAACACAGGCCACATTGACACCTGACTGTCCTGTGGAATGTTGTCCCCTCTACATTAATGTTGACATGGAAACACAGGCCACATTGACACCTGACTGTCCTGTGGAATGTTGTCCCCTCTACATTAATGTTGACATGGAAACACAGGCCACATTGACACCTGACTGTCCTGTGGAATGTTGTCCCCTCTACATTAATGTTGACATGGAAACACAGGCCACATTGACACCTGACTGTCCTGTGGAATGTTGTCCCCTCTACATTAATGTTGACATGGAAACACAGGCCACATTGACACCTGACTGTCCTGTGGAATGTTGTCCCCTCTACATTAATGTTGACATGGAAACACAGGCCACATTGACACCTGACTGTCCTGTGGAATGTTGTCCCCTCTACATTAATGTTGACATGGAAACACAGGCCACATTGACACCTGACTGTCCTGTGGAATGTTGTCCCCTCTACATTAATGTTGACATGGAAACACAGGCCACATTGACACCTGACTGTCCTGTGGAATGTTGTCCCCTCTACATTAATGTTGACATGGAAACACAGGCCACATTGACACCTGACTGTCCTGTGGAATGTTGTCCCCTCTACATTAGTGTTGACATGGAAACACAGGCCACATAGACACCTGACTGTCCTGTGGAATGTTGTCCCCTCTACATTAATGTTAACCCATGGTTGTGTTGTGTTCCAGAGTTTGGTGGAGCAGTGTTCTTCTGACGACCCAGACACAGAGGTCAACCACGGATGTCTTCTCTTCAAGGTGTGTACTTCTGTCATATGTAATTATTTCTGTCTTCTTGATTTTATCCTAAACCACCAGTAATTTTTTTATTCCAGTCTAACTGATGCAAAATTCTGTTTAAAAGTGTATGATTTCATATTTTTTTATTGAAAAATCAAATTCTCATTCATTTAGCTTTGCAAGAAACCAATAATGGAATGATATAATACTACTTGTTTTTAAGCAATTTATTGTGATGTCAAAAGCAATGGTAACTTTGCTAACGTTATCGGAATAAACCACCAACAATTATTATAATCTGCAATTTGTAAATCACCCCAAGTTGTGGTCAGTACAAGATCAGATAATATATTAAAATACCATCAGAGCATTGGAATACAAGATTTCAATAATGTATCTTTAGGCAAGGCACACCATTTCCATTCATGACCCTAACTGACCCGCTGCGCCTGTCCCAGGAGGAGCAATATGAGACGGCCTGTCAGAAGTTCACCACAGCGATGCAGATAGTGGGTTACAAGCCAACACTGTCCTACAACATTGCCCTGTGTAACTACATGCTCAAGCAGTACGCGCCCGCCTTGAAGCACATCGCAGACATCATAGAGCGCGGCATCCGCGAACATCCCGGTGAGGCCGGGTGACTGCTTTGGAACCAACAATTTACATCACATGTTAAGTTTTATTGTAGGACAGTAGTAACTTTTAAAAGTGTTGTAATGGTTTATCTTGGTGCCAATGTAGGAAAAATTTGCATCTTTGTAAACTTGTTTGTTATACTTATGTATTTATTATAGTGTACTGACGAAGTAGTAGACTGTTGTCTAGTTCTTTATGTACATGTCTGTGAATGGGCTGGTCCTGGAGATATGGGGCTTTAGAAATGCTACCACCAGTAGTTATAATTATAGTAATATACAGTGAGATCTGTTTATGTAAGCACCCTGGCTTCCATCTTTGTTGCACAGAAAATATTTGGGAATTTAATTTATCCTTGGGAAACATGCTTCATTTAGAAAAGAAATAGTAATCTGAAATATCACTGTAGACCACAGCTCAGTTGGTTACTTATGGCTACACACACTTTCAAAATGTCATACAACAGTCCAGTCAGTGGTCAGTGTATTCATTACTGGACCTGGATTACATACTCAACAAAGTCCTCTTAGGAAAGTGTGTCATGGTGGTGTGCCAAGTTATTTAATTTCAGCTTTTGACATAATTATACAACATGTGTTGTTTTAGAGCTGAGTGTTGGCATGACGACGGAAGGCATTGACGTACGCAGTGTAGGAAACACACTCACACTACATGAGACAGCTCTTGTGGAGGCTTTTAACCTGAAGGCAGCCATTGAATACCAACTCAAGAACTGTAAGTGTGTTTCTGTGAAATTTTCCATTCCTCGTGTTTCTTTTACAGATGTTTATAAAGCATCTGGTTTTGACAATGTTTTGTTTAATGTGCATTGCATTTATAAGTTCCTTTCATTATTTACTAAGGTACACATTTTTACTTATTTGTTTAAGTGGCTTTCAATATATATATATACATATATATATATATATATATATATATATATATATATATATTATAAATAAATGTATTCACGTTTTTACTAGTAGGCCTTGGCATACGACAATAGAAAATATTTTTTTTTTATCTTTAGTGAGAATAAACACTGTTTCTAAATTAAGCCACTTTACTTAGCTGTACACAAACTGTACCCATTAGTTGATTTACAGCATGTGACATGGTGTAGTTTTTATATGACCCCTTTGAAAATATACAGCACAATAGTATTACATGATATGATCTTTTGATACAACCCTTGTTACCGGAGTTAATTTAATTACAGTGTATTATTAATATTTACATGATATGGTTTTTACTCGTCCCCTAAATGGTATATATAGCATATGACATGACGTGATCTTTGACACGCCCCCCAGACGAGGCAGCCTGCGAGGCACTGACCGACATGCCGCCGCGGTCAGAGGAGGAGCTGGACGCGGTCACTCTGCACAACCAGGCGCTCATGAACATGGACAGCAGTCCCACGCAGGGCTTTGAGAAGCTGCAGTTTCTCATCCAACAGAGTCCGTTCCCACCTGAGACGTTTGGCAACCTACTGCTGCTGTACATCAAGTATGAGGTGGGAGGATGTTATCACTCTGATAACACATTATCACACTGATAACACATTATCACACTGATAACACATTATCACTCTGATAACACATTATCACTCTGATAACACATTATCACTATGATAACACAGTATCACACTGATAACACAGTATCACACTGATAACACATTATCACACTGATAATACATTATCACACTGATAATACATTATCACACTGATAATACAGTGTGAGGTGGGAGGACATTATCACACTGATAACACATTATCACACTGATAATACATTATCACTCTGATAATACAGTATGAGGTGAGAGGACATGATCACACTGATAATACATTATCACACTGATGATACATTATCACACTGATAATACATTATCACACTGATAATACATTATCACACTGATAATATTATGTACAGTATTTTGAAGAAAGTTTAGTCATAATTGTGTTTTTGACCTGTCAGTCTGTGTAGTGTAAAACTCTCTAAATGTGATGGTTACAAGACTGTTAAAGGGCAACCTGGTCTTTTAAGTTGACCCGAGATTAATATTCCTAGTACTTTGCAACAGTACCCTAGTGGAACCACATATGACCGACCACATTTACCCATGCGTTATGAAATGATTATTATTATTAAAATGTTTAAATAATTAATTTTAATACATTGTTGCTATGCTAGTTTCTGTTTAATATTTATATATACTTTTAATTCTTTGCACAGTGAGGTATAATAGGTAATGAAACAAATGTTTTATTTTATTTTAATACTTCATATACTTCATAATAATATGTATTATATATATATATATATATATATACAGTTATATATATATATACATATACATATACATATACATATACATATACATATACATATACATATACATATACATATACATATACATATACATATACATATACATATACATATACATATACATATACATATACATATATATATATATACATATATATATACATATATTTAGAATGCTTCTATTGTTTTAATATATCATCCAATGTTTGACCATGCATGTAAAGTGCCAGAGAGCTATGCTACTGATTCGGGCGCTATGCAAATACATTTTGTTATTACTATTAGGTGAGTGAGATTATTTTCAAAAGTACAACTGTTTAGAATATAGTTGACAAGATTCTTGTGTGTACTTGACATGAACACGTACTTGTTGCTGTGCTTCAGTATTACGACCTGGCTGCGGACGTGTTGGCAGAGAACGCCCACCTCACCTACAAGTTCCTCACTCCGGTTCGTATCATATACACAGTGCACGAGTTATAATTTTATATACATGTGTATTTGTAAAAGAACAGAGTATTGGGTACAGTTGTGGAGACATATCCACTGTGAAGACATGTTCTCCTTTATATATTTCATCACTGGAGTGTTGGTAGAGTTTCAGCATGTAAAACATTGTGAAATACAAAGATGTACTAGATTTCTATACTATTATACATCTTGATACTTGAATTTATTTGATGATTTTTCACATAAATACATCAAATGTTGGTGGTTCTTGATTGTAATTTTTGTATACAATTTTGCCTGAGTTTGATAATGTGTAAATAATATATACAAGATATCATTTATATATATACATATTCTATCCAAGAACAGGATGGCAATGATATATGTGCATATATATATATATATATATATATATATATATATATATATATATATATATATATATATATATATATATATATATATATATATATATATATATATATATACACACATACACATACACATATATATATATATATATATATATATATGTACATACTTGACCTGTAGTGTTATTTTAATGCCATCATTTGTTCTTGCAGTACTTATACTCCTTCCTGGAGGCTGTCATCACTCGGCAAACATCACCAGAAGAAGCGTACAAGAAGCTGGATGAGATGGCGTCAAAACAGACGGAATTACTGCGCAAGTTGACAAAACAGGTGCAGGAGGCGCGACAGAACCACGACGACGACTCGGTCAAGAAGGCTGTCAACGACTACGATGAAGCACTAGAGAAGTGAGGGGACATTTGATCATGTCAACGTTGTTGTTTGGATGACCATATTAGATTGAGTTCATAACTGAAAGAAATGTGTTGTCAAAATTGTCATATCTTAAAATATATTGGCATACTTATTTACAGTAGTTCTTTTTCAGACTTATGTGTTAAAACTTGGTATTTATTCAAACTTATATTAAGCTATCATGCATGTTAACTCTTCTCCTAGACTGTTTACATCAGACACCAAATTTCTGGCAGATTTTATTTATTGGTTATCAATGCTGGTTAAATAACTGATTTATTCAATAACTTGGATGTTCCTTCACAAAATATGTTGAATGTTTGGGCACATTCATCGGTGATGTTTCTTTGGGTTCTACTAAGCGGCTATGTTTTCAGATACATTCCTGTCCTGATGCAGCAGGCGAAGATCTACTGGGACTTGGAGAATTATCAGCAGGTGGAGAAGATCTTCCGCAAGTCAGTCGAGTTCTGTAACGAACACGACGCCTGGAAGCTGAATGTGGCACATGTCCTCTTCATGCAGGAGAACAAGTTTAAGGAGGCGACTGGTTTCTATGAACCAATTGTGAAGAAACATTATGAGAATGTACGTGAAGCTCTGTCAGTTAGCTAGTGTTTTTCATTTGGTTGTTGTAGTAATGGGGTTGATATGCAGACAGTAATAGTGGCTTTATACTACTTGTTCACTCGTGGTAGATACAAGATTATGGGGATATACTCTTTCGTCAACTGTTTTGGTGTTCTGCCAACATTTACTTTTGTTAGTCATTGTGCACTTTTTCGTATTTCTATGGGATGTACATAGTTTTGGAGACACAGTTATTTTGTTTGTTCATGTGTTTGCAATGCAAACACACACACACACGCACACACGCACACACGCACACACGCACACACGCACACACGCACACACGCACACACGCACACACGCACATGCACATGTAGTTTGATTATCCTCTTTCACAGTGTTGCCAAATGTAGCTGTAACATAGACCTCGCTGTTGAACTGTTTTAGATTCTGACTGTGAGTGCCATTGTGCTGGCCAACCTGTGCGTGTCCTACATCATGACCAGTCAGAACGAGGAGGTAATGGTCACTTTTCTTTCTTCATTCCACCAACAGTCTGTGTGATTTATACGTGGCATGAATCATAAGTGTGCGACATCTGTTTTAGCTTTGATGTATTTTTTGTGCCACAGTTATAGCACATGTCAGTAGGGTCATTCTCCATGTTGTCTACTCTACGACATCGTCCTAAATTAATTGTGTAAGAAAGGGCAAAAAGAATAGTAAAGTAATTGTTATCACTATTATTTATAAAAATCAATGGTATCTCAATACGTGTGAAACTGTTTAATTGGCTCCTCAGATGTTGGGACTGTTTCAGTATTAAACTGTCCTGAGATGGCGTTTATAAATGTAACCATCGCTGTGTTTGACGACGTAGGCGGAAGAACTGATGAGGAAGATAGAGAAGGAGGAAGAACACGTGGCCTATGAAGACCCCGATAAGAAGATCTTCCACCTGTGCATTGTCAATCTGGTCATCGGGTCAGTATTCGACATGAAAATACAGACCTCACTGTTTGTGAACTTGTAATTCAAGAGTATATCAAAAGTGTGTCAGAGTGTTAGCCACAGTCACAATCACATACGTGCGCACACATACACAGTAGTGCAAATACGCACGCGTGCACACAACGACAGGCATCACCATATCATAACCACCGTCACGCACATAATTGCACACAAACATTTTGCTTTCTGGCCTGTTGCGGGTGATACATTATAACAGACTCGTGGTAAGATCTCGCTCTCTCTTGCAGCACTCTCTACTGCGCCAAAGGGAACTACGAATTTGGCATCTCCCGCGTGATCAAGAGCTTGGAGCCGTACCAGAAGAAACTCGGCACCGACACGTGGTTCTACGCGAAACGTTGCTTCCTGTCGCTCATCGAGAACATGGCCAAGCACATGATCATGCTGCGAGACAACGTACTGCACGAATGCATCCAGTTCCTGGAGCACTGTGAAAGTGAGTCCAGACAGTAAAACCCCTGGTGTCATAGGTGTTGGTCTCCAGCGCCTGGCAATCTTCTGCGAACTGATGCGCTGTATTGTAGTGGTAATTTGGTGAAGTTATGTGGTTTCACTGAACTAGGTATAGGTAGCCATTTCAAAACGTTATCGCTGTGCTGAATTTTCCTTGCTGTAACTGAAGGAGGTCGCTACCAATTGTGCTACAAGGTTAAAAACGTAGACTGGATCGACATTTTACGTGATATCTGATTCACACTCCCCAGTATTGGGCGCTAGTATATTACACGGTACACACTGAGTCATGTCTTAAACTCGGCCCCGTGACCTGCCAGACAGATGTGCCAACCACTACTCTAACACCTCTAAAAGTTCCCTAGAAGCGTATGTAAAACGACCACCCCTCTATTAGGTGACGCGGCCACTTATAACAGTTTAAAATTGTTACCGAAGCCAGTAGTCACTTAAACAGAAATTCAATCAGTTATTACAGACCTTCACTTAAAATATATTGATGTCGAATAACAATACAAAAACTGGATGTACGTTTCCAGTGTACGGACGCGACGTGAAGGCGCTGGTGGAACAGCCACTGGAGGAAGAACCGATGCACCCTGGGAAGAACACCGTTACCTACGAGTCACGTGTGCTGAAGTCTTTGCTGTTGCAACTCATGTCATAAGCAGGCGTCAATTGCACAATGTAGTTCGTCATGTAAAACGAGCGTGCTCGTTCATCATAAGATGAGAAAGTTATTGTTTAAATTTGTTAATTTATTGCTATTAGTTTTTGTATTACATTTCTTTCTCGTCACAGATGGATTATTGTTGCATATTCAACAGTGGCCCTGCGTCAAATAAACACAGATCGTACACGTACATTGCAAAACTGTTGAAATTAACGTGGATAGGTCTACCAAACAATGGACATCACACAGCAGCTCTCTTAAAACACCAGTGCCCACACGGGTGGGCGGGTGTGCTGCCGATTCTTGCGGCTTGCGCCACGACTTCCGCTGGGGAAATACACAAAACTCAATCCCTGTTGCGCTGTACGCCCGTTGTAAGTTAGCGAATAAAACTGCTCGGTTGAAATGACTCGAGCCACGTGACTGTCGGTGTTAGTTATCGAGCCCCCTTCGGCGGCCCCCTCCGCGCGTGGTCACCGGCGCTGACCGCATCACTCGCAGTCGCCGCTTGTCTGCGTACGGCATCTCGCCCAACATCTTCTCAGAGCCCTCGCGGCCTCGCGCCACTGCCTGTGTCAGCTGGAACTTGTTCTGGTCCTTGTGCACAATGACGTCAAGGAGGAGCAGAGACAGCGACTCGGACACGGTGAGCATGTGCAGCATGAAGAGCGCGAGGGCGCCCATGGCGAACAGCAGGACTCCCAGGGCCACCCACGCCACGAACTCGCTCGCCTCCATCGTGTCGGCGTCTACAACGGAAGTGACGCAGACGACCGTCGTTACACATTGCTAGGTCACTTTATTGGCTAAACCCATAGGGTCATTACGCCAACGTATGGGGTGGGGTATGTGTGTATGGTCATTGGCAAAATCCATGGCGCCAATGTACAGTGGGAAATTAAAATCGTCTGCCTGGACTAGATTTAAAGGTGTCCACCGTGGGTGCAGTTACAACTGTTTCGGTTACTCTATTCCATTCATTTACTGTTTTATTAAAAAGCTATTAGCATAAACTTGAATCTTGGCTGGCTCTTGAGACTTGAATAAATCGTTCTCAGTGGCCACGAGTGTTGTTAGTTGAATGAACCAGGCGAGTCGGTCAATGAAGGGCTAGCGCTGTTTTTCCGTGTAGGGATTTATAGACTAATACAACGCGGCTCGCTTCTCTGCGCTAGATAGAGTAAGGACCATCACTTGAGAATGTTTACACTTTGACAAAGGTCTTGAATTCAATAACGGCATACTTATATTGTATTGAAAAAGTAAGTCAAACTTTATATATTTCTTGTAAATCTTGCATACTCGTAATGTACGTAATAACACTTTATATTTTAAATAAGCGTAAATTTACTTTTTGTGTGCATTATTTTATCAAAATGTGTACTTTTAATTTGCTGAACAGTTGTAATGTATTTAATTTTTAAGCTATTTTACTTGTACACACCCCTGAATTTACTATGTAAAGAAATTAGGTGTTTAAATAAAATTATTATTAACTGCCATTAGTGTGCGCAGTTTTAAGACAACTCTAATCCTAGAAAAGGATAGGTATACTATTCTTAAGATTATATATATGTGTGTGAATACGTAATACTTATCATGCGTGCTAGTACACCTCTAATAGCTAATTTGTGGCTAAATTCGTAGCTAATAACTGACTGATGCTCATATTACGACCGTCTTACCTAAAGCCTCGTTGCTCCCCTTATCTGTTGACAGTAAGGTGTAGAGAGCCGTGGTTTAGCGGGGTCGTGAGACCAGATAGGCCAGGCACACCGCCAATACCTGGTGCGCTCTACTCTTGGCCCGGGGCGCTTGCTCGCGATGACAGGAGCTGGACGCGGAAGAGAGTGACGTACGGCGGTGGTTTGGTAAACAACAAACACACGTCACGTAAAACTGCGTACCAACGAGCGTGCGTGCGTGCGTGCGTGCGTGCGTGCGTGCGTGCGTGCGTGCGTGCGTGCGTGCATAATCAATGTCTATAATTATTATAATAATTGGCAAACGCCAATGTAGGGGGTGGGATGTGTGCCCAAGCACAATGGGAAATTAAAACCGTCTGCCCAGTCTAGATTTAACCGTGTTCTTATTAGCAGCAGATATAACTTCTAGTTAGTCTGTTCCATTCATTTACTGTTCTGTTAAAAACCCTATTAGTATTACCATAAACGTGAGTCCTGACCAGCACTTGAATAAAGCGTTCTCGGTGGCAGTTATTA
>OZ024858.1:52688880-52767426 GCA_964017155.1 Oasisia sp. SBJ-2009 | reverse complement strand
ACTACGTATTTTATTACTGCGTGGTAAGTAAACCTGTGTGACACTACTATGTTGACACATGTGAGTTACATAAATATTAACTAAATATCGCTTATGTAGGTGTCAAGAAATTGTAAATGCAAGATAACTGTTACCCCTAATACATCCATCGGATCGAAGGCATTCGACTCACCGATGACGTCATGCGTGTACTCGCCGTTGTCCGCCAGACGGACCTGTTTGATGACGTAGCCGCCGATCAGGTCTCCGTTGTCGTCGAGCGCGATGGTCTTGGCCGAGTAGCCGTCAAACGACACGTTGCGGATGTAGCGTAGAAGTCGCGGCCCGTCGACGCACCGCTTCAGCACGGAGCGGCTGCCGTTGTGGTCGGGACAGTGGCGGGCGATGAGCTCGTGCAGGCCGAGGGCGATCGTGTTTACGCTGTCCATTACCTGGACGGAAAGCCAAGATGTTTTTCTTTACTACGTATATCAACTTTAATACAGACTCGAATTTAAACACGATATTCTATAATGAACGTTTTCCGAACCATACAGCTGAATACTGTCAAAGACCTTCTCTGGTCTGTTAGTTTCGTCGACATCGTATCCCACGTGTGTTAATTATTAGCAGGATGTTCGCTGAATAAGTTGTCCAACTTCCCGTCTTCAACAAGGAAATGTCGTATAAGAAACAATTATGCATTTATCAAATTCGACACACTTCTTCTTTCTAGAAACTTGCTTACGAAATTTATTAAATTATGTTTTTCATGATCTATCTATGTCTCTACCGACCTTGGACGGCCAGTGGGACCAGTGAAAGCTCGGGATGTCGGTGATGCTGGGGTAGAGAGAGTCACACGTTGAGCTGTTGCTGCAGGCGAAGTCTTCGCGATAAAACTCGCCGTACCACGGACCTTTGTCGCCGTTCCACGGCCGCTGCTTGGCGTAGAACTGCTGGAGACAACCATCTCTCCACGTCAACGACAGTTCGCGTATATATTTTATTATATATAATACATACACGTAATACATAATATAAAATACAATTGTTAATTAATGTAAGTTGTTAATTTGTTATGTCAACAAAATTGTGTTTAATTTAATTAGTTAACTTTTCGAAAAGCACAATGCAATTTAAACACTACTCTTTTCTTGAAGATGTTAATTTAATTTTAAAAGTCCTACATTAATTAACTTCCAATTATTGTTGTGTGTTATTCTGTATTTGTGCACTTCTGTTGTAACTGACACTGGCTGGCTGTCGGTGGTGAACCAACCACCAATATATAACATTCGGTTTGGTGCACAGTAGACAGAGCCAGCGCGACCTTTACTTATTGGTCGACCGTAAGCTTGGTCGATGTAAAACGCATCTGACGAACCTCGAAACTAGGAACTCTGGCTGACGGGATCTCCATGGAGAAGGCACCAAGAGCCGCCGGCTCGAGACCTGTGAACGCTCCCCGGGTGAAAGCCTCGCTCCCGATCCATATAAACTCTCCCACGGCGCCGTTGCGTGTGATGGCCGCCAGGAGCCTGGTCACGTGGAACGTGTTCAGAAAAAGCACGACAGCCCGAGCCTTGCTGAAGAAGCGCAGACCGCGAACGATCTCGTCAAAGTCTTCCTCCGTCGAATCACGTGTCACCTGCAGTGACAATGAACCATTTTAAATTTGATTGAAAGGTAGTATTTACAGTTAGTGTTTTACACCTGAACTGAAACGTTGGTGGTCCCGTTATGACGAAGTGGACACACTGGTTACGTTGTCAGAATTGTCAAAAGTGTTCAATATCTGCAGGAACTGTTGTGGTGATGCGCACTGGCTCTTGTCGACATTGGCATGGCCAACCTAAATCATGACGGTGTCGCTTTTGGGCAGCAGTAAATTTGAACACCGGTTCCGACTGACGAGGACTAATCAACTCACTAAGACATATAATCTAAGTCAAGCTGTAATTTGGACAAACACATACCAGTGTACACTATCTATTGTTTGACAGTAACGTCCTCGGAAAGTCGCAAAACCGCCCTAAGAACAACTTCCCTTTATCGACCCACCACGCTTTCCCGCAAAGAACAACAACCCCATTACATTGAACGGAGAGCCACTGGAAGAGACAGATGCATTCACATACCTGGGCAGTACAATAAACAAAACTGGAGGGACAGAAGAAGACGTCAAAGCAAGAATCCAGAAAGCAAGAGTGGCATTCATCATGTTGAGAAAAATTTGGAGAGCAAAACGAATCAAAATTAACACCAAGCTGAGATTGTTTAACTCAAATGTGAAGGTAGTTTTGCTCTACGGAGCGGAGACATGGCGAACCACACAGAAGACACTAAAGAAAATACAGACCTTCATCAACAAATGCCTGCGCAGAATACTACACTTGAAGTGGACAGACAAGGTACCGAACACCACACTCTGGAAAACAACCAAACAACTACCCATAGAAAATTAAATAAAGAAGAGAAAATGGAGGTCGATAGGACATACACTAAGGAAACCACCAGAATCAATCACCCGTCAAGCTATCACATGGAACCCCCCAGGGAAGAGAAGAAGAGGTAGGCCACGAAACACCTGGCAGAGAGACACAGAAAAAGATACAAAAGAGATGGGGTACACCCGGAAAGAAATGGAGAAGATGGCCACAGACAGAAAACAGTGGCGTTCCTTAGTCGATGGCCTATGCTCCGAGCGAGCGAAAAGGCATAAGTAAGTAAGTAAGTACGCTTTCCCGTCCCTGTTCTCACCTCCTTCGCGTATGCGATACAGATTCCCCGTCGTTTGGCGTTCCTGTTGACGTTGCGGATGGCCGTGGAGCCGTAGTCGCCCTCCGTGTGGAGCGTCGAGATGTAGGACCACCCGTAGAAGTCGACCAACTCGACCATTGCCTCCGTCTAATGGAAGTGGTGGAAACTAACACATTAACTCAGGCATATATATATATATATATATATATATATATATATATATATATATATATATATATATATATATATATATTGTTTGTCCAATGTTATAATTTTAAAAGTTTGACAATTTTTGATGGGAAATATCTTGGCAGAATCGTAAGAACAATGTGTCTTTATCAAGATATACCATACACAGCTCTGTAGCGCTCAAAGCGGGTTTTACATGCAGCCAACGTGTTACGACGTACCTGGTACTTGTCTGGCGGCACGACTCGGGAGAAATAGTCGTACTTGGTCTTGTCACTGAGCGAGTCACTGCTGGCCGTGTAGCTCACCTGACAGAGACCGACTTGTCAATAATAATAGTAATACTTCAATTTAGTAGTTATATACGCAATCAGAGTGAGTGTTTGTGTGTGTGTGTGTGTGTGTGTGCGTGCGTGCGTGCGTGCGTGCGTGCGTGCGTGCGTGCGTGCGTGCGTGCGTGCGTGCGTGCGTGCGTGCGTGCGTGTGTATGTGTGTTCATATGAGCATCATTAAACAAGTGTGAAAATAATTAAAAGTAATGTAGTTTCCCTGCGCCTTTATACACGCTTCAACTTGCAAGTGTTGTCACCAATATGACGTGCTTCAGTGTCTGTACATTCTGTCTCCTCACCTGTGGCACGTGGTGGGCACTGAGGAGCGTGCTGACGAGGATGGCGTTGGCGCTCGAGTGCGGCCCGACGACTGCGGCGACGTCGTAGAAAGGTCTCGGCACCGAGCCGCCGCCACAAGACGACCTCACACACTCCATGACCGGGGTGAGGCGAGTCGTCCGGGTCAACGCCACCTGTACACGGAGGACAGAAGAACGACTTCAAACTGAGTATATATATATATATATATATATATATATATATATATATATATATATATATATATATATAATATATATATATATATATATATATATTATATATATATATATATTATATATATATATTATATATACATGTATATATATTGTATTGTATATATATATATATATATTGTATTGTATATATATATATTATATATATATATATGTATATATATTGTATATATATATATATATATTGTATTGTATATATATATATATATATATATATATATTGTATATATAAATATGTATATATATTTTGTAGTGTATTGTATATATATATATATATATATATATATTGTATTGTATATATATATTGTATTGTATATATATATATATATATATATATATATATTGTATTGTAAATGTATATATATTGTATTGTATATATATATATATATATATTATATATATATATACATGTATATATATTGTATTGTATATATATATTGTATATATATATATATATATATATATATATATATATATATATTGTATTGTATATATATATATATATATATATATATATATATATATATATATATATATACATTGTATTGTATATATATATATTGTATTGTATATATATATATATATATATATATATATATATATATATATGTATATATATATATATATATATATATATATATATATATATATATATATATATATATATATATATATATATGTATACACTGACACATTAATACATACCTATATCCACATATTTTCAATATTAAAACCATCCGTTTTCATTCGTTTGCGATGATTTATTTGTGCCGAGTAAAATATCTAAACCTTCATTCTATCCAGTCAGTCTATGGCCTCCAACTATCATCATCATCATCATCATCATCATCACCATCATCATCAATACTACTATTACTACTAGTAACAACTATTCTCATTAACCAACCTTGCCTCGTCCGCAGTCGTTGAGGATGGCGTAGCCGAGGGTGACGTTGGGGAGGATGTCGGGGTCTTTGTTGATCTTGTCGATGAGGTAGAGGGCCGACTGGGCGCCCTGCACGGCGAACCCTCGCACCCGGGAGCCGCACGTCCGGCCGACCTCCGCCGTGGACAGCGGGAAGAGGAAGCCGAGCACGAGGTCGCCCTCCTGCACCAAGTCGTCCTCCGGCACGCCGATGGGCTGCGGGGACAAAACATTTATTGCAGCACCAACGTAACAATTAATTGAGACAGATGACGTCATTAATAAGAATAACGACAGTTATATAGCGGGAGGCGGCCACTTGCTAACTACTCACGTGCAAATGCGTGTAAAACACCTAATGGCAATCTTGTCGATAGCAACTTCAACCTAACCCTAACACTACCGCTAACGCTAACGCTAACGCTAACGCTAACGCTAACGCTAACGCTAACGCTAACGCTAACGCTAACGCTAACGCTAACGCTAACGCTAACACTAAACCTAACCCTAAACCGAACCCTAAACATAAACCTTATTCCACATAAGAAAAAATGGGCATTTGTACGTGAGTGGTTAGCAATTAGCCAATTCCTATTATAGCGCCATAGATCTAGATAAAATCCACTCGGAGGCGCTGTGAGTACATACATACGTATACATGTATATATGCAGAATATTAATAAGTTACGTAACATTAATAATATTAAATTTGTTAAAGTAAATGGCAATGCACACCTTTATGTGTAACAATAATAAATGATAAATAAATAAGTTGCAGCAAAAGATGGTTATTAAAATAAACGGTATGTTGATAATAAATGAGCGAAAATATTGTGTAAATTAGTATAATAATAATACAAAATAATAAGTAGGTCAAATAAAAAAGTAAATAATACAAATTAAATCAACTGACATGCGCCTTCACTGCACACACAGCCCGAAATAAATAAATTTTCAAAAGTCGTTAGCATTAGTCAGAGGACGATGGAACTTCGACGTCTCTCTATCCCTTTATATGCGAGTAGAACGCACCGGTGTGTACTCCCTCTAATACAAGATAGAAGACATGATTTATGAATAAGTGTCGTTGCCTAGAATGAAGTACAGAAAAAGACAAACGACAGAGTACAGTGTAGGGTTTCTTTTCGGTCCTGTGCTGCATTCAGAACGAAGTGAATTCAGAGAGTGATGACATAATACATATTAGCTCTTATTAGTGAGTGATACGTACCTCGAAGACGGCGTCGGTTGTCGAGAGGACGACTGTGAGGAGAAACAGTGTGAGCAGCCTGGACATCGTGACTTGCACCCTGACAACAAACACCCACACTTGTTGTTATGAACATAAGCAGTTGCTGTTCCACGGACTTGACGCAAACAAGTACACGGTGTTGATATTGGTTCATGAACGCAAAATGACTTAAGTAGGCAGCCGTGTGACACACTGAATATGAAGAACGATCGATAAGATTGCATAAAAAACAAAGACTTTCGTCAATTCTGAAATTGTGTAGCAGTGTACTACGTTTGTCAAAAGGTGGACGGACACGCTAGAGAACGAATGATGGGGCGACACACTTGCTAAGGAAATCGCGATGTAAATCATTAAATAATGAAATTGAACATTCGTTTGGTATTCAATAAACGGATTATATTGTATCAACACACGAATGTCTTCAAGTTATTACTAACAGTAACACTTATATGCAAACTTTGCAAATTTATAGAAACATGCTCAAGTTCCCCGTCGCTTTATTAGCATGATATAATTGGTCTGTCTGTTTCATTCTCTAGCTCTCCTCAGACAACTCTTAGTGATGAAATATAGTGAAAGTATCGATATTCTAACAGTCTGGTTACACCAGCCGCCTGATGAAAAAGCCGTTGGCGGATGTTGCGCGTGTGGAATTACAAATGGAGTTCGTTCTACTTCCGGCTCGTCTCAACGTGACGCTTTCTTAACGACTGAGACGGTGTTCTCTTTCGTCTTTCTCTTGAAGGACTGGGCTCTTGCGAGCGCAATTAGACCTAATATATGCACAGTTGTGTTATGGCGTAGCCTGTGCGCCGAATATTAAAAATCACCTTTAAAATGGTAGATTAAAATAATTATAAATGCACACGGGCATGTGCCCGAGGGGTGCTTGCGGTGGGTGCAGTTTTTGGAAGCCGATTTTTTAAAAGATGATTTACGTGAGTACATAGACGTGGCCGAGGCTGGAAGGTGGTGTGTGTTAGGGTGGTGTTGGATTAGCGCTTGAGAATGCACCATCAATCGATCCAATCCATAACAAACTAATTCGGATTGTCAACCACACCAGACCTATATAAATAATGCGATTTTTAAATATTGGTATCAAAAAACATATATATGTGGATGTCGTTTACATTTATTTAGAATTACAGTATATAATTATATGTTTCCTTTGCATCGTCTATGTCTTGACATGCGGGTTGTTTCTCCTTACATCTATTGGCGTTTCTTGCCAGACAGAGCCGCCTGGTTTTATTTGAACTGTACCAGTTCGCGCTCATCACGGCAATGACACCGATGCAGCTTCTTTCCTAACTAACAACTGTGTGTCTTTCTCTGGTTATTTCGAGTCCGGCGTTTCAGTGACCACTACAGAAGGAGGTCCAGCCATGGGCACTGACCTTAATTAATATGTAAATGAAAATTAGTTATGCGGATTATGCCTTATATGGTGCGACACTACAGGTTAAACTTTTCCCGACGTGTGTTGAATTAGACTACTACACACGGATCGATACGTTTGTCCGACGAAAGGTCGCCATCGGAACTGAACGTGGGGAAATGAGTTCTAGCGGAAGGACAGAGCTGACGATGAATTAATGGCACTCGGATACCTGGCACGCCACGAGTGGTCTCTTAATGACACATCTCAATTGGCATGTCATTATGTCATCGACGTTAGTGAGGACGGTGTCGTGTTTATCTTTCCTATACACATTGTAGTCATTTTGTATTACGTGTTTATTATGATAACACGGGCAGTACTATTTATACTGTGTCATCATGTGAGCGCAGATGACGTTGGTGTTCAGCATAAGTATGACATCTACACCTAATGTATTTCCATTTATAAGTATTGCACGTCAGCTTCACTGAAATTGGATGCTTGGAAATGTGCCTCGTCACGCCAACATGCACCATTGTGGTTGTAATTAACAGCGGTAGAAACTATGCTAAGTTTGTGAAACAAACAGACCGACATACAATTAATGGCCATTCTGCATACCCGATGTACATCGGATCGCAGTTTATATTTAGGGTGACGACCTGGTTGAATGCCTGGCGAGGAGAACATATATAGTAGATTCATTGACGACCAAGTCATTTTTCAACGAACACCCGCGTCCACTCAGGTGAACGTCTTTGTGTCGTCTCGACTTTACGGGTGGGGGCAACAATGATTGTATCGCAATACACAAATCACCCGATGAAGACCGCCGCGTGTGTATCTGGGCCATAAGCCGGACGACCACGGGGCAGACTACATTAGTTTGATGCGAGCCTCCAATGTCGTGAATAATGACGACTTAGCGGGTAGAGTTTGCCGCGGGTGTTATACAGGGAACGTTGCTCTTTTCCATCTTCACCGAAAGCACATCGCTAAGTCATCGCCGCCAGCCCTTGGCCGCGTCTTCATTAGGTTATTGCCCGGGTCCACGCGAGGACAGCGTGTCCACGCGTGTCCACGCGTCAAACAGTCGTATCCTGGGAGATTTAATTTGCTGGTCACACATTAGTCGGTATTTAATCTCGGATGTCGCAGACACTCCGATATTTAGCGGGGGTAATCCACCTTCTGGGTCACGTGACCTGAACCTTGGTCACCTACCTCTTGACCGGAGGGAGACGAGTGCTCCAGGTTTATTGTGTCAGTCGCACACATTACGTTTTTACGTATTTATATTGAATAAAATAATAATGCATCTCGTATTTAATACCTAAATATAATCAAATAAGTCGGTACGCGAGTTACAAGGAATGCACATTTAAAGTGTAGTATATACACTTTAACATTTAAAGTGTAGTAGCGTACTATATCAACTTTAACATTTAAAGTGTAGTAGTGTATTACATAAACTCCTTATACGTAAGATAATAAATATAGTAATTGATATGATTGATTGTTAACAATTTTAAAAGTTTGAAAACAGAACATTTAAGGGATGGCTGTTGTGAATGTATCGGCATGACAATGAAAATTGCCGCGTATCACATTTAGTCCAACAGCCTCTCGGCCATTTATTTACTTCAAACGGTCAGGTGTCTGGTTGGTATTTCTGAATAGGTCTGTATTGGGATCATTCAAAACACCGCGTCTTAAGAGCAAATAAATTACCGTTATCTGTAAACGAGGCCGTAGAACAGTAACACATTTTAAGGAACAAGGTAGCGAGCTACTTGGTTATTTATTACAGTTTTACTAATTTGAAACTTCCCTTTCTATTTAGTGTTAATGTTCTATGTACGAGTACAACATGGAATAACAGTAATAAATTGACAACAGTATTTCAACCATGAAATAGAATGACGACGGTTAAGCTGTCAAAATAGTGGTAACTTTAAGTGTTACCACACACACACACACACACACACACACACACACACACACACACACACACACACACACACACACACACACACACACACACACACACACACACACACACACACACACACACACACACACACACACACACACACACACACACACACACACACACACACACACACACACACACACACACACACACACACACACACACACACACACACTATATGTGTGTGTGTGTGTGTGTGTGTGTGTGTGTGTGTGTGTGTGTGTGTGTGTGTGTGTGTGTGTGTGTGTGTGTGTGTGTGTGTGTTGTTTGCATATCGGTAGTGGATAGGCCTATATTAAATGATTTGGCGGCAAATAATACACACATTCTAAATTAGTATTATGATGTTATGTCACACGAAATACTGCGTCCAATCGATACAGAATTATATTGGAACATAGTCGAGTTGGACAGTTCTGCAACTGATGTAATCATAATTGACCAATTGGCCATTGATGACGGTAAATCATTTATTAATTTTGTTTACGATCCTGTAATTGTGGTAATTATAATTATAACTGTAGCTGTTTGTTGTAATTATAATAATAGCATTGTAGGAACTACTGTAATTTAATTTAGATTTTTTTCTGAAAGAGTATAAACAATTATACAAAAAGGTAGTTTGAAAATAGTTCATATAGCTACTTTCACTATTTGTCATAGACCCAACAAAAGTGATAATGTGTTTCTAAGCGAGATGAGAGAAATATAATTTAACATAGAAATCAATTTCAATTTAAATATTTAAAAGGCATTATAATAGGTATGACATTTATCCTATTTACTTTACATTTCCATTCATAGATGCACCAATTCCTATGATTACACAGCGCTCCCACACTCCCGACATAAGTCAAACAGAGGGACATATTTGCCATATATATATATATATATATATATATATATATATATATATATATATATATATATATATATATATATATATATACATATTTTGGTTTAGAAAAATTGTGCTTACTTTAAATATTACCTCGGATATTACATATATATATATATATATATATATATATATATATATATATATATATATATATATATATATATATATATATATATATATACATGACAATACAATACATACCTTAACTAATTATACTGCGAGCGGCCGGTATAATAGTGATACACCTGAAGGTTACGTGTCATTCAATGCGGTTGTCGGCTGAATACATCAAGCGTTGGTGGCTGGCCAGTCTCACTCAGCAAGACCCTCTCAAACTCAGGTTGATGTTCGTTGGAGTGAAGTGTGCGACTACAAAGCCCATTTATAAAGCAACAATGGGCGCGTCATTGGTCGCCCGTCGACGATGTATTCACGCACTTACTGCGGTGGCGGTGACGGGTGACGAATCTGCACAGTTCGACGACAGTTCGTTTGGTCAGTCCGATACTCTCTCGAAGGAGACATAATTGATTGACTTGGCTGCTTCAGGTAGGATAATCAATGGGGCTACGCGGGTGGTGGTAATGTTGACACGCCCCTTTCGTGATTGATTTCCGTTGCCCTGAATGCTAGTGATATTGGGACACAGTGCAAGAGCCGCGCGGGTTGAGAGCAACTCGTGTGTTTGACTAACAAAAACATTGCAACACGCAGGACAAAATATGTGACAGGCTTATTAACTGCAATGTGTACAAAGAACAACATGAGATTATCCTGATGGTAGGCCCAATGATTCTATAGCTTGTGAAGCTATATCATTCTTGGTAGGCCGATATAAAGTCGCAGAGACGAGAACGTTTAGGAATATGTTTAACTGACAGAGCCTGGCATCGGCCACGGTGAATGTAGATATGTTAAGTAGGCAGTTCCAGTTTGTCTTCACAAAGTAGAAGAGCTCAGTTATAACTTAACCTTAAGGCAACAATTTCTCATCCATCGGTAATCTACTGCAAGTTGACTTTCTCGATGTCAAGAACCTATTCTCGAATATCTATTTTTCAGTAGAGTCCGGTACAGACAACATCCTTTGTCACAGACTCATATTTAAAACATACAACTGGGGAAAAGTAAAAAATGTCAGACTCTTCTTTGGCAAAACACTAAGTACATGGTAGAACAGTTAGACCGAAGAAGGCATAGATTATTAACCGCGAAGAAGTGTTTTAAGTTTAGGAATTACCGACACTTCCTGGTATTGTTGGTTGTCTTGTGTTTTATCAAAGAGGAAATCCTACGAGATCAGTTAACTTTATTCGAAAAATTCAAATTATATTCAAACCTTTGGGATCTTTGAGTGACCGCGTTGTTTTGGTTTACATGTCCTAATGCATTCAGTAGAAACACAGCTGCAATGCAAATTGAAGTATAACTATTTCCGGAATCATGTATACGTATACATACCTCAAATGCAGTATTGGTAGATTTATGTTTGATTAAGCCACATACAAAATATTGATAGATTTGTAGAAAAGCCACTTCAGTGTAACTTATGATATATAGGGGAGACCGGGGCTAGTTGTAACAGGGGTAAGTTGTAACAGAGGGCTTGCAGACAAAACTACTAATGCAAATTATTCTGCAAGAAGACAGCATGTTCATCAATAGATTTGAGCATGTCTTGTGTAATATCACACGAATCCGTCGACACGCCATTAATTTATGCCGTTTTTAAAGAAAACACGTACTATTCTGATTTTTTTCAATATGTTCAAGTAAAGTGTATGTGTATCCATAATTCATATTTTCTGCTTTTTCATTGATTGGTGTATTTACGAGTATATTATTGTAACTCTGATATAAACCTTTAAACAGGATTTGAAGAATATTTTACGCAATATCGTGCTTTTTGAAAAAGACGGGTCGGGGCAAGTTGTAACATTCATCTCGGGGCAAGTTGTAACACCGTTTAGGCCGGGAGCCAGGTCCAGGTCTCAGGATGTTTTCTGCTAAGTTTTTTTCACTGCCATTTCCTATGCCATGGGCCATCACAAGTTTGTAATGACCACTCCCAAATCGGGGCCTTTTGCCTTCAGGGGGCCAAAACCCCCTTTTCGGGCCTAAAATTAGGTATATTCAAATATTGTGTCAGTGTGACGTCAGAAATAGACATAGAAAAACCATATTTGGCAGAAAGCATCATTAGATAGTAGGAAAGGCTATCATATATGATTTAGGGGCTTTCCACAAAGCAATTCCATAATTTGAGCCATTGCGTCCCCAAAATGATGAAAAATCGTCCTCCGCCTGACACGTTCAGAAATTAATATTTACAAGCCTTTCGAAATGAACAACATGGACTCTTTTCCAAATAAAAAACTTCCCAAGGCCATAAGCGTCTATTTGGTACAACGATGACCTCTCTATCTTGAAAATTGTGCCCGCTGTGGGTGAAAAGCCTAACGTACCCCCTAAATGACTGACATTTCAGTTATCGTATTTCGGGTCTTCTAATGTGCTACCATCTTTTTTTTTTGGACAATAACCTTGATCTTTAAGTTGATTTCATGTTTATCAGTGTTGTTCAAGTGTACTGTGCATATCTGAATTCTATATAAGGTCAAAGTCAACGATAAAGGTTCAAGGTCAATTGATTTTACCCCCACGCATGGACTGTGTCGGCGCTGAAATCAAGCTATGCCTAACAATGTGGCATGTAGTACCTCGTTCTGAAGCCCTGTACATCTAGATGTCGATTCTAGACTTTGTCTCGTCATACAATCAAGCAGGATACCCTGGTCGTAAAGGCCCCTGAATGTAATACTGCCCCCCCCCCCCGCTATATTTGCCAAATTAGCGACCACGGAATTACGCGAAATAGTTAAAGTGCTACAGTGATTAGCAATTCTGATGTGGTGAAGAGGCAACCCGAAGGAGCAGTTTTCCATAGTGATTGGGACAATTTCGATCAGTTGGTTTCAGATGTGTATGTAGCATGGTCCGTTCAGTGAGAAATCGAGAACTGGGAGAAACTGGGCGCTTCTGGCTCGAATACTTGGATTGCATCTGGCTCGTCTTGTCATTGAACAACGCAATCAAAACGAATGACTACGACAGTCTGCATAAGCCACATGCCTGTGCAAATCAGCAGAATTATGCTTGATTTCTCACATATTACGGCCACTTTCTAGAACACATTGAGAAAACGCACCCTGGTTCAGAGAACCTGCTGCGTGCTGGGGCTATCAGTGTTGCCACATCGCACTATCCGCTGCCACACTGATAAAACAATAGAAGAGACAGCTATGAAGTGGCTCAAGTCTATATCAGGTTCTGGTACATATTCTGCTGGAATCAGCGGTATCACCAGTAATTATGAAGCGAGTCAACGTCACCTTTTGACTGTGCATGCCAAGGGAGAAAATGCACGAAAACAGACAGGCCGCTAGAGCAGCGCGAGGTACAGGATGCAGTAGTAAGCGAAAACTGCCACTCACGAAAGACAAAGGCAAAGCTCTCGTCAAGAAAACAAAATCAGTTGAATGGTTCTGCTTAGTATGTGACGAGAATTACGCCGACAGCAGGTCGCATGAACAGTGGATCCAGTGTCAGATGTGCCTCAGATGGGCACACACTGAAAGCACCACAGGCGACGACACATATCTGTGTCACTTGTGCGACTCTGACAGCGAGTAGGCCTTATTCGTCAGGTTCCTGTCGTTGCCGATCTGATGATATATGTCATACTAGTCTTGTTTTTAATTTCGATTTTCATCTTTCTTTTTAATTTTATTGTGGAAAGGAATACCTAACGAGTGTGCATAATTGCCCATTGCATTCACAATATACGTTACATCAGACACTTACTTAAAACATGCGACTAATTACTGGGCCTACTGTGTTTTAGCAATTATAAATAACCATCACATGTTTGTAATCGAAATGATTGTTATTGCAATTTCTGGTAATAAAACTATGTTTTGTTTGGTCAGATACTGTGTTTAAAAGCTGAACTCCAATACGGCATATACTATATATGCAATGATACATCGTTATTATTAAGTCTCAAATAATGTATATAGCTTACAGAAAGCAGTAGCATCAATTGTGTAATTTTATGTTGTGTTACAACTTATCCCAATGGTAAAACATACGTGTTACAACTTACCCCGTACTCTGTTCCAACTTGCCCCGTATCGGGGTAAGTTGTAACACTTTAGGACACCTCATATAATACATCATACCGTAAATGTGAAATATCCCAGACAATTAATTATCTCCAATTAACTGCGGGAGATATGTGAGGACCTCTTGGCATAAAAAAACTTTCGATCGGTTACGAAACCCTCCCGCAATTCTGAAATGTGTTGTTTTTGTTACAACTAGCCCCGGTCTCCCCTACCATAGTTTTTTTACATAATGCGTAAATTAATATAAATGTTTATATAACCGCAATTGACGTAACTATAGAACAATACAAGGCAGTTGTAAAACACAACACGTTCAAGTACGAACAGTGTATGTATCTAATTGTTCATCTATATATTGCATGATCGTGGCAGGGCGCCAACGGGTCTGTATTTCACGAAGTACACCAGGTCTATTTACACAGTTGCAGTATATAAACATAATTTACGAGTGAGGACTGAATCAACTTCTACCCATGACTAATGTGACATCCACCTGCCAACTGAATGAGGCTTCGCTGGACCACATCGGGACAGCGACCTGTTTGACATCGGTCGATGGCAACCTTCATAGACAAAGCCTTGAGTTGTCTCCGCTGATAAAGAAATGTGCACGAAATGTTGCTAGATATGCTATTGTCTGTCCACAATTCAATGCGTCATCAAAATGAAATGTTCCCTGCCTCTGTAAGGAGTTTATTGGTAGCCTCGTTATTGTTGGCGTCTCCTTCTGATACCAATGATCTGCAATGCCAGTGACAGAGTCTCTTTATCAATCTGGTTTTGCCAACGTCGTTGATGACGTTTACAACATCTTTTCCCGAGAATGCTTGCAACACATTTGAAGTCCTCCGCCGTGCGCTGTACAGCGGTAGATCGTGTCAGTAAACGTACTGATCTCGATTCCCTTTCTTAGCACCGTATGTGTTCAGTGTTGGAGGTACGTCCGTCAGGACTGTCTGTCTCATGGCGTTTCACGAGCAAATGTGTCTCGATCTCCGCCGATGACGCGTTCTACAGGGTGATGATGAACTCCTGTAACGGGGTACATGGGGTGGGAAGACAAAAAATATGGTTTACAATTTAGGATAGTGAATTGGTTAGAGAATGAGATACTTGTGCACGAATTTAGGACACGTAGTGCAACAACAGAACCGTCTCCATTTCCTCATTAACCTTATACATTATTGTTATCAACAAATGTACAAATTGTTCATATATAGAAATCAGCATTTATTTTATTCATTCGTCTTGTTCTTGTATGCCAACGGTATTTAACCTTTCTTTCTGACATTCATCTTTGTTGTGCTAGTGAATATAATCATACTTACCCTTTCTGGATGGCCGGGTGTACGTAAGAATCGTGTTCAACCAAAGGACAGAGCTGACTCGATAATTAAGACGAGCGCAGAACGCCCAGGCAGTAAACTCGACATTACTGTCGTGTTTACTGACAGTCCGTTGCCCAAATGTGAGGTTCATATGCAAGGAATTCGACTAATGTCTACGACCCCATGACTGATTCTCACCTGCGTACCATTGCAAATACTAAATTGATTGTGTAAGCCTTTCATATACCGTGTGCGACCTTCAAAACAAGAACAACAGAAGAAACAACGATTGTGTTGACAGAGACCACTTGACGCTGATGTGGAGGGTAATGGTGGTGTTGGCCTTTTTATTTCTGTATTGTTTTCAGAAAAACCGCCGCCAAAGTACTTTTTTTACCATGTGAATACAGTCGTGATTTTTATTGCTGCGCATTGCTTTCACGGCCCGGTGTTACGTCTCCATTAACACGTACGTCATAATTATTAATGGGTCTCTGTCAATGAACATTATAGGTCTGTTGTGCTTGTCTTTATAGATTTTGGACGGTGTTGGAAAAACAAGAACGGTCAAACGGTGTATGCTTGGCGGCAATGTGCGAAACAGACGGTATAGTACATGAGAAGCATTCCCATAGTTCACAGGACAGTCAGTAATATATATATATATATATATATATATATATATATATATATATATATATATATATATATATATGCACGAAAAGTGCAAAGGCGGAGGCGAAGGCAAGTTGGCTTGAGGAGGGTAGGCAAAGAAATGGGCGGTTTGCAACGATGAATTTAGAAGTTGATTTGTGTACATCTAAACGCAGAGTAGATTCTCGTTGAACTAGTTTCCATGCAAGTCTATAGAAAGGACAATGATAAATTCGAAGGCACGTGAAGAGGTGTTGTGATCAAATCAGATACGACCCGGGATTTTCATTGTTTATGGCCTACTGCTATTGGGACAAGACAAAGAGATATATCCCCCAAGAAAGGATCTAGGTTCAGTTTTATCTACCAGTGGTATTGTATATGAAATCTTTTTAAGTGAAAAACAACATACCTTTGCAGGAGAACAAACATGTCTCTTCTTCGCATCTTTGCAGGTATTATACGTTTCTTTACATGATGACTTATATGTAGAATATCACTCGGTTTGTTACACGATATTGTTGCCTTCTCCATGCATTTGTATAAAAAAAACAATTGTCAAATGAAATCACAACATTTCATTAGAACATCCTCTTCATATAACTCAACTGTTCATAAAATTATGAAGTCAACATCTTCTTCTTCTTCAGCGATCATTCGGAGTGAGGATGATCTTTCCATGGATTGTCACTTGTGTGTCTGGAGGTGACTTATCGGTCCAATCTTAGCTCGACAGAAATGTCCACGTTGAGGGCACTCAGGTACAGGATGTGGTGGGAGTGTTTTCTGGAGATGTTCGATTTCAAGAGAATTGATTCCTGCATCCTTCAGTAAACAAGCAAACATAATGACATAAGCAAAGTCTTGTTGTAGCATAAAGTAATAACACATAAACATAAGATCGAGTAAACTAGAAATAACACGCACTATTAATCAGCTGTAAAGTCCTTGGGATAAAAACTAATTGTAAATCCCTTTTTTAAACGCATTATTGCTCTTCACCGTGATTCTCCGATAATATACAGATGTATATCAAACAATGGACGAATTCAGAAACAATGGCGGGATCGAACGAATATATGATAATACTGAGAATAAACTGTTTCAGATTGAATACAATATAATATAATATTATATCTGCATATAACAACGCAGCTGGGCTCTGATTAGAACCAGTATTATTGATTGACATGCCCGATCCATATTTTTGTTATATAAAGAGAAAATGCATTATGCGTAGACACTGGTCGCCTGCGCCGGAGGTGGCGTGTACCTGGGCTTTAGTCGAACTGTATTGCTATTTCCTGGACTCGTGCGTAGTGGAGTGTGCAGAAGTTAACGCCCGGAGGTTCGTGCATGTATCGATATTCGCCGAGTTGTTATACAGGCTGACATGCGACCTGATCCCAGATATTACATAAAGGTGGCGGACGATGGTGGGTCGTATGTATTATCTATCTATCTATCTATCTATCTATCTATCTATCTATCTATCTATCTATCTATCTATCTATCTATCTATCTATCTATCTATCTATCTATCTATCCATCCATCCATCCATCCATCCATCCATCCATCCATCCAACCATCCATCCACCCACCCACCCACCCAACTACCTACCTACCCACCCACCCACCCACCCACCCACCCACCCACCCACCCACCCACCCACCCACCCACCCACCTACCTACCTACCTACCTACCTACCTACATACATACATACATACATACATACATACATACATACACACACATATATATATATATATATATATATATATATATATATATATATATATATATATATATATATATATATATATATATTAGACTAAGTGCTGCTCTGTTCTGGAATTCACCTACCTCGGAAGCACTATATCAAGTGACGGATGCATTGACGATGAAATACAGAGGAGGATGGCCAAGGCTAGTGCATCTTTCGGCCGACTACGCCAGAGACTCTGGAACAACCACCATGTGTCCATGCGGGTTAAAGGCAAGATATACCGTGCAATCGTGCTGTCCACCCTCCTATACGGAGCCGAGGCCTGGACAGTGTACAGACGACAGGTGAAAAAGCTGCATGCCTTCATGATGCGACATCTGCGATCGATCATGGGGATAACCTGGATGGACAAAGTGACAAACAAGGAAATACTCGAACGGACAGGGCTGCCATCTATGGAAGATCTTCTGATCAGAAAGAATCTCCGGTGGACTGGACACCTCATGAGGATGTCACCAGACAGGCTACCGAAGCAGGTTCTCTACTCCCAACATTCTTCTGTTCACAGAAAGAGAGGGCGCCCTCGTCTCCGGTTCAAAGATACCATCAGGAGAAACCTGAAGCTGAGAGACATAAAGATCGACTCCTGGACATCACTTTCACAGCAGAGAGATAAATGGAGAGCAACAGTCAAGTGTTGGAAGTCAAGTGCTTTAGATGCCTGCTATACATATCTTGACAAGACAATGACTTTGTCCGAAGACATATCACTGCCCTAACACGTCCATAGGAGCCCCTCCTTGGAACAGCGAAGAGCTAGGCGAAAGCTGGCGTCGCACACTCCATAATTCTTTTTTTTAACGATCGTGCAAGGTACCATAGAAGGTTGCAGACGTAGTTTTTTTGTAACTTGTTTGTATTCTTGATGTATATGCTAAATGTAAGACACTTATAAAATAATAATTGTTATGTAAATTCGATGTGAATAAGGCACTGCAGTTAGACGTATAACGTGGTGATATGCAATCATTGTCAGTTATGTAGCATGCCGAGCATCAATAATAAATATACGTAACTTGAAGCCCTAATTCGTATTTTAGGTTTGGAATTAGCGGCCCTGGTATAGTAAAAAAACACCTGCATTTTCCTTCGAAGTACACGACAGCTTTTTAATGTCCAGTTCACGCTAGTCTAGCCTCGTAGAGTTTCCAGAACGCTGTCCTATGACAGCCCTGCACTTAGTGCTGCCACCAATCGGCGACCACGGCATATGTGCTTAAGCGTTGCACTACCTTCTGGAAATTACACTTATACTTCTTTGGCAGTGGACAGTTTAGTTTCTGTCGACTGGTATAAGTTTTATCCGAAAACCAAGCTGCTATTTAGAGACATTAATTTTGTCGTGGCATTGCTCTACTTTCGTTGTAAGACAGATACAAACCACGCAGGATATCAACCAATCCTAATTTGTACATTGATATGTAACAGATGCACTTTTATATTTATTTGACACTGTGAAATAAATTACATTTTCACGAGGCAAGCGCGAATCAGTTCTAAAAGGCGTATTATACAACATTCATGCAAACATACATAACTCCTATAAAACAATTATGCATTTCCTAACAACATGACTGGTCATACAATAAAGTTTAATTCTAGTATAATTCTTTTTATCTTGATTGTATATAATTATATATATATATGTATACATATATATATATATATATATATATATATATATATATATATATATATATATATATATATATATATATAATTATATATATATATGTACACATTTATATACATATATATATATGTGTGTGTGTATATATATAATTATATATATATATATATATGTATACATATATATATATATATATATATATATATATATATATATATATATATGTATGTATATATATATATATATATATATGTATATATATATATATGTATATATATATATATATATATATATATATATATATATATATATATATATATATATATATATATATATACAGTTTATTTCCTTGTGTTTTATATATCCACTATAGTCCTAGACTACATACAACGAATACGTCGTTGTCCTGTGGAAACAGTTTCATGTCTTCCTCCTCCCCCGTCCTCCAACACGACAAGTGAAATACGTTTCGGTGGACATGGTAATGGATGGTCGCACACAAGTTCGCAAAGCCCCAAAACGCTGTTCATTTAAAATTGATCCGAGTCCTCCCATCTCCCTCTATGTGGTGTGGTGCTTGCGATTTTAATATAGACAAATGACCAACAGCGTCAATTTGCATTAATGTACGTTTCACTCTCTAGGCAGCACCACTGTTGCCATACATTTTCTTTGCAATCCTTGGTAAAAACTAGACCACCTAATACTGGATGTATTTTAGGACTTCGCAAAACCACCACTTATATACCGTAATGGCAGCCTACATTATACAAAATTATAAACAATTAGTTACCGCTAGAAAACTCCCTATGCCAAGACATTTCTGAAAGTTTGGTCTACAGAAATCCTCCAGCCAAGCCAGAACCTTCAGTTGCAGATTGAAGAGGGTTTGGTGGATGAGATCAGTGAGTTCTGACACGGCTTCTTGCTCGACGTCCAGTCGGCGGCCATGAAGGTACTGGTGGCGGCGTCTACCGAGGCACATGTCATAACCACAGCGTTCTTCAGTCGGAGATAGCTGAGATGTTGGTGGCGGTGACGGTGGAGTTCTGCGACATCTCCTGCTCGATGGTGTCGCCGAAGTTGGACACTTTGATGTTCTTCTCGTCGATCCAGTAGACGGCGTACAGCTTCGGGACGAACAGACACAGCAGCGTGACGCTGGCGTTGAGGACGAGAGCCAGCGACAGCAGCGCCGCCTTGTGGTAGGCGTAGAAGGCGACGAGGTAGGTGGGCAGGAAGGCGATCCAGATGAAGATGGTCGTGACGACGGAGATGAAGATGTACCAGGACTCGTTGAAGTTGTCGGGCAGCTGGCGCGTGAGGAAGCCGAAGACTGCGCACAGGAGCAGGAGCAGGATGTTGAAGGAGAGCGGAATGAGCAGCGCCTCGAGCTGCAGGTCGCACTGCAGCTCGACGTACTTCTCCGTCACCACCGGCATGTTGAGGCGGTCCTTCGGCGGGTAGAAGATCGCCGTGCCGACGGAAATGCCAACCTGCAACCCGGAAACAGTGTATCGTGTTAGCGGTAACAGCTTCGACGTGCCACGCCCGTCCAGGTCTTAGTTGACACCTAGTAGTGTCAGAAGACGGAAGTGGACCTGGGCAGGACACGTCAACAGAACACGAGATGACCGATGGACATCGCGTATCAATACCTGGAACCCCTACGAAGGGAAACGATCTAGAAGAAGACCGGTGAGATGGTGGAGAGACGACCTAGACGACTACTGGAGGGGCAGAATATGGCAGAGGGTAGCGCAAGACACGCAGATGGGGAAACAGCATGCTAAGGCCTTTCTATAGGACACTATGGTTGCACAATGATGATGACAATGATGGGTGAATGTATCATCTACGTAAACACTATTGGCTAAGTCTGCATTTTATTCCTTGCATCGTACAAAAACAATAAGCAACAGGACACCAGAGAGATAATCATTCCGATCAACAAGGGAGAAAAGGTAGCACAATTCAAGTAAAACATGACAGATTAAAATGAGACAGAAACCCAGCGAAGTACATTTTAAAGATAGCACCGAAACATATGTTGATAACGGCCTTGTATACAAAGTCAAAGAGAAGGCTCACAAAGACAACGTTGTGGAAGAAGATTTTTGATTATAATATATTATATGATTTAAATAACCGCAAATTTTAACAATTATAATATGTAAATTAATGGTCAATAAAAATGCGAGTTGGAGGTTCATCAATAATATTCCAAAATCGAGCACACACAAAAAACGAGGACCAAGGGAAACAGAATGATTCACTTTCGCCCCACATGGCTTCTTGTTATAGTAATCGACTCTGTTGCCATGGTTATCACTGAGAGAACATTTGACATGAACACCTCCAGCATCCTGTTTGTGCCACTGGGAAGGAGACACCGATCCGCCGGAAGTAGCCCTACGGGCAGCCTCCGACTCACCTGCAGTAGGACGGCTATGATGGCGAACACCATCTGCGAGGCGGTGTCGATGAGCTTCACTCGCATCTGGCAGCGCTCGGCCGCGGCGAAGATGCGGTACACTCGGTTGGTCTTGATGAAGAGCGGCGCAAAGATGGCGGCGATGCTGATGTTGAACCCGAAGAAGTTGAAGTAGCAGGACCAGATGTTGGGCTCGTAGATGAAGGCCACCGCCGTCACGTAGGCGATGAACAGACCTATAGTGTAGGAGATAGCAGAAAAATCGTGCAAATGATGATACAAGCATCAAATTTGGCACACTTGTTCTCCAAGTGATACTAATCAAATCTGCCCGATTGGCCAATTGAAAATCCAAGATGGCGGCCATTTTTCAAGATGGCCGCCAAATTAGCCGCCCGAAGTTGACGTTTTGCTTAGAAGTATTTGTAGTTGTCCGATTTGCATGATCTAGGTGTGGATTCCTATGTTTTCAAGCCTGCTGAAGTAGATTGTCCTGTTTATAAAGCACACTGACACATATTTTTATCACTTCGCACATTTGTGTATGATTTTCATACGTTTGCATGGCTATGGGGTGTAGGGGTGTAGTGTTAGAGGTAGTACCTTTGTTTCAGCAGTCAGCCACATCCATTGGATGGAATACTGGCACTGGTTGGTCCTCACCACTAGCCCAACTCTCATATATGGCTCCAAGAAGATGCTAGTGCACGGCATCGGCCACACCCTGGTAAACCGCGTCGGCTCGCGGGCTAAACTATATGAGGGTAGCACATAGAAGGCCTCTGCGTGTGATGGAGTACATCTTGCTCCAAAACTTTCAAGTGCATGAATTTGATGAAGTTCTTGAAGGAGTGATTGTCGGGCACTACCACATTGGTGACATCACTGCTGTGAAACTCAGCATGGGGTTCAGTGTCAGCTAAGTAGGAAATGTATGTATTATCCTCTGAAGAGTCTAGCATACCAGATATAACCTTTGAGGATTGGTGTGAACAACGGAGGAAAGAGAGTCCGCAGTTCCAGTTCTGGAGTCTGGCGCTGGACATGGAGCTCACCATTGTTCACCTGATCCGCTCATTCAGAGAAGGAGACTTCAACTTGTACCGTGAAGCACTTTCAGAACTGGTGCCTTACTTCTTTGCGAATAACAATGTCAACTATGCGCGATGGATCCCAATTCACCTTCGAGATATGATGTCACTTGAGCAACAACATCCAGATGTGGCCAGGGAGTTTCACAAAGGGAATTTCGCCATCCACAAGTAAAGAAGAGAATTCTCTGCCCTGGCGATTGACCAAGCACACGAGCATAATAATGCGGTGATCAAAGTTGACGGAGCAGCAATTGGGTTGACAGAAGACCCGTCAGCACTTCGTAGGTGGATGGTCGCTGGACCCGAAGTTAGTCGTCTAGTAGCTGGATACGAGGCCATGTCTGGTATGAAAGATGCCACTTACAGCAGCAGACACCATGAGCAGAATGCCCAGAAATCTTTCTTTGAAAAGGTGAAATAACTCTCTGCAGTGATGCAGGAGATGGGCAACCCATTCCAAGAAGAATCAGCCGACCTGCTGGTGCTAGACACGAAGAACATTGCAGACCCAACTCTAGCTGAAATGGTAGCTACACATCACCGGCAGGGAAAAGAGCAGTTCCATTCATTCATGGAGGGGCTGGAGGATGAAGGTGAAAGTCCTTTCTATCGTCCAATCAAGAACAACCTTGTTTCTTTCTTCAAACCAGAGCAGGCTGAGGGAATGTCTAAGGTGAAAGTCCTGAAAGACGACTGTCAGTTATTCTCGCGACTGTTCATCTCGTGCCAGAACAGGCAGTGTGACTTGCAAGAATTCTTCAAGCACGAGAATCAGTCACACCCTGCATCTCTCAGTGACAGCGGCAAGCTTCATACGTGTCAGAAGTCACAGCTGGTTGAAATTCTTGAAGCGCAAGTGAACATCCCAGACAGAGAACCAAAGGGAGATGCAATCATCATTGATGGCTCAGCACTTATCAATGCCTTACCTCCACGTACTTCAAAGACATTTGATGACTATGCTAAAGAAGACATCATCCCAAAGGTGGAATCCTATGGTGCCAGGTACGAGCGGGTGGACGTAGTCTTTGATGTGTACAAGAAGTCAAGTCTGAAATCCGAGACGAGGTCGAAAAGGGGGCAAGGAATCAGAAGAAGAGTGACAGGAACGAGTAAGAAACCAGGTAACTGGCAAAGCTTCCTTCGTGACGTCAGCAACAAGACTGAGCTGTTTCACTTCCTTGCGGAAAAGAAGTGAAGCAGAGACGACAAACACAGTCATCGTCACAAAAGGAGAAGATGCCATTAGCAACACAAGGAAGTCTCTGGATGCTGTGTCCCCATGTTGTCATGAAGAAGCTGACAGTCGAATATTTGTACACGCCAGGGATGCAACAACTGATGGGAGCAAGTCTATTATCATTAACGCAAATGACACGGACGTGCTAGTCATAGCAATATCTGTACTGCCATCCTTACAGGAACTAGGTCTTGAGAAAATGTGGATTGCCTTTGGCCAAGGAGCCAAGATGCGATGGATTCCAGTCCATGATGTAGTTTCTGCAATAGGGCTTGAGAAAGCTGGAGGGATCCCATACTTTCATGCGTTCACTGGATGTGACGTCGTGTCTGCCTTCCGTGGGAAAGCGAAGAAATCTGCATGGCAGACTTGGAACGTATTTGATGATGTTTCTGAAACATTCACTAATCTCAGCCAGCATCCAACATTGATTCGTGATCTAGACCTGCAGAGGCTGGAGAGATTCGTTGTCCTCATGTACGACAGATCAAGCGCAGCCACTGGTGTGGACGAAGCAAGACTAGATCTCTGCCCGCAAGCAGAGGCCGTTCAACTCAATTTCACCAACACAGGCAGCCCTCAGAGAACATGCAAAGCGTGCGGCCCTTCAGGCTGGGATCATCTGGGGCCAGGCAGCCATCTCCAATCCAGACACGAGCAGTGCCGCTGAATGGGGGTGGACACAGAAAGGAGAGACATGGCAGATATGTTGGACAACACTACCCCCTATTGCAGCGAGCTGTCGGGAACTGACGAAATGTTCCTGTAAGAAAGGTTGATGCAAGTGCTTTCAGTCAGAGCTCCCCTGCACATCAATCTGCAGCTGCATATTTGAACAGTAGCAGCTGGAGGACCAGTGGCATGGTATGCATAACTTTGAACATTTACTAGCCGGGGCAAAGCTTACGTAACGAAAAACAGACAATCTGGTGGCCATCTTGAAAAATATGTGTCAGTGTGCTTTATAAACAGGAAAATCTACTTCAGCAGGCTTGAAAACATAGGAATCCACACCTAGATCATGCAAATCGGACAACTACAAATACTTCTAAGCAAAACGTCAACTTCGGGCGGCTAATTTGGCGGACATCTTGAAAAATGGCCGCCATCTTGGATTTTCAATTGGCCAATCGGGCAGATTTGATTAGTATCACTTGGAGAACAAGTGTGCCAAATGTGATGCTTGTATCATCATTTGCACGATTCCTCTCAAACATTGCTGTTGTCTGCCCCACTACTGGCTTAACAAGGTTTAACAAGTTGCCGTCCAGAACCAAGCTCCAGACTACTAATTAAAATACGTTGTCTCTAAAAATACATAAGTAAAATAAAATGTATACGTTGTCTTTAAAAAAATATACAAGTAAAATAAATAAATACATAAAATATCCTACAATAACACCATTTGTTATAATAATAAATTAATTAAAATAAATATATGAATAAATAATTTAATCAGTATTAAAATAATTTCTAAAACATTTAAGTGTTCAACCTAGGTGTAGCCCGCCCTTGCCAGATAATTGTCAATTTTATTTTACATATTTACACTGGTGGCATTTACACAATCATGACTTAAATTATTCCAATCAGTTATTGTTCTCTGGGAGAAGGAGAATTTTCTTTTATCTATTTACCTATGATGATGACGCTGCTCAGCTCTCGGCTCGACCCTTTGATCACCTTCCGGTTCCGATGCTTCAGGAAGAGCGACGTGACAAGCAGCATGGAGACGACCCCGGCGCTGCCAAGGACGGCGAGGCCGATACCGATCGGGTCGTCCCACTGCATGTAGGTGGGAGGGATGCGCACGCATGTCGTGTAGTTGAAGTCATCCGGCCACGTGAGCAGGTCACACTCGAAGCAGCCAGTCGTGTCGTCGTTCAGACGTTCGTTGCTGCGACATCGGCGACAGTCCCAGCAACACTTGAGTTCACGCTGTAAGCATGGACATTTCATTTAATTAATGGTGTAATTGCTGTGAATTGCCCAAGGAAGCGACCACAGATTAGCAGGAGAAATAGAAGTCAATCATACATGTAGACGTGAGAGAGGCAGGCATACAGAGAGACTGGGTGAATGAGAGAGAGAGAGAGAGAGAGAGAGAGAAAGGAGAGAGAGAGAGAGATGGAAAGAGGGAGATGCGGAGAGATGGAGAGGGGAGAGAGGTAGAGAGGGGGAGAGCGAGAGGGAGTGGGACAGGAAGAGAGGTAGATATAGAGACAGAGAGCGAGAGCGAGAGCGATACACACACACACACACACACACACACACACACACACACACACACACACACACACACACACACACACACACACACACACACACACACATACACACACACACACACACATACACATACACACACACACACACACACACATAATTATATATATATATATATATATATATATATATATATATATATATATATATACACATGTGTATATATATATATATATGTATATATATATACATATATATATATATATATATAGAGAGAGAGAGAGAGAGAGAGAGAGAGAGAAGACATACAGGCAGGCAGGCAGGCAGGCAGGCAGGCAGGCAGGCAGGCAGGCAGGCAGGCAGGCAGGCAGGCAGGCAGGCAGGCAGGCAGGCAGGCAGGCAGGCAGGCAGGCAGGCAGGCAGGCAGGCAGGCAGGCAGGCAGGCAGGCAGGCAGGCAGGCAGGCAGGCAGGCAGGCAGGCAGGCAGGCAGGCAGGCAGGCAGGCAGGCAGGCAGGCAGGCAGGCAGGCAGGCAGGCAGGCAGGCAGGCAGGCAGGCAGGCAGGCAGGCAGGCAGGCAGGCAGGCAGGCAGGCAGGCAGGCAGGCAGGCAGGCAGGCAGGCAGGCAGGCAGGCAGGCAGGCAGGCAGGCAGGCAGGCAGGCAGGCAGGCAGGCAGGCAGGCAGGCAGGCAGGCAGGCAGGCAGGCAGGCAGGCAGGCAGGCAGGCAGGCAGGCAGGCAGGCAGGCAGGCAGGCAGGCAGGCAGGCAGGCAGGCAGGCAGGCAGGCAGGCAGGCAGGCAGGCAGGCAGGCAGGCAGGCAGGCAGGCTGATCTAGGTGTGGATTCCTGTTACTGCACCACGATGATACCACGCACCACCAACGCCCTCAGTACCAATTCAGTCGTCTGGGCACCGACCTGGATGAAATATTCGCCGATTGCGCACGGCTTGGCGCACACCGACTCCGGGATGACACTCGAGTTGTCACTTGTCGTCCTCGCGTGCCACTGAATCTGTGCCAATTCCAACTCGACACCCACCGACAGTCGGTTCCACTTCCCTACAAAGACATGTATCTCACAGTGTCTAGGTAACACTATAAAGCCTACACATAACCATTAGTCTGGAATCAACGCGAGCGATGTATGGCAGTGTCATTTATGCAAAACCCAGCAATGTTGAGATTGTGATAAACTCATATTGATTGCCGTGAAGCTGACATGTGTGACACTGCCATGTTGACATGCTGACAACGCCTTGTTGATGTACTTGAACATATCAAGCTGAATACGTGATAACGTCATCGCATCTGTGACATGTTCATGTTGACATCAACATCACTGGAATGTGTATGTATGTGACACGCACCGCCAAATTGACACCGTGTGACACCACCATGTTGGCACATGTGACACCGTCGTATTGACAGAAGTGACAAAATCATGCTGACGTATGTGACATCGCCCAGTTGACATAGGTGACACTGTCAATGTGACATATGTGACACCGCCATGTGACATATACGACACCGGAATGCGTAACACCGCTGTGTTGACACATGCGTGATGCCATCATATCAACACACATGACACCGTTTTGTTGACATGTGTGACACGTTGTGGACAGATATACTGCCCCAGTGTTGACACGTGTAACACTTTCGTGTAGACGAACGCGTGTGTGTTAGAACTCACCGATGACGTCATGCGTGTACTCGCCGTTGTCCGCCAGACGGACCTGTTTGATGACGTAGCCGCCGATCAGGTCTCCGTTGTCGTCGAGCGCGATGGTCTTGGCCGAGTAGCCGTCAAACGACACGTTGCGGATGTAGCGTAGAAGTCGCGGCCCGTCGACGCACCGCTTCAGCACGGAGCGGCTGCCGTTGTGGTCGGGACAGTGGTGGGCGATGAGCTCGTGCAGGCCGAGGGCGATGGACTTGACGCTGTCCATCACCTAGGAACAGACCACGCCGATATTTCTTCGCCAAATACCGCGACGTCTTCAATAGTATCTTTGGAACTTGCCCGAATCGACGAGTCTACAACGGATGTCTACTTCCAGCAATGACATGCGACGCGGAAACACGGGAACTCACCAGTCAGGCTTGAAAGATGCTAGCGGCCGCACAAACAACGATGAAAAGAAGTATGTTAAGCATAACAGACCAGGACAGAAATACAGATGTCTGGATAAGAAGGAAGAAGACAACGGGCGTAGATGTGATTGAACAAGTCAGAACACGGAAGTGGACCTGGGCAATGCACATCAATAGGACGTATATTCGAGATAATCGATGAATATCCACTTGGAAACATTACGAATGGAAACGATCTAGGCGAGACAGGCAGATGTGGAAACAATATACTGAAGCCTTTGGCCAATCACGGAACACGACGGTTGTATAATGATGATGTTAATGATGATGATGATGATGATGATGACGATGATGATGATGATGATTATTATTATTATTATTATATTTCCAATCGTGTATGGTTTATTTATTTTTGCAACAATAACTACCCTCATTGTCTGTAAAAGCCAGAGCCACTAGCTCTGGTATAAACTTGTTAATGACTCAATCAAATAATTTGAAAAATTGTATGTTACATATTACATCGGCAAAACCAAATGCATTAGTATAGTTATGTTGTTTGTGTGTACATGTGCGAGCATACATATATATATATATATATATATATATATATATATATATATATATATATATATATATATATATATATATATATATATATGTATGTATGTGCGAGCGTGTGTATGTGTGCTAATGTGTATGTTGTCTCCCCGTGTATCCACCTTGGACGGCCAGTGGGACCAGTGAAAGCTCGGGATGTCGGTGATGCTGGGGTAGAGAGAGTCACACGTTGAGCGGTTGCTGCAGGCGAAGTCTTCGCGATAAAACTCGCCGTACCACGGACCCTTGTCGCCGTTCCACGGCCGCTGCTTGGCGTAGAACTCCTGGAGACATCCATCTCTCCACGTCAACGACACACACACACACACACACACACACACACACACACACACACACACACACACACACACACACACACACACACACACCACACACACACACACACACACACACACACACACCACACACACACACACACACACACACACACACACACACACACACACACACACACACACACACACACATATATATATATATCTATATATATATATATATATATATATATATATATATATATATATATATATCATTGTATATTCATACATAACACTCGTGAAGACGTCCATCTCTTAACATCATATTCCATGTAAATATAAACGTTTAGAAATGTAAACAACCATAATATTAACAGTTTAGCTTATTATTTCAATACTCGTTTGTACTCCTATATCACCGTGTCCATAACAGATCAAACAAACCAAACTTTAGGATCTTTTTACAAACCTCGAAGCCAGGGACTCTGGCTGACGGGATCTCCATGGAGAAGGCCCCAAGGGCCGCCGGCTCGAGACCTGTGAACGCTCCCCGGGTGAAAGCCTCGCTCCCGATCCATATAAACTCTCCGACAGCGTTCTTCCGTGTAATGGCTGCCAGGAGCCTGGTCACGTGGAACGTGTTCAGAAAGAGAACGACGACCCGAGCTTTGCCGAAGATGCGCAGAGCGCGAACGATCTCGTCAAAATCGTCCTCCGTCGAATCACGTGTCACCTATACGGTGAAACGAAACGCTTTTGTGTTGACCCACACATTGTGACCCAACAATGCAAAAGCAAATTAGCTTATGTTTGTGTAGGCTGCCTAAATTTGACAACATAACTCAACACATACTGAGGCCATGCCGTCGTCTCACCTCCTTGGCGTATGCGATGCAGATTCCTCGCTGCTTGGCGTTCTTCTTTACGTTGCGGATGGCCGTGGACCCGTAGTTGCCCTCCGTGTGGAGCGTCGAGATGTAGGTCCACCCGTAGAAGTCGACGAGCTCTATCATCGCCTCCGTCTGGTTGACACGTGACAGTACACCGTTAACACAGGTAGGTGTGGACAATTAAGATTAGGAAATTGAACTAGAGTACATAGAATGTTTCTTTTATTATCTGATAAGACTCGTTGTAATGACTTGACTGACTTCACAGCAGTTCTATCACGTGATATATGTGATGGTGAGACAGTAGCTGTAGTTGCACGAGCCATAGCAACAGCAGCTAAATAGTATTTCGTTATTTCATACATTTGGTGAAATTACTGTAACATTTCTTCACGGTTTGCGATTGCAAAGGCGACATGTTCGTTCTTAATTGTGTTCTAAGACACTTCACACTGTGCCAATTGTTGCAAGAGTTTGGCAACCAATCGAGGCACGTTTCATATGCAAGCCAGCCGTCAGCAGCCAATGGGCGAGCGTGTTACAACGTACCTGGTACTTGTCTGGCGGCACGACTCGGGAGAAATAGTCGTACTTGGTCTTGTCACTGAGCGAGTCACTGCTGGCCGTGTAGCTCACCTGACAGAGAGTGACTTGTAGACACATACACGTTTGAGTGTGTCACTGGTCTACACGTTTGAGTGTGTCACTGGTCTATATCTCGGCAGGAATAGAGCCGGGCAACACACACAAACCAGGCACGAGTCAGTGAGTATGTTTGTGTTCATAAACATAAATACAGGATGTACAATAATAGACTCAGAGTAAAAATGGACATTGAAGTATCGGACTTATGTGCTATATAAAAGAGGTCAAAGTTAGTTCTGGTCGACGGGAAGATGACAACGACTATAGACAGTGGTGTGGATATGTGTACGAGCAGCCTTCGCGCATTAATTGTAGCATATGGCTGGATGCTTCCCAGAGAAGCCGAGATGGTATTTGAGTGAACAGGTCTGTCAGGGAAGTAAAGTGTAAAGCGCTTTGAGCGGTCCTGAGGACTGGATACTGCGCTATATAAGAACTGCCTTTACTTACAACGTTAACAACACTGTGAGACGATGTGTTAGCGCAGATAGTAGCTAATTTTCATGTGTCTGCAATCCGGTGTTTTTGGAGATTACTGTGAAGAAATACGAATGAGACTCGCTGGTGATAAGACAACAATGACGCACTCAAAACATATTAGGAAGTATACTAAATAGTGATGTATAGTCGCATGCATTAAGATGAAGGAAACGAATGGAAGCGAACGTTTCAAGAAGTGACGTAGGATTGGCAAGAATAAACAAATCCATATTTGAAGATATTAGGTAAAGTAGACCCTCTCGCAATGATGCAAGGGGAAAAGACCATTCAGCCATGCGTAGGGTGTTCCTGACATGATATAAGTTCACTTGCACGAAAACATAAAATATAAAGAATGAATTAGTCAAATTATATTTGTTCTAGACTCTCATCTGTACTGGTACAATGACTATTGAAATCTCGTTCGAGTTCCCGTTGCAGACGTGTTTTCTCGCGTATCACCTGAGGTACGCCATGAGCACTGAGGAGGCTGCTGACGAGGATGGCGTTGGCGCTCGAGTGCGGCCCGACGACAGCGGCGACGTCGTAGAAAGGTCTCGGCACCGAGCCGCCGCCACAAGACGACCTCACACACTCCATGACCGGGGTGAGGCGAGTCGTCCGGGTCAACGCCACCTGTACACGGAGGACGGGCAGCAGTTGGGGTTACACTTCAGAGGGTGTGTATGTTTGTTCACGCCATAGTTTGGATGACACCATCAACATTCACAACCCTACAAACATGGAGTTAGACGCCTTATTTGAACTGCTCGTAATGTAGTCTACTGATCTTGTAAGACGCTTACCCTTTGGTTTTGTTGCACCATTCCGAGGATATCGGCGCCGTCGATGTCCAGTTTAATTAGTAGTACTAATATTATTATTACTATTACTTTATTATTATATTCATACGTTTGCAACAATATTTTGTCAAATCTCAGATATAAGGGCTGCACAAATCATACATCGTTTACTAGCGATAAGAGCTGTTACGTATATATTTCAACAGAGTAACAAGATCTACCTGTTCTACTACTACAACTACAACAACAACAACAACAACAACAACAACAACAACAACAACAACAACTACAACTACTACTACTACTACTACTACTACTACTACTACTACTACTACTACTACTACTACTACAACAACAACAACAATAACAACAACAACTACTACTACTACTACTACTACTACTACTACTACTACTACTACTACTACTACTACTATATACTACTACTACTACTACTACTTCTACTACTACTTCTACTACTACTACTACTACTATATACTACTACTACTACTACTTCTACTACTACTTCTACTACTACTACTACTACTACTACTACTACTACTACTACTACTATATACTACTACTACTTCTACTACTACTTCTACTACTACTACTACTACTACTACTACTACTACTACTACTACTACTACTACTACTACTACTACTACTACTACTACTACTATATACTACTACTACTACTACTTCTACTACTACTTCTACTACTACTACTACTACTACTACTACTACTACTACTACTACTACTACTACTACTACTACTACTACTACTACTACTACTACAATATACTACTACTACTACTACCACCACCACCACCACCACCACCACCACCACCACCACCACCACCACCACCACCACCACCACCACCACCACCACCACCACCACCACCACCACCATTTATTTGTGCCGAGTAAAATATCTAAACCTTCATTCTATCCAGTCAGTCTATGGCCTCCAACTATCATCATCATCATCATCATCACCATCATCATCAATACTACTATTACTACTAGTAACAACTATTCTCATTAACCAACCTTGCCCCGCCCGCAGTCGTTGAGGATGGCGTAGCCGAGGGTGACGTTGGGGAGGATGTCGGGGTCTTTGTTGATCTTGTCGATGAGGTAGAGGGCCGACTGGGCGCCCTGCACGGCGAACCCTCGTACCCGGGAGCCACACTTGGCGGTCTGCTCGGCCGTGGAGAGCGGGAACAGGCCGCCCAACATGATGTCCCCTTCCTGGATGAGGTCGTCGTCGGGGAGGCCAGTAGGCTGCCCGGACACGTACAGACACGTACAGACACGTACAGACACGTACAGACACGTACAGACACGTACAGACACGTACAGACACGTACATACACGTACAGACACGTACATACACGTACAAACACGTACAGCTCGTTCATAGGGAGACAGGAGGGTGTAGCCAGCGATAGATGGGTGGCCATTGCAATAGAAATCGGAACATGGAAAGAACTGACACGAAAAGCAGAAGAGAAGGCACGTGACCCGCCTCCCAGCCCCAAGGGAACAACAGCACGTCAGCTCCTCAACTCGAAGTTAGCCAGCCTAGTAATCTGTAACCTGAGTTTGCCGTCCAGAACGTGGGAACGGTCAACATCGGAAGGTTCTCCGCTAACGCGACTCGCCTGGACATTGTTGCTGGAACTCATTATTTAAATACTGGATGATTTGTCTACCATTTGAACATGTGCGGTGGAAACTTTTAAATAATTGTGAATGTTGTTTCGAGCTGAATAAACTAAGTATGTGTAATGTTTCAGACCGTATATTGCATGGTTAACAACAACAGCCTCTGATGCTCAACGATTTCCTACTTTCTCATTCTCCAAGAAAGTTGTGTACAAATTATGGAGGTAGTGCAGAAAGAACACGACAGATTTAATAAAACATAAATCGAAGAGTATTATCGATGTCAGCCTCGCACGGCCAATTGAGGGCAACGAGTATGCGGTAACAACGTCTACCTGGAAGATGGCCGTCGCCGTGGAGGCGAGGAGGATGACCACGAGCGGTGTCCGTAGACGGCCTCTGGACATCGTGGTCCGGCGCCGGCTCCTGGCAACAGACAGACCAGACACTGCACTTCTCGTTAAACATTTGAATAATTTCAAAGCATTGCATTTGCATTGACATGTCCACACTTGAATCCCTGGGCGACAAGGAGACACGGCGACAAGATGACACGAGGACAAGATGACACGAGGACAAGACGACACGTGGACAAGACGACACGAGGACAAGACGACACGAGGACAAGACGACACGAGGACAAGACGACACGAGGACAAGACGACACGAGGACAAGACGACACGAGGACAAGACGACACGAGGACAAGACAACACGAGGACAAGATAACACAAGGACAAGATGACACGAGGACAAGACGACAAGAGGACAAGACAACATGAGGACAAGACGACATGAGAACAAGACGACACGAGGACAAGACGACACGAGGACAAGACGACACGAGGACAAGACAACACGAGGACAAGACGACACGACGACAAGATAATACGAGGACATGACGACACGACGACAAGATACTACGAGGACAAGACGACACGAGGACAAGACGACACGAGGACAAGATAACACGAGGACAAGATAACACGAGGACAAGACGACACGAGGACAAGATGACACGAGGACAAGACGACACGAGGACAAGATAACACGAGGACAAGATAACACGAGGACAAGACGACACGACGACAAGATGACACGAGGACAAGACGACACGAGGACAAGATGTCACGAGGACAAGATAACACGAGGACAAGACGACACGAGGACAAGACGACACGAGAACAAGACGACACGAGAACAAGACGCCACGAGAACAAGACGACACGAGAACAAGACGACACGAGGACAAGACGACACGAGGACAAGACTTTGCGGTACCAGTTACAATGCTATGTTCAAAATTAACGTACGTGTGATCTAGTAATGAACAGCTGATAGGGCCAATGGCGGCTAATGGCGGCTAATGACGACCACTGACGACCAATGACGGCTAATGACGACCAATGACGACCAATGGCGGCTAATGACGACCAATGACGACCAATGACGGCTAATGACGACCAATGACGACCAATGACGACCAATGACGGCTAATGACGACCAATGACGACCAATGACGGCTAATGACGACCAATGACGACCAATGACGACCAATGACGACCAATGACGGCTAATGACGGCTAATGGGTGCCTACACCGGTGCGCTGTTAATGAGCGTTACTAATGTGTCACCGCCAGTGCTTGACAGTTTGGTTGCAGCCAGCAGAGTCAAAAGCTTAGGCCGACTTAGATTGGCCTAATCGGGTTACTCGCGTAACCCTAACGTGGTGTCAGGTTTAAGGTAATTTACACTGCGCACGCAGTACTATGAGAGTAATCTAACTGGTCAGCGATGATCGTGATCATGAAATAAACCCCTTATGTAAATAAATTAAATAAAGTAATCAGTTGTTCAGTGTGTATATTGAGATGTTCATCTTCTTGGTCTTAAACTTTAATACACAGAATGTGGTGACTTTAACATACTATAATAAGTGCATATTTAAATGATTGTTTTGTGTAATGTTTAATTAATGTTTGCGTCGAAGGGGCCTACGTGTTTGCACAACATCTAGCTCTTTGGCCATATCATTTTTGACTGAGCTTCAGTTCCGACCGACTTAATCCCTAATTGTTATCCCTGCTTTATTCAACATGTGATTACGTGTGCTGAATTAGACTGACCACTCGGCGATGTTGACCTATGAATCGATAAACATCCATGCGATATGAAACGTCGGAACGCTCCGCAGTTGAAGGATGTCTGGTGGACATGCCGGAGTTGACGACAAATTTAATGTCACGGCGCTTTTGGCCCTCCGTTACACACTGCGTAACAACAACGTATTTGTTTAATTATTAATTATGCGCGATTTAAAACGTAGTTCGTATGTGTGTAGTGCTGTGTCTTCAACACCTTAAGATCGACTAACTGCAATAAATTCAACATATCTATATGCGTAACTGGTTAAACATATCGAAGCATAATGGAACAGTTTCGAGATAGTGTGTACGTGCATTATGACGGAGGCGTCCAATGCAATGAATTATAGATCCAATGATGGAGAACACTTCGTGTACTTGTTGACGGCTACTATCTATCTGACGATGACCACATTCGAAATACCAAAAACCATGATGTCTTTCGTAGACATATAAACGGGTGAGACTGACCGATCATTGAACTAGTGCACAGCGCCCTTATTTTCATCCTTCACTCTCCCTTTGTACAGCCGTCATTCACCACCGCCACTCCAATGTCCCTCTTAATGATGGTGTCTCGCCAGGTCTTCTTGACGTGTCTTTGGCCATCAACACTCCTTCTACATGCCGTCATTCGTCCGAGACTATTTCAGTCTCATCAGGACTGTTCCTAAATATATCCTGCACAATGTTGCGCGCCGCCTCCTTGGCATTCCAGATGAGCTGTTGGCGATATAGACTCTGTAAGTGTAGGCATCTACCACATCTACCGCGAGTTGATGTGTCGTCGGAGTAGGTTTTCTGTTTTAGGTACATAAAATACCTACCTTTACTATCGCTCTGACATATAACGCTCAATTTGTTTTTTATGTTTCTAAAGAGAATCGCGAAGCTCGTCAGGCTATCGGTTGCGATCCATGAGTAGGTCGCCGGGCTATTTTGAGTGGGTCACCAAGAGATGCGGGTACTTAGTGACTGTGTGGGGTCTCTTTCATTGTCCTACCTTCCCATAGCACGTGCATGCGACACTAATTAATGCCACATTTTGCACGCTACAGATGTCATCAACTGCCCGTGTAGCGTATCTCAGGCAGAGCATTATGGGTAAATAATATTGTTTGATGCCGCCACAAGTTCACCAGTCGCACACTCGTCAAAAACAGTACCGTTTTCAGTTCACTCCTTACAGAAGCACTGGACATACAATTTCACAGACACATGTATAACTTAAAGGCAAAACAAAGTTAACTGTTTCGTGGCATACACCTAATAGAGTTAATATAAAGTAACAATTTCCACATATACTCAATTTTTTTACGCCAGCGGTTAACCAGAAAAATATTTTTTAACACCCAGCCATCCAAATACTACGCGCTACTCCATCTTAGACGAAGAATGACGTCACGACGGTGATCGAGGCGCTCTCGACGCAGATTCACTGCATGGGGTTTGGCTGTTGTCATGAATTGGCTGCAACTCGGCAACGCGCGTAACATGCTGATGACGGTAAATATAAAGTTGTCTATTATTGTTGTCGCTGAAATCATCCCATCAACTGATGATACATGACTACATGTCTACTTCAAAGCATTTCTCCTAAAAATGGACCGAGCAAAGTGAACTGTACTTGGACTGGAGGGATTCCAAACAATACGCCCGCAAATATGAATCAATTTCTTCAATACTACCGGTTGTTTCAACTATTATTGCAACCGTACGTACGCGTATGCCGAACAGTAAGGCATAATTACTAAGGTTTACCATAGATTTAACCACAGATTTAGATACTCGTCTATAAGCAGCTGCTAGATGTCACGCCAACTGAACGAACTGTCGAAGACTCGAAGTTGTTGACCCTTAACAACGTCGCAGGTTAAGGGTCAGACATAGAATGCCGCGCGCTGAATGGCCAAGTCAATTTAACCCTTCACTTAATGGCGGCGTCTAGACCATCGTGGATTTCGTTAGAATTTTAGACTTTAAAGTCACATTCTGAGTAAACCGCTGACGTTAAAAAATTGAGTATATGTGGAAATTGTTACTTTATATTAACTCTATTAGGTGTATGCCACGAAACAGTTAACTTTTTTTTGCCTTTAATATAAGCAGCAGACGTCTACGTGTTACTATCTTATAAATCGAGTAGTCCGTCTCGTTGGTATCACGCTCAAACGGGCAGGTCAAGATAATTACGTGACATCGGTCAAGCACTGACCGGCGAAGTCGTACAATCTTCCAGGTGCCACTGCTGGGAGCAAGAATTGGCCTCTGTTGAGATCGACACACCTAGGAGTGGCACTGATTTGTTGATTCTTAGTGCTGTGGTCAAACATGTTTAATCAATCTTCTAATATTATTAAAGGGGAAAATAAGGCAATGGTTTGGTGTTATGCACCTAAACAAGTTTACACAAACTAACCATTTTTACAAACAAATGTTTCGCATTAATTAGTAGTTTCTTCAGAAAGTGGTGTTAAAGTGGGTAAATCTAGCTAAATCACCGACTCCATGAACGGGCCCATCTTGGTCCATGCAACCAATCAAAACCCAGCACTTTGGGAAAGTAATACGTCAGAGAGTCGTCTGCTGGTTCAGCTGTCATAACAGAGAGCCAAGCGGTTCGCTAAAAGTGCCTTACGTCGGTTTACAACGAAATCGCGACATCAATATGCCACACTGTTCCTCATACGCTTATAGTCACCTCGAGTACAGTGAAAGACAGTATCAGTAAGATGTCTTCTTGTTAACCTTTGAATCGAGTAGAACTGAAACAGTGGTTCGGTGGATGCGTTTGGACAGTCACAGATACAGCGCGGATCCTAGACGACCCGATTTGATTGACCTAACCATCAAAACGACCACCAACAGCCGCCAAACTTCTCCTCACATATCTTACATACATATGCATACACTATGTTATGAAATAAAATCTCTTGCATTCCTCTAACAAAGAAAATTCACACACAAAAACGCGCAGACCTCGAGTACAACTTGTTCGGCCGCCCAGCGGTACCATAAAATCGCTTTTAAAAGCTTTACACAAAAACCGCTAGACGCCGCGTTTCTGACTGCGAATATTTAATTGTTTTACTTCACACGCGCGAAATAGTTTAATTACTTATAAATAATATAATAATAATAATTAATTATTATCATCACTATGATTTGCAGGAAATTATAAGTTTTATTATTTTTATATCGATATTTTATTTTTATAATTGTTCATATATGTTTCTAGTATATTTATGTTTTTTTCTTCTGGTGTGTATTTTTTTTTTTAGCATTTTAATGTGTGTAAAACGCCATGAACAATTTTAAATTGGATGTGGCGCTATATTAAATAAACAAACAAAAATTGTTATTATAATATAATATTTTATTTATTTAGCGCCACATCCGTAATTGTTTGTGGCGCTTCACAACATAATGCTATTAAAAGTACAATAAAGAGAAAACTACCCACAGATAATATTATTTAAAAATAAATAATGAAAATACATGTTTCTATAGCATTAACTAAGCTGACCTATCAGTCATAAATAAACATACAAATTACATAACAACAATTGTAATAAATGAATATAAAAGTATGGTTAATAGTAATAAATAATTAAAGTAGTAAAATAAGTACGACGTAATAATAATTTTCATTCAGCACATACACAACCATTATGCATAAGAACATATTACTGAAGCTATTTGTTCTACTCATGAATGACATTTCCACCACCAGATATGTAATAATTATTATTTTTGGACAAGACACTTTATTAATTATCGGAACAATAAATCACTAAAATGCAAAAAGGAATATGAATATATGGGAAATATTATGGTGGTAGAAAAAGAAGGATTTAAAAACAGTAATATTAACATGTTATTGTTTTAGTTATTATTGTTAAAACATCGCTTATGTAATATAAGCTTGCATGCTCGCAGTACACGCGGGATGTTTATAGAAATATTGATAACATAAACAATGTGACATCATTGAAAAACACGTAATTTCCTTTTTCTTTTATAACTAATAGGCAATTTTGGATAATTATGCAGACACATGTATTTTTAATATTTATTTTTAAATATTCCTGTGGGTAGCATTTTTATTATTGCATATACTTTAATAACAGTATGTTGAATAGAAGAGAAGAGAATTGTGGATTTGGCGCTATATAAAATAAACTAATAAAATTATATATTTGTATATTAAATTGTTATTTTTGATCAACTCTATTAGACCCATATCACCAAAGCGTTGTCTTAGTTTGCCGTTTAACATTTTCTGCAGATCATAGTGATGCAGCTAATTATTATTATATTATTTATAATTAATTAAACTAATTCGCGCGTGCGAATGCAGTAAGGTTAATAAATATTCGCGCGCCATCTAGCGGTATTTTGTGTAAAGCTAACTTATAATAGCGAGTTTACGGTAGTCGAAGTTGTCGAGTTGCCGTTCGCCAAGATTTGCGTTTCTTTTGTGAATTTTCTTCGTTAGAGGAATACAAATGATTTTTTTGTAATGTAGTATATGTATATGTATGTAAGAAATGTGGGGAGAAGTTTGGCGGCTGTTGGCGATCGTTTTCGTGGTTAGGTTAGAAAGTAACATATAATAATACGCATGCACAGTTCACACCGACCAAGACGACTCTCTGACGTCATTTTGTTTCTAAAATGGCGTAGTCTGTAGACTTTCTATGTCTATGTGTTCTACATTTTTTTCCTGGTAAACCACTGACATTAAAAATATGATTGTTGTTGGAAGTTGTTACTTTTTATTAACTCTGTTAATCCCATATGATCAAAACATTGACTTATTTTTCCCTTTAATGTATTTATATTATGTATTTACATGTTTACGCTAGTTAGTTTATCAGTTATTATAAAACTAACTGTTTGAAGACATGAATCGCCAGGCGGGTGTGGCTACCGGAGTCTGGGTCACAGGTAGAAATGGTTAAGAACCGCTGACATAAGGTACACGTATTATTGTGTCCAGTAGACAAAAATGTGCACGGGTTCACTTTGTGCACTGAATGTGAGACAGAAGAGTGTCGTCGTCGGGTTTCAAAATAACGAGCTAACTTTTCGGTATTCTGAATGTAACGAATTTTGTGTGATCTTGATACATAAACAAATCTGCTTAATCTTCTAAAGATAAATAAAATAACAGTACTTTCTACAGAACACCAACTTTGCACTGCATAAAACATACCTTTCAGTAGACGGTCGGTACAGTGCTTATGAGTTCGTCATCTACATCTGATTCAAGACGATTCCCAGTCCCAAGCATCGCCTCTTGCTCCCTGCCATGTCCGTCCGGCACACAGCTCCACCTATGACGAACTGCGAGCTCACGACGTCGACCTGTGCTGATGGAGCCCACAATGGGCGTTACCTTTCGAGTGGCTTTCACGGCCCGATTTCCACGGTCGGCGCGAAGCGGTAGACAATTAAAAACATTTCTGCACGATTAGACGGCAAGCCTCGTCACTACGGCCGGCTGACCGCTGCTCTCTCTCCGCACTGCGTCAAGTAGACAGGGACGTGATAGGCTCCGGTACTTCAGGTACATAATCAATAGGGCTACATCAGTGGCTCTATCGAAATGCCCCTTTCATCGGTTATTTTCTGCATCCATTATTCCAAACGAGGGCGGATCCGGTCTGAGGGCGACGCGAGCGATATAAGTCGATGATGATGTGTTAATTACTTATTCTGTTTTTATCGAATGGTTTATGTGCTTGTTGCAATCACGCCTGTTCTTATCGGAGACACATTTCTCAACTCCACAGTTAATATAAAGCACCACCGTGTGAAGTGCTTTCAACGGTCCTGGCGACTGGATTATGCGCTATATAACTTATAAGCAGTTACCTTTGCCTTTTATATTATATAGTAATTAAAAAATGTGAAAACGTATTCTAATGTATTTTTGTTGCAGGTCAAAGTATTCCAAGTGCCAAGAGTAGAACGAGATGCTCTGGAAGTGTTGAACGTTTTAAGGAATGCCTCGGACAGCGTGGCACGCATAGATCTGTGTAATTATTGTTAACTATAAAACACTCTGCGATAAGACATAGTATTTCAGTTGAGTATTGTTAAAGCGATTGACTCAACAACTGGGCCACCAAATCATCTGTGCACTTTTATCATTATGTGGCATATAAGACTTATTTACATCATTCGATGCCCAGTGATGCATATACAATATGGCTGTCTGGATGCCACTGCATTGATCTGCAAGAAATGTTAGCGATAAGATAAACATTTGCAGTCAAATTGTTACAAAAAGGTTGATACACAACTACACATCAATAAAATTAGTTGTCTTATAAAATAAGTACCGCACATTTGTGTGTAGATCTAGTCAGCAGACGTGGGGCTTGCGATTATAAAATGAAACCCCTGAAATATTTAAATGTTACAAAAATATATAAATAAATAATTTCAGATGAAATATCACCTTTTAATCACTACATATTCACTAGCAGACATGGAGCTGAGTACATTGTCATGAGTACGAGTACGAGTACATTGCTTGTGGGTGAGTGTGAGTACAAGTGCATTGCTAAGACCTGAGTACGAGTACATTTTCATGAGAACAAGTACAGCTTTTAAAATTATTAAATAATAATGTACTTTAACAGCAGACATAGATATAACTGTGACAGCAGACTACACTGAGTATCTTATGATATACCCATGGTGCCATCGGGTGAGTGATTAAATTATCCAGGTGCCGTAAGGTGGCAGCACGTTTTCGCCGACTGTCGGTCGGCTGCGGAATTACGCCGAGAAGACAGTCTGGTCCCTTTACCGGCATCTGTTTGTTTATCCGCGTGATCTATACAATACTGCCACCTCACGGACACTGCCGTAATATATAATTTTTATAAACAACTGCAAATTTGTATTTCTATTTATTTTGTGTTAATATAAGTTTAATTCTGAATAGTTTTTATAATACAGCATTATTTGATAAAAAGGTATCCTTACTTAATTTGTATGCTATCCGTGTGGGGCTAGACAATGCTGCCACCTCACTAATACTGGTTAATCCTGCCGTAATTCTTATTTTATAAACAACTGTAAATTTGAATTTTTACTTACTTTTGTGTTAATATAAGTTCAATGTTGAATACTTTTCATATGATATTATTATCTTGTAAAAGTATATCGTTATTTTAATTTCATAGTTGGCCTGCGAGCCAATCAGCGTCTCTACCCTAATCTTGGGTAAGGCTACCCGGATGTAGAAACTTAAGACCCATTAATATCAGAGAAGATCTAATAGAGAAGGGTCACTTCGCAATTTATAATGGGCCGCCATTTTAGCGCGTGGAGCGCAGCGTCCCAAGCGGACGAATGTGCCGCATAATTTGCTTGACATTAGACAATGGCAACACCTCCGCCAAGTACATAGAAAAGTCGACCAACCGGCTCATTTTGCGCGACCTACGGGTGCAACGAGTAAGTTGAAGATAAGAGCACATAGTTATGAACTTAATTATTTTATACTAGGAAATAATCATCATTAAATACAAATGTGTTTGTTAAAATGCTCAAACCGATATTATGTTATTGCGAGTAAAACTATCAGTAATCATTAGCCATGAACACTGTTTGATTATTTTCCTAATATGTAAGAATTTGAATATACATGTATACAATAATTATATACTATTTATATATATATATATACATCATTACATATATATATATATATATATATATATATATATATATATATATATATATATATATATATATATACATAATCATATATATATATATATGTAATAATAATGTATACATGTATATTAAAATTGATATATATTACATATTAAATAATATATATATTTATATATTATATATTATATTATCATTATTATTTTTAATATGTATAATATTATATATTAAATTATGTATTTTATATATTGCAAAAACACAATAACTATATACTAACTATATAATAATGATAATGTAATTTACATATATATATATATACATATATATATATATATATATATATATATATATATATATATATATATATATATATATATATATATATATATATATATATATATATATATATATATATATTATTTAATATTATTTAATATATATTTATATATGTATATGTATATATATTTATATATGTAATATATATGTGTATACAATAATTATAAACTTATATATATTTATGTATATATATATAGTAGTATAGTATAAGTATAAGTATATAATTATGGTATTTTTGCATATATAAAATACATAATTTAACCATTTAATATATAATATACATATTATAAATAATAATGATAATGTAATTTATATATATATATATATATATATATATATATATATATTATTTAATATTATTTAATATATATTTAATATGTAATGTATATGGATATACAATAATTATAAACTATATATATTTATGTATATATATAATATATACATAATAAGTATTTAATTATTATATACACATATATTAAATAATATATATATATATATATTAAATATATATATATATATATCAATAATCTTATAATTATATGTAAATTATATATGTAAATTATCATATATATATATATATATATAATATGTATAATATATATATACATATATATACATATTATCATTAAAAACAAACACGACAATATAAAAACCCAAACAAGTGCTGATGTGGGTATAGGAAATGGGGGTTGGGGGGTTGGGGAGGGTGCATGATACCGGCCAACGTCAGCCACAGGTGTGCAAGCAAGTAAATAACACGCTGTAACATGATGTAAAAAAATGTACTAATAGGCCTATTTAGTCTCTGGATAGTGAAAAAAGATGTTGCTACATGCACTATTGCAAGTTTACGTGCTTCAGTGTTTATGAAGTGCTTCAAGTGCAATTTCAATAACATATGAATAATTGAACATATAATTTGTACTGCTGTTTCATCTGGCAGTCTGCTACACGGCACATTCTTCCGCTAGAGGCGCTACTGTCAAAATTCAAAATGGAACAGTCGAAGTGACCCTTCTCTGTTAGATCTTCTCTGTTAATATCCCAGGCGAAGTTGAGGGACTTAAAAGTGCTGCCACCTCACGGAGTCTGGGTAACCGAGGCTATTTCCGTATACGCAAAATACAATTTGGCGGCCATTTTTAAAATGGCCGCTAAATCACTATGGGACCAAAAAGTAAAAATGGCAACAACGGTTTTTAAGTCCTATATACTATTTAGATGATTTTTAAATATGTTGCCAAAATTATACCCAAAAACATGACAAGATTGAATTATTTGACATTTACCGACGGACAAGTCAACGAAGAAACTGAGTGTGCTGTGGAGACATGCCAAAAGGATCTCCAAACAGGATGACCTGGACCTGATGGGTCGTCGCATCCGTTCGACCCTGACAACCCTGCCTACAGGATGACCTGGACGTGATGGGTCGTCGCATCCGTGCGACCCTGTCAACCCTGCCTACAGGATGACCTGGATCTGATGGGTCGTCGCATCCGTTCGACCCTGTCAACCCTGCCTACAGGATGACCTGGATCTGAGGGTCGTCGCATCCGTGCGACCCTGTCAACCCTGCCTACAGCACTCCGACCAACATGGCCCAACCCGGTGCGTCAGAGGGATTTTGATACTAACATGTCATATCGGCGCCACTGTGGTCGACTCCACGCAGCACGGCCTCTACCTCCGCCGTGTCCGGGAGACACAGCGAGGGTCAGAACGGACAATGAAGACTTGACCGAATACAGGCGTCATAACCAATCGAGTTGTCACGCCGCGGTTACCCACAGTCCGGACTGAATCTGGCGTGTATCGTAGAAACAGACTCGCTTCTTGCAACTACTTGAACATGGAGAATGACAATAATGACTTACTGAAGAGTAGATAAGTGACATTCATTCTGTAATTCAATAAATATTTGTTACTGTTACTGAAGAATCACATTAATTTGTAGTACAATGTTTTAATCCTAAAAGGGGAGATGGCGAATTACCTGCGCGAAGTGTGGAAATTAGCCGAGTCCAATTAACCGTGAGAACATCGCAAATACATGCTCCAATTTGAAGACGGGTAAAAATGTTTGGGGAATTCCAATATAATGACCCATCCGCCCGATCGCATAAACAGATGAACGGTTTTGTATATTCGAATATTCACTTCTCTATGTGATGGTATGCCAATGTAAATGCATAGAACGACATATGCAGTCCATGAGATCAGTCTTGGAAGATGACGAGACTCGAGGTCGATCAGTGTTATCCCTCTCTCCGCTTGTAATTGTAATAAAGTGATTTGTTCAGTACTTCTGGTGTCGAATCAGATATGTATGAATGCGAGATGAGTCGGACAATCCGACTACACAGATGTCAGGCCAAGACGACACGTTTCATGGTGGCAGCGGTGGGATCCGGCGCTTTCGACATTCGTAAATAGGTCAACACGTACGTGGCACCGTCGAGTCGACGCTGGCCAGCTCCGATGTGTTCTCACTGCGTAAGTGATAGACATTGCCATTAATAGGCAGCTATGGGTGATCTGTCAGGTATAGAGCCGCCCCGCATGAACTGGTTAGCCACTGATTTACCCACGGAGTTTCGTTCATTCCGTCAATATTGCGAACTGATTTTCAGTGGGCCGGCGAATGTACAATACGTGGGACCTCAGTGAAACTGATAAGAAAGACGTTGAGGTCATTTGGGCTAAATTCCAGGCTCTGATAGAACCCAAGTCTAATTACAGGCTGAGCCGTTTTCATCTGCAAAAATTCAGGCAGTTGAGCTCTGAGACAGTTGACGAATTCATGACACGCTGCAAGACGCAGGCGCGTAAATGCAAGTTCCGTGACACTACAGAAACCGAGGAGAGGGTGATCGAACAGTTAGTAGTGGGTGTCCGGCACGGGAAAGTGCAAGAAACGCTACTGTGCCGTGATGAGACACTAACACTTGACGCGGCGATGGACGTTGCTAGAACGCACGAGGCAACACTGGCTAATATGCAGCAGTTCTCAGGAGACGCTAGCAACATCAGTCACGTCAGCCGGTCGCGGAGAACACTAGAGCCAAGCGGACGTCGAGAGGAGGCACATACGTGCACAAAATGTGGACGTCATCATGCGCCCACAGATCGATGTCCAGCAGAGGGCAGTAGGTGTAACGCATGTGGGAAACTCAATCACTGGCAGCGAGTATGTCGGCAGGCTACAGGTTAGACGTCTGGCGCCGGAGGAAGACCACACTCTTCTGGGCGACCAAGATCCCGAGCTAGGTCAAGACGAAGGACCAACCGAGATGAGCGCCAACGAGGTGGTGTCCACTCCATCAGTCAAGACGCCAGATTCGATCAGCTCAGCGACAACTTCGAGCCGCTTGCCTTTAATACCGTCAACATCAACGCCGTCGAGAGGGACGAAGTATATGCGACTCTCAGGATCACGCTGAAAGACAGGCCTGACACCCCAGCTACACTTCGTGTCAAGGTCGACACAGGTGCGCAGGGTAACGTAATGCCGCTGAGGACGTTCCAGCGCATGTACCCGTCAAACATCGACACAGAAGGAATACCTGTGCGAGGCAGCCTTGAGCATCGAGACACGATCCTAACTGCCTACAACGGACAATTGATCCGGCAGTACGGTACTACGCGACTGAAGTGTGTGCATGAGACAACCACACACGAAGCAGAGTTCTTTGTTGCTGACACACCAGGTCCAGTAATCTTGGGACTACCTTCCTGCCGCAAGCTCAACTTGGTGACCTTGAACTGTGCAGTCAGCGAACATCCACCGCCGTTGAACTCGAAGGAAGATCTCCAGCGGCTGTATCCAGATTGTTTTAAGGGCATCGGCAAGTTCCGCGAAACGTTCCACATCACACTAGACCCTGCTGTGACCCCTGTCGTACATGCGCCCAGACGATGTCCGATCCACATCAAAGACGACGTGAGGAATGAGATCAACCAGATGGTAGGACTCGGGGTGATCGAGAAGGTCGAGGAGCCTACAGATTGGGTATCTAGCATCGTATACAGCAGGAAGTCGAACGGAAAGTTGTTGCGCATTTGCTTGGATCCCAAAGACTTGAACACAGCTATCAAGCGGCCGCACTACCCAACACCGACCTTGGAGGAAATTACCCACAAGCTTGCTGGGTCAATGATCTTCTCCAAGCTAGACGCACGTCACGGATACTGGTCCGTGCAGTTAGACGACGAGTCTAAGCGTCTGACCACGTTCAACAATCCCTTCGGCCGGTATTGTTTCAGAAGACTACCGTTTGGCCTGAACCTCAGCCAAGACGTGTTCCAGGAGAGGATGGACTGCATACTTGAGAAGTGCCCCGGAACGATAAGTATTGCTGACGACGTGGGTGTGTTCGGGAAGACAGAAGCCGAACACGACAAACATCTGCACAACCTGATGAGAGTAGCACTACAGCATGGGCTGGTGTTCAACATAGATAAATGCGACATCAAACATGCCAACATGAAGTTCTTCGGGTTGGAATTTAGCGCAGACGGCGTACGTTCAGACCCAGCCAGAGCCGCAGACATCCAGCGAATGAGAGAACCGCAAAACGTCGCGCAACTTCAGGAATTTCTGGGCATAGCCACGTACATGTCGCCATTCATTCCAAACCTGTCGCAGAAAACCGCAACCCTGCGTGATCTAGTGAAGAAGGACGCCGAGTACATCTGGACGGACTCTCACAACGCAGCGTTTGAAGCGACGAAATCTCTCATCTGTCGTGATGTGACCCTTGCGTACTTCGACCCACAGGCTGAGAGTGTCATCCAGGTCGACGCCTCCAGCCGAGGACTCGGCGCCGTTCTCATTCAACACGGGAAGCCCATCGCGTTTGCCAGCAAGTCACTTAGTGATTGCGAACAACGATACGCCAACATTGAACGTGAGATGCTCGCAGTCGTCTTCGACTGCGAGACGTTCCACATGTATGTCTACGGAAAATCGTTCGTTCTCGAGTCGGACCACAAACCTCTCGAGATGATCAACTTGAAGAACCTTGCAGCAGCACCGCAGAGATTACAGAGAATGTTCCTGCGAGTACAACCGTATGACTTTGTGTTACGCTACAAGCCAGGAAAGCAAATGATGCTGGCCGACGCCATGTCAAGACAACCGAGTAGCGAGTCGACGCAGATCGACCTTGACATACAAGTGTCATTCGTACAGTGTTCAACGCAGAAACTACAGTCGATCAGAGAGGCGACACAGGCCGACGATGAACTGTGTGCGCTGAGAGCCGTCATCGTGGATGGATGGCCAGATAGCCAGCGCCACCTAGCTGCACCGTTGCGACCCTACTGGTCATGCCGAGACGAGTTGGCAGTTGAGGACGGTCTTATCATGAAGGGCGACCGTCTGGTGATTCCCCTAAGTCTACAGGCGGAAGTGTTGAGCAAACTGCACGAGGCTCACCAGGGCATAGAGAAGACCCGGCTACGAGCAAGGTCCTGTGTCTACTGGAAGTCGATCAACAAGGACATCGACGACATCGTGAGGAAGTGCGACGCGTGTCAACGGTTACAGAAACGTCAGGCGCACGAGCCGCTGATGCAGCATGAGTTACCGACACGTCCGTGGCAGATCGTCGGCACAGACCTGTTTGCCATACGAGAGGACACGTATCTTCTCATCTGTGACTACTACTCGAAATTCCCTTTTGTCTACCGCATCGAGGGGAAGGTGACGAGTGACCGCATCATATCGAAGATGAGTGAGGTGTTTGGGGAGAATGGATCGCCAAGCAAGGTTGTGAGCGACAACGGTGGACACTATAGCAGTCAGGCTTTTCGAAACTTCGCCGCCGAGTGGTGCTTCGACCACGTAACGTCCAGCCCACACTTCCCACAATCGAATGGATTCATCGAACGTCAAGTTCAGACGGTGAAGTATACCCTGAAGAAGGCAGCGATGTCGAGATCCAACCCGCAGAAAGCACTGCTCGCGTTGAGATCCACACCAATCGACAGCCACTTACCGTCACCGGCATAGATGCTAAATGCCCGCAAGTACAAGTCGAACCATCCCCGTGATCATCAGAAATGAACACTGGTCGAAAGACGAAATCAGACGTCGTCTCGCCGAGAGGCAAGAAATCCAACGTCTCAACCATGATAAGCGAGCTATGCAACCACTTGCACCGCTAATACCCGGACAGGACGTTCGTGTGAGAGACACTCAGACAGACACCTGGCAGCCTGCCAAGGTGATATCAACTGATGTACAGCCGCGGTCGTACAACGTCTTGACTCCGACAGGCAATGTCCTTAGGCGTAACCGTCGTCACCTCCGTGAGACGACTGAACGACATACGTTCCAACAAGACAATGTGGACGATACAGACGACTTGACGCGAAGAGACGACATGCAAGTCGTACCACCTCCGTGTAACTCCGTGTTACCCCAGAAGAAGTCAGTCCGTTTCCAGCTTCCACAACCGGAACAATACACTAGCTCCGGAAGACGAGTGAAACGCCCACAACGATTGGACCTGTAATTGTGTTCTAGTTTACACGAACATTATGGCTAAAAGTTAGAATAATGATTTGATTTCTCTTACATACGGACATTAGTAAGTTAGTTATTTTGTCTTTATGTTTTGAAGAAAGAGGGATGTGATGGTATGCCAATGTAAATGCATAGAACGACATATGCAGTCCATGAGATCAGTCTTGGAAGATGACGAGACTCGAGGTCGATCAGTGTTATCCCTCTCTCCGCTTGTAATTGTAATAAAGTGATTTGTTCAGTACTTCTGGTGTCGAATCAGATATGTATGAATGCGAGATGAGTCGGACAATCCGACTACACAGATGTCAGGCCAAGACGACACGTTTCACTCTATACCTAACACTGTATTTAGCATTTCCTTGACTGAGCTATCTTTGCAAAAGGAACAGCCAGGAGACGGAGTACTGCTGCTTGGTATTGACGAAATAAGCAGCAGCGAAGCTAAGCGAAACTACTGAAATAGTAAATAATGACTCGGTTTTAATTGCGACATTCCAGTTAAATATGCTACTCCGGTAACTGTCATTAATAAATTACCATTTACATATATTGCTACAATTATGTTTCATTCATACCGTGTTTGAACATGAAAGAACGTGATTCACGACTTCACGGTTAGTCCGTCTTGGGGTTGACTATGATTCATTCCCATTTCCTGCTGTGCGTCTCTGTTGGTGGTGTGCACTCTAGTTCACCTCAGACAATGCCGTGACACCCAACAGGTACTGGCGTGTTTTGGTGCCTTACAACGTTCTACCCAACCCACACATTGGAGCGCGTCAAGTATGTTACAACATTTGAAGGAGATTTATTAGAATGCCTTCAACAATAACTGGTATCTCCATGCTATTTTTGTTGAAACATGTATAAGACCAGCGGGAACATTGTTTGATGTTTGAATTTGGTGGTGCATAAAAGTTGAAAAACAAGAGGAAATATTGACTGATAAGTATTATTCTTATGTGAAGATTATTCATAAAGTAGTACTAGACATATATTGGGTATTAGTTTAGTTAAAAGTTTGTCAGTTAACAGTATTTTTGAGCAGATTAGCATCGTGGATGATAATAGGGTAATTTAGCCTTCGACAAGTTTGTAAACAAGAGTTAGCAAAACTTATTATTTGATAGAATATTTAACTGATAAAGTATTCAGCATAACATCTACAGTATTATTCTTATGTGAAGATTATTAATCAAGTTTTGGTAAAAGTTTGTTAGTTAAAAGTATTTTTGAGCAGATTAGCATAGTGGGTGATAATAGGGTAATCTAGCCTTCGACAAGTTTGTTTACAAGATTTAGCAAATCTGATTATTTGATAGAATATATAACATATAAAATAACAAGCATAACAGCTACATACGTAAGATAATACTTTGATCAGGTAGCATTGTTATTAAAAAAATAAGCAAGCTTTTTAGTAGAAAGCTTGGTTTGTTTATGCAGGTAGTGTCCATCGTATCCGCTAGGGAACTGTACCAGTAAATACCACATTTGTCAGTTGTGTATAACATAAAGTGAGCTGCAGTTACTGTCCACATAAAACAGTCTTTCTAAAGACTAAATTGGTATATCGACTGAGTAAATTTTGAGTACATGGGTAGTCATAATATGGCCCCTTGCAAGCGGCAAGTGAAGGCAAGGAGGCACCTAGTGTGTGACTATTGTCACAGCTTTGTAGATTTTGCTCTATCCGGATGCACAAAGTCATGGGCTGAGACAATGGAGGAAGACTTTACTTTCCAGTGCACAGGGTGTTTGAAAGTGGAATGTCTTACAGCAGAGTTAGCTAGGCTAACCGATATTGTGAAGAGGATGGAGATGAGAATAACCAAAGAGACAGATGGAAGAGGTCAGAAGGAGCAATGCAGTGACAAGAAGGGTGTGGACAGTATACTGAGAGGAGGGAGGGCAAGTGCAAGGAAAGCAAATGGAGAAAGAACAAGTGAAAACATGGCATGCAGGAAGGTGACAGGGGAGAAAGTGACAGTAGATGAGGGGGTGACAATGGGACAGGAGATGATAGAAGCAGATGCGACAGGAGGAAAGACGAAGGGAAGAAAGGAACTGAGAGTAGATGTGACCAGACGGAAGTCAATAACAAGGATGGTATCAGGAAGAAAAGAGGCAGGAAAGAAAGGAACAGAGAAAGCGGCAGGGGGAAAAGTCAGCAACCACGGAGATGCAAAACGGAGGAGTTACTCTGAAGCAGTGATTGAGGGGGCATTGAGAACAGAAAGGGTGTTTATGGGCGACTCAATTTTGCGAAAGACGGACAAGACATTAAGTAAAGGAGAAGATGTTGTTGTTTGTCTTCCAGACGCTCGGATAGAGCATGTGACAGATAGGGTAGAGAACGTGTTGGGGCATGGCCAGGGAGGATCTATATTAGTACATGTAGGGACGAGCAATGCAGACAGGGAGGGGACAACTATAATAGTGCAAAGATACAGACAGTTGGTAGGGAAACTGAAGAAGACAAGAGTTAAACAGATTATTCTCTCAGGAATCTTGCCAGTAATCGGAGGAAGGGGAGCAACCTATAGAAACTGTAAGAGGATGGCAATCAATGCTCTGATGGAGCAGATGTGTGAGGAGGAAGGGGTTGGATTCTTGGATTTGTGGGGGCGCTTTGTTGGGAAGGAGGACATGTACGTGAGAGATGGCCTCCATCTAAGCGGAAAGGGCGCCGCAGTTTTCTCTGAGAACCTGCTTCAATCTATGGACAGTGGAACAGGTTGCAATTATTTAAACTAGATTCACAGGGGGGATTCACAGCGAAGCCAAATACTGGAGGCACAGATAAGGACAGCACAGATAAAACGGCAAAGAACAGTCTGGAAAACTCTACAACATTTGGTTATAAATGTGTGTGTTTAAATGCAAGGAGCATAGTAAACAAAAGAAATGAACTAAACATTATGGTAGAAGATAATGACCCTCACATAATAGGTATAACTGAATCTTGGGCCACCCCCGATATATCAGATGCCGAATTAGGAATGACAGGATATGTCATGTTTAGGAAAGATAGAATAGGGAGAAGGGGAGGTGGCATTATTTTATATATTAAAGAATCCATTCAGGCTTACGAAATAAAATTAGAAAAACAAGCAGAATGTGAAGAAGCTGTGTGGTGTAACATAGTTACAGGAAACTCAACATTAACTGTTGGGTTACTTTATCGAAGTCCAAACATAAACACAGATGAGAATGAGAAAATACAAAACGCTGTAAAGGAAGTCAGTAAACGGGACTGTATAATTATGGGGGATTTTAACCATGGGCGTATACAGTGGAAATCTCAACAGAGTACTGGGAGTGAAGATAAAAAGTTTTTAAATTTAGTACAAGACAGTTTCCTTACTCAACATGTGTTAGAACCAACCAGCGGTGAGAACGTATTGGACATAGTTTTGAGCTCACAGAAGGAATTTATTGATAATGTCAGGATATGTGAGCCACTGGGGTGTAGTGATCACAACCAGATATATGTTATCATCAAAGTAAAAGGAGAACAGAATCGTAAAATACGGTACAGGAAAAAATTTCACAAAGGAAGATATAAGGACATGAGGAAACATTTAGCAAAGATAGACTGGAATAACACACTGGAGAATAAGACAGCAACAGAATGTTGGAATATCTTAAAGAGGGAAATTGACTGCATTGTCGAACAATTTGTCCCCTTGAAAAAACAGGGGAAACGGTCAAAAAAGAAACACTTATCAAAAGAAGCCATTAGAAAAATAAAATACAAGCAAACGATGTGGAAGACATATAGACATAATGGAAGTGAAGAAGACTATGCCATTTATAAAGAAGCACTGAACCAAGCTACAGCTGAAATTAGAAATTCAAAGAGAAGCTATGAACAAATGGTATGATTAACAATGGTATGATTAACTGGATAGAAAAATGGCTCATTGATAGAAGACAAAGAGTGGTAGTTGATGGGGAGGTTTCAAACTGGAAATCGGTTTTGAGTGGAGTACCGCAGGGATCAGTATTTGGACCTATTTTGTTCTTAATATATATCAATGATTTGGATGATGATATAACAAGCAAAGTGTTGAAGTTTGGGGATGATACAAAAGTGTTTAGAAAAATTGAAAGTGATGCAGATAGACAGCAATTACAAGATGATATAAATAAGTTGAACGAATGGTCTGATAAGTGGCAAATGCTGTTTAATTATGGGAAGTGTAAGTGCCTCCACACAGGACATGGAAATGAAGATGCACAATATACAATGGGTGATACTGTACTAAATACTACCGTAAAGGAAAAGGACTTAGGGTGCTGATATGAAGGTATCAGAACAATGTGCAATTGCAGCAGCAAAGGGTAACCAAATTCTTGGATTAATTAGGCGAAATATAGTGTACAAGGAAAAAGAACTAATAATACCGCTGTACAAAACAATAGTTAGGCCTCATTTAGAATATTGCATACAGGCATGGAGGCCATATCGCAAGAAGGATATTGATATACTAGAAAGAGTACAAAGAAGAGCAACTAAAATGATACAAAAACTCAGGAATATTAGTTATGAAATGCGTCTAAAAGAATGTGGATTAACAACACTAGAAACCAGGAGATTGAGAGGAGATCAGATAGAAGTTTTTAAAATATTGAATGGGTATGAAAATATTGACAGAAATATTTTTTTCTCTGTTAAGGAAGAGAGAAGGACTAGAGGACATGAAATTACATTAGCAAAGAAGCAATGTAGACTAGATATTAAAAAAAATTCATTTTCACAAAGAACAGTAAATGAATGGAACAGATTATCGGCTGATTGTGTAGGTGCTAGTAGTGTTAATATGTTTAAAAATAAAATTGACATGTACCTAAGAAGGGCTGGGTACATTTAGTTAGATAGGTTGTACTCTCGATAAGCCAAAGGGCTTCCTTGTCCACCTGCCATCTAGAGTTGATTCTCTAGGTGGCAATCTTGTTAAATCTTGTTAAAGATGGCATTGACATACAAGTACAAAATCACTTGGCTGAATCGGTGTGACAAATGTAGTAATTCCCTATGTAACATTTGCATTACACTGGCATTTCCCCTCCCAAATTACAGCTACTTTCCATACAACGTGCATGCAGGATACGACATGTTTCTGTCTGCCACAAATTTTGCTTCCTAATCGGCATCGCCTGCTCTTGATGAGACCATAAACGAAACTGTCCATACCAGGTTTGGAAAATATCACAGGGGACTGAAGAATTCAACATAGCTTTAGGAAACCTTTAATAAAAACGTTGATACAGAAATAACATCTATGACACGACGTATGTCATTAACACACAAGTACGACGGTTTAATGTGGAATTGCTGTCGTTCGACACCTGCACAGTACACAAAATATGAGCTTCACTTCTCACGGCAACAAACAAATCTGAACTTAGAGCAAGTCCGGAAAAATTCAGTTATAACATAACACGATGAACGATAGTACATCCCAGAGTAGTTGACGAGGTTGACTAAATCAGCATAATGGTATGTCTGCCTGGACGCACGGCTGCCTACGACACTCGCATGCCGGTCGGGGTAGTCCATCCAGTGACGATGGAGGCGTCATCTATCCCCAGGGGAAGCCCTTGCCGGTCGGGTCAGACGACACCTTGCCCCGGCCCTCCTTCTGTACAACTTCGCCTGTCGATCCCTTCACGAAGATCAAACTAGGAATGCCACTGACGCTGAAGTTGGCTCCAGCCGACTCCTGCAACAAGACCGGGCAGAGGTATAGAGGATGTCCCGCAACCAGGAGAAGGTATACAACAAAACATCAGCACATGGAACGTGATTTACTGTTTGTGTAGAATTTCCTCACAAACACTGTGCGTATTTGTGTGTGCATGCGTGCGTGCGTTGTTGCATGCGCGCGCGTGTGTGCGTGCGTGTGTGTGCGCGCGCGCGCGCGCGCGCGCGTGCGTGCGTGCGTGTGTGTGTGTGTGTGTGTGTGTGTGTGTGTGTGTGTGTGTGTGTGTGTGTGCATGTGCGTGTTTGCGACTGTGGATGTGCGTGGACGTACTTGCGTGTATATACGTTCGTTCGTGGGTTGCACACGCGTGAGTGTGTGCCTATGTGCAAGGCGTGCGTACTTGCGAGCATGAGTGCATGTACCTAATTTCATAGGGTGAGGTATGAGTTTTAGAGTTACATCTCAGACCTGCATACATGGTTCAAGATCTACTAGTGCCATAGTGCTGGTGTTTGTAGCTGGTGTTTGTAGCTGGTGTTTGTAGCTGGTGTTTGTAGCTGGTGTTTGTAGCTGGTGTTTGTAGCTGGTTTTTGTAGCTGGTGTTTGTAGCTGGTGTTTGTAGCTGGTGTTTGTAGCTGGTGTTTGTAGCTGGTGTTTGTAGCTGGTGTTTGTAGCTGGTGTTTGTAGGTCAAACATTCGGTTCCTGTACACAGCTGGTTAGTTTTCTGAAGTTAACAAATTACTGCGGAGCATACAGCACGCTGAACACATCAGCCGCCAGCCGTCGATAGACATCGCGTGTAAAGTAAACACGTCCCACTGGCCTACTTGACGACATGACATCGCTGACACGGATGTGCTGTCGACGACATCACATCGCTGACACGGATGTACTGTCGACGACATCACATCGCTGACACGGATGTACTGTCGACGACATAACATCGTTGACACGGATGTACTGTCGACGACATCACATCGCTGACACGGATGTACTGTCGACGACATAACATCACTGACACGGATGTACTGTCGACGACATCACATCGCTGACACGGATGTACTGTCGACGACATAACATCACTGACACGGATGTACTGTCGACGACATCACATCGCTGACACGGATGTACTGTCGACGACATAACATCGCTGACACGGATGTACTGTCGACGACATCACATCGCTGACACGGATGTACTGTCGACGACATAACATCGCTGACACGGATGTACTGTCGACGACATAACATCGCTGACACGGATGTACTGTCGACGACATAACATCGCTGACACGGATGTACTGTCGACGACATAACATCGCTGACACGGATGTACTGTCGACGACATAACACGGATGTACTGCGACCTACCCGGATCTCCTGGTCGTCGTACGGCACGGCGAGCCACGGCATCTCGGCGAAGTACGACTTGAAGTTGCCCTCGTTGCGGTCGAAGCTGACGAAGATGATCTCGAGCTGGTCGCCGCGGTCCGTGCTCTTGAACTTCTTGTAGAAGTCGACGAGCTCCGGCGTGAAGGCGCGGCACGGCGGACACCAGTGGGCGGAGAAGTACAAACCTGACAACAACACGAGCGTGAATGATTAGATATGATATCATTACGTGGTCATTGGTGGAAACATGTCATTAGGGGATGGGTTTGTTCGTTTTTTCTTATAACCTCGGTCCTGTCGCGCGGCAACATGTTATCGTGGGAAAGATATCCTTCGATATCTTAGATTAGCCACTGGAGGTCAGTGTCTGTTGATGCATGCATCGGAGCAAAGTTATAATTTGTCCCAGCTGCGGTATAAACCAATAAAGAATTAACGCCTGTGCTAGGGTGTTTTTTGTCACCACACAAATGGAGATTTTGGTCGTTGAATAAATACAGCTAACGTTCGGCAACGTTTATAGTTCGATAAGACTGAGTTAATTCAAACACACAGAATGTGTCATGTATTATTAAACTACAGAGTTGCGCAAAAAGAATGCACTCGTTCACACTGACGTCATCTGGGAAATGTCTGACCACTCAACCGTGCGATAACAGCCCTCGCGTAAAAAAAATCCACGCATATAAAACACGTACGTAACATAACTAACTACCGGTCTGTATTTTCTGAGAACAAAATATTAATGCAATTTCTAGGTCATATGTCACTGGTGCACGACACCAAGCGACGTAGACGTAGCATTGTATTAAATGTATACCAGTGAGAATAATGGCTATAGTTTGGCAACATTCGCTAGATGGCAGCACATCCAGCGCCGATGACAACTAATTAATCACGGCCATTTATAACCGGCGGCGAATGCGTCACTTACTGATGCTTGTTGCTTGTCAATAACATGTGCTTACTGGCGTTACACACACTTCATGCTGTGGCAACACATTAATTATTTATACAGCAACTGACCCACGTGGGGGGCAGCACGTAACATAATATTGGTCGCGAGTCGGCTAAACCTATTCCGCGACGTGGGTGGATTGTAAAGTGTCAGTGTGTCAATATTGAAATCCCTGTATGTACAGTTGCTAGTGACTGACAGCAAGGAATGGTACACGCGCTGATGATTGATTGGCTCGTATATCTTAATGAACTGTTGTCATCGTCGTCGGATGTCACGCTTGTGCCGTATGTAGGTGATCACTCGTGGCGTTCCATTGCACGCGATCAAACGTAGGTTCTTTAATTACGTATCTTCTGTTGTCGATTTTCCCCTTTAAAATTAATCAGCAGAGTTTTCCGTTTTTAACCCTACTCAATATTACCGACTGTGGTGTACTTTTCTTAACCAACACGTCGCCCGGAAACACTTCTTTCATTTCCCGAAGTGTTTACGTTACCCGCGTGCACTGTTTGATACAGATCTGTCGCCAGGACGGAGCAACATCAACATATACGAGTCAGGTCAACTTGTGGTGGGTCGATTAATAACATTCCTGTGCAGTGTCACGTTCAAGATAACCATCTACTTCTTCTGGCCCGTCCAACCAACGGCTGCACCAGATACGCCACTTCGTCCGGTCGTTTGTGCCTCCAGCCCCTGTGTCTTGGCGCACGTAGTTGTTACTCACATGACTCGCAATCTGTCCACCTCGCTACATGTCCACCTGTCTCGCTATCTGTCCACCTGTCTCGCTACCTGTCCACCTGTCCGCTACCTGTCCACCTGTCAAGCTACCTGTCCGCCTACCACGCTACCTGTCCACCTGTCTCGCTACCTATCCACCTGTCTCGCTACCTGTCCACCTGTCAAGCTACCTGTCCATCTGTCACGCTACCTGTCCACCTGTCACGCTACCTATCCACCTGTCTCGCTACCTGTCCACCTGTCAAGCTACCTGTCCACCTGTTACGCTACCTGTCCACCTGTCTCGCTATCTGTCCACATGTCTCGCTACCTATCCACCTGTCTCGCTATCTGTCCACCTGTCACGCTACCTGTCCACCTGTCACGCTACCTGTCCACCTGTCTCGCTACCTATCCACCTGTCAAGCTACCTGTCCACCTGTCTCGCTACCTGTCCACCTGTCAAGCTACCTGTCCACCTGTCTCGCTACCTGTCCACCTGTCAAGCTACCTGTCCACCTGTCACGCTACCTGTCCACATGTCACGCTACCTGTCCACCTGTCTCGTTATCTGTCCACCTGTCAAGCTACCTGTCCACCTGTCACGCTACCTGTCCACCTGTCACGCCCCCTGTCCACCTGTCACGCTACCTGCCCACCTGTCACGCTACCTGTCCACCTGTCTCGCTACCTGTCCACCTGTCTCGCTACCTGTCCACCTGTCACGCTACCTGTCCACCTGTCACGCTACCTGTCCACCTGTCTCGCTACCTGTCCACCTGTCTCGCTACCTGTCCACCTGTCACGCTACCTGCCCACCTGTCACGCTACCTGTCCACCTGTCTCGCTACCTGTCCACCTGTCTCGCTACCTGTCCACCTGTCACGCTACCTGTCCACCTGTCACGCTACCTGTCCACCTGTCTCGCTACCTGTCCACCTGTCTCGCTACCTGTCCACCTGTCACGCTACCTGTCCACCTGTCACGCTACCTGTCCACCTGTCTCGCTACCTGTCCACCTGTCTCGCTACCTGTCCACCTGTCACGCTACCTGTCCACCTGTCACGCTACCTGTCCACCTGTCTCGCTACCTGTCCACCTGTCTCGCTACCTGTCCACCTGTCACGCTACCTGTCCACCTGTCACGCTACCTGTCCACCTGTCTCGCTACCTGTCCACCTGTCACGCCACCTGTCCACCTGTCTCGCTACCTGTCCACCTGTCACGCCACCTGTCCACCTGTCTCGCTACCTGTCCACCTGTCTCGCTACCTGTCCACCTGTCACGCTACCTGTCCACCTGTCACGCTACCTGTCCACCTGTCTCGCTACCTGTCCACCTGTCTCGCTACCTGTCCACCTGTCACGCTACCTGCCCACCTGTCACGCTACCCGTCCACCTGTCTCGCTACCTGTCCACCTGTCTCACTACCTGTCCACCTGTCACGCTACCTGTCCACCTGTCACGCTACCTGTCCACCTGTCTCGCTACCTGTCCACCTGTCTCGCTACCTGTCCACCTGTCACGCTACCTGTCCACCTGTCACGCTACCTGTCCACCTGTCTCGCTACCTGTCCACCTGTCTCGCTACCTGTCCACCTGTCACGCTACCTGTCCACCTGTCACGCTACCTGTCCACCTGTCTCGCTACCTGTCCACCTGTCTCGCTACCTGTCCACCTGTCACGCTACCTGTCCACCTGTCACGCTACCTGTCCACCTGTCACGCTACATGTCCACCTGTCACGCTATCTGTCCACCTGTCTCGCTACCTGTCCACCTGTCACGCTACCTGTCCACCTGTCTCGCTACCTGTCCGCCTGTCTCGCTACCTGTCCACCTGTCTCGCTATCTGTCCACCTGTCACGCTACCTGTCCACCTGTCACGCTACCTGTCCACCTGTCTCGCTACCTGTCCACCTGTCACGCTATCTGTCCACCTGTCACGCTACCTGTCCGCCTGTCACGCTACCTGTCCACCTGTCACGCTACCTGTCCACCTGTCTCGCTACCTGTCCACCTGTCACGCTACCTGTCCACCTGTCACGCTACCTGTCCACCTGTCACGCTACCTGTCCACTGCTTGTCTTCTGCTTGAATTAGGTATATTGGTTGACAGCACATTTTACTAAACGTTTCTCGTCAGTCCTAGAAAAATGCCAGCGTCAATTGTTTCCTTTTGGTTTCCCTTCCTTTGAGGACAAACCTCAATTCAAACGACGCCATGCTTACTGCTGCTGTGTTACTTCGCCAGCTTTCTACCTCGTCATTTCCTTCAATCAATCATAACCACTGCATAACCACTGCTTGGTTTGTACCTATTGAACGTCGATCTTGCCACCGCTGTAGCGCTTACATTTTCCCGATCGTTAAAAACGTTCCGATTGACGTTTCTGCGCATGCGCGATATTTGTAAAATCATCAATATGCAGCGAAATGACAAATCATGCATGGCATAAATACTACAGGCTGTTCGTCAGGGTGTATATAACCTCTCAGCAAAAGTATTTGTCGCAAATTAACACGAGGCAAACAAGCTTTGAGGCATATTTAGATAGGAAGCGTAAATGCCGTCACTGTTGTGCGCCATAATCCGTGACAGTGATTTATAAAAACCGTAATATTTTATTGCCTTGAACGAATTTTTTAAGAAACTCTTCACAGTAATCATCACATGAGAGTTACCGAACAGCTCGTGGCATTTATACCGAAAATGCTTTGTTGTTTCGTTGGACATTGGTGATTTTACATTTATTGCGCATGCGCAGAAACGTCAATCGGAACGTTTTTAACGATCGGAAAAATGTAAGCGCGACACCGCAAGGCATGTGCTGTTATCGCTGCGTCACTGAGCTGCAGACAGAGTTATTCGCTTTTGGTTTTCTTTTTGTATTGTACATTATTACTCACTTTTATTCCGGGTAGCTCCTCGATAGCGACTATTACTGTCTTAGAAGAGTCTCCTAACCCTGTTTTGTTATTTCAATGTCGTATTTTATGCCACGTATACAATACGTTTACGTATAATTTATATTATTTTTGATATGGATGTATGTTTAGATCGAATAAAAGCAAATTCTTCTTCTTCCCTGCCAGCGCTACAATACATTCAACCAAACTATCATTGTGATAACATATGCATGCACGAACTTCGCGTCCAAATGACTTATCGGTTGCAACTAAATATATTATTCATGAATAACTCTTCAGAATGTTGCACTCTGAAGAATGTTCTGCACCATTGACGTTTAGCTTTGTCTGTCGGTTAGATTTTCTCGAAAGCAACTCGTGGCGCCTTTGTTTGTTATGTGTATATCATAGACACTGATGCATTATTGTTTCGGTTGTGTCTGCTGACGCGCTTCTAATGGCAATACACCTGGACACAGGAGTAAACACGATGAATGTGGGCCGTTTATTTATGTGACCATTTAAGGTGAACCTTAGGCCCAGTTGTAGCGGTCAATAGTTTCCGCAGCCAGTGTCGTTGGGGGAAACGTCAACGGCAGGTGCAATGTTCTCACAGAGTCAATTATTGATACCAATTAAGTATACTAATGACTTTCAGACATATGGCTAAAAATTATGTGTGTGTTATTATGTTGTGTCAGTTCGGTTTGCGGCCACGGCTTGGGTTTAATGGTGGCATGTGACACAGGCTGAACAGTTTTTTTCTCACATTTCAGCATATCTGTCTGTCTGTCTGTCTCCAGGTCTGTCTGTCTCCAGGTCTGTCTGTCTGTATATCGCCTCTCTCTTTCTTTCTCTCTCTCTCTGTCTCTCTCTCTTTCTATCTCATGTTTGTATCCAGGCAACACACAGGCACGCACGCACGCACACACGCACGCACGCACGCACGCACACACACAATCACAAAGACGCACTCACACACACACGCACATCACACATTTGATATGCAGTACATTAGTGTATACAACAAGTACTTGGGATGCCTTGAGCACATTCTGCCTAATCACACTCGATCAATGCACACAACGCATAGCCTGGCAACGTAAATGTCATGGAAAACGAATCAATGATGGGATCTCCATAACCAAATCGCACCCACAATCCTAGATAGACAGACAGGCGGACCCAGTGTCGGTGGTGATTGATGTGTATCAATTTGGCATCTTGCTGGGTCTAAGTACACATAACTAGCGGCGCAATTATGCATTGATTACTACGTGGTTCTGTCCTATAGGTGCAAAATAAACATGCACCTGTCATACAATCTGTCAGCTTCCCAGCTCTACACCGGCGTGTAAGGCATCAGGCAAACAACACGCATCCACGCGCACACACACACTACAGTCGGCTGTACACCGCCCGCCTGGCATTATCTGCACCAACACGTCGCCAGATGACAACTAAGCACCGCCCGGCGAACCCCGCGTTCAATGTTGTTTACATGACTTGCATAAAGCCCCCCCGCCCCAGGCTGCGCGTTGACCAGTCGGACCATACGCCCGCGTACGCTCTGGATACGCAGGCTCGATGGCTGGCAATCTAAGCTCACTCACCGACAACTTTATCGCCTAGACTCGACACCGCTACCTCTTCGCCTTTGCCGTTCACCAATTTCTTCCCCACATGTGCCTCCATTGCCGACACTATGACGATGTAACCAACGCACTTAACTGCGAGAGCGAGCACTGTGTGTGACGTGACAGCACTCGATCGAGCAAGGGAAATGCCGGGTTATATGCGCCCGTCGCCGGCCAATAGGAAGCCATTGTAGCCAGCACAACCAATCAGGAGTATCATCATTCAAACGTTTAGCTGGCGCGGTCGCTCGCTTCAGCGGGTAATGAGTTCGAATTCAGGCCCGGCGGTCACACGAATTTTCCATAAAAATTGGCTGTTGATTGTAATGACAGCGTGGATTGTAATGACAGCGTCACGCACAAAAAACAACCAACATGAATTGGTGCAAGTTACAAAGGTGCACGCCATCTGGATTCATGATTAGTAGAAGTATTGTGATCACCATAATAACGATTGTGGAAGGAAGTATTACAATAATATTATGACACATAGTCATGCAGTTGTGTGATGAAGTCATCGTGTTGACTTGTAATTAATTACAACTACAATACACATTAGACAATAATATACCCACACATGCTCACGCCTACATAATCACACCTCCGCCAACATCAATCATTCATAACCAGGCTGTTCCTAAATTATGCATCACGAGCTTATATTGGCAATCAATGAGTGGAAGTTTGACCGACTCACTTGAGCTAACCAGAGTGACTAAGCTTATTTGGCCCTTGTTTACAGGCCCACTTATGTAAATACTACACCGGTGAATTCTGATTGGTCGGCATACAAAGCGCTGTTTCGCGCCACTCGGCGCGCCACTCACACACGCGGCCGGCCATTCACCGTAGGCCAGTGACTAAGCGGGCCACGCGTCGAGACGAGCCGTGGAAACTTCCACTACACAAAGACACGAGCGCCTTGTGTCGTTACCTGGACGGCCACACCCGGCGTACCGTCTACACGCTAATACACGCCCCGGCGACCGAGTCAGGCGCCGGACTCGCTTCACTGGCGCGTACAGTGAAGCGGAGGCTTGTACTACTTACGACAGGAGATATAATCGTGATTCGTGACTTGCAAAATTATTTCCTCGCGAAACGTGCAAGTTCTTTTTCAAACCCTGTGATTCGTGATCAGGTGCAACAGCGTGACGCGTGATTTAATTTTTGTCCTCGTTAACCGTGATTGGGTGTCACTTTCTTCGCGAAATGTGAGGAATGTGATAACCATAAAATTTTCTTCTGGAAACATTGCATGTTCAGCGCGAAATATGAAAACCCAAATATTTTCCTTGTGCATTATTTTGATCCAGGACCTCCATGCACCCGCTCTAGAGCAACGACCTGACGCTCAATCTAGAACCCAGGTGCTGCTGTATCGAAGGCGTGGACAAGTTCGTTCACTCTACGTTGCTCCAGTTCACTCAGATGTGTGGATGAACGACTGGCTGTTATTACAGACAGTCTATTGCGGGCAATCTATGCATTTGTGCACAACGTTTTGTACATTAATTGCAGCGTGGCTGAATGCTTCCCCGTAACAGTCGACGTGATGTTCGAGTGAGCAGGTCTGCCACACCCTTCTCCTGAATCCATGACCGGGTTTACGCGACATCCTATTTGTGACCACTGGTCTCGAGACATCCTATTTGTGACCACTGGTCTCGAGACATCCTATTTGTGACCACTGGTCTCGAGAGACATCCTATTTGTGACCACTGGTCTCGAGACATCCTATTTGTGACCACTGGTCTCGAGAGACATCCTATTTGTTGATCTCGACTTTGTGTCGACTTCTGTATGTTCCCGAGGCTCTTACGTTCTACTCAACTCGTGTCTTCCTCCCCATCTTCCTTCCTCTCGTGCTTTCTCTCATTTCTACGCTACACTGTTTGTTCTTTCTCTGAACACTAACGTCTGTTAAATTTTTGTTGTGAGGGAATTTATTCATTTACATTTTCCCGTAATCCCGCACCTTGTGAGGCACTGTCTCCTAGATCTTTGGAATTTGTCCGTTCCCCTAAACACTTTATATGTATATATATATATATATATATATATATATATATATATATATATATATATATATATATATATATATATATATTATATATATATATATATATATATATCTTTGGAATTTGTCCTTTCCCCTAAACATTTTATGTGTGTATATATATATATATATTATATTTATATATATATATCTTTGGAATTTGTCCTTTCCCCTAAATATATGAAGTTACCCGATGCGGCTGCGAGACATTTTTAAACTAGTCTCCCAGTTTCCGACGGCGTAGGTAGACGGAGACAGCGGGGAAGCTCGTGTTTTGTAGACACGGCAGCGCGGCGGCGAAACAATCAGCTTCAGACGACAAGACGCGACGCGACAACAGGTAGCGCGACAGAAGAATTTACCCTATCCAGATCTGCCCCTGCCTCACTCTCATATTTTCGTGGCATTTCACCTTCTAACCAATCACACATTCAATAAACCAATCAAAAAACAAACCAATCAATCACCCCAAAAAGTGCCTTGTGTGAATGACACACGGATGTAACATCGCGTCTGATTCAGGCACGAACTGACTTGACTTGTAGACGGACCTGTGCACTTGAAAGCGCTGTTCATCGATTTCTTGTTGGATAAATTGCTCAAGGAGCTACTTAGGCGCACAATGATGCAATCTACTTGCTGTTGCAGATATAGTAGAATAATAGGGCCAACGGCTAATTAATTTAATTATCGCACGAGGAATTTATATGGCTGTTAGGTGCTACTTAAATATTTGCGAAACGGATACAGGAAACGTTTCCCTGTTGCACTACATTAGTGCCATTTCATAAACTGTTATCGTATACATTTAAATGTAATTTGCGGATAGAAGACATCGACCGAGGGACATGTGTCAGTAATAATTTTGTATACTACGGACAATTACGGTATTTGAAAATCCTCGTTCAGTTCAACTGTTCTACTCGCGTTTCAGACGAAACCATTTCACGTATAGCACAGCAGTCAATAATTAATTATTTTATTTTATGATAGTTCATTTGTGCGTGTTATTGTATCGATTGGGTGAAATTAACTAACAAACTATACAATTAAACACGACCATGCCGACTGAAACAACTACAGGAGTGGAGGTAGGGCAATGGCGATTGAGCCAAACACGACCTCGTCAAAGGTCGGCCACGGTCGAACTCATTTATTTATATGACAAGTTTGCTGCCACTATTCGTGACAATTGCTTACGTCACCGAATAAACGAACAGGCCAAGCTAGCCAGAAGAGGCCAAGCTAGCCATAAGAGGCCAAGCTAGCCAGAAGAGGCCAAGCTAGCCAGAAGAGGCCACGCTGGCATGAAGAGACCAAGCTAACCTAAGAGGCCAAGCTAGCCAGAAGAGGCCAAACTAGCCAGAAGAGGCCAAGCTAGCCAGAAGAGGCCAAGCTAGCCAGAGACAGTTGTCGATGACGAAGTGTAGGGACAGGGTATGCCGCCGTGCCAGTGGAGAAAGGTTATGTGTGTTTCCCGTGTTGTTGTCGTCTAGCGACCGACCAGTGGTTCTACATGGGCCGAGCAAAAGCGCTCGTAAGTTGCCATGTGCAACGACAAACGTAGCAGCATGTGGACAATTAAAAACGCGCTCGTTTTAATACATGCTGCACACGTTATTTAAATTATTAATACACTCACATGTGAACACAAAAGAAGATTCACGAAAGGCAACCGATGTGACGAAGCAGTTGTAACCGAGCATTTGTGTAACTGCGGCTGCTCCAGATAGCTATAGCTGTGCGACAAGGCGCCCAGGACGACAATGGTTAGCCTATTGGTCTTACGCAACAGTGAGTAACAACTTTGTCGTGTAATTCCCCTGCAGTCACGCAGGTAATACCGAATGAACCGTAATCCCACACAGCAGCTTTTGTTGGCTGGCATTACCGGCGTTGCGCATTAAAATGGATGAATGCAACATCAACTGGTAGGACGTTGAACTGTGCACACTAAACTCTCTTACATGACGGTCATAGGCTACATATTAATATTTAATGTGTGTGGTCCTCTGTTTGGACATGCGTTTATTAAGAATAAATATAACCGCAGCATGAAAGAACCAATTTAACAAATCGTCAGCATATTGACTGAATACGTCAGAATCACAATGTTAGTCAGACTGTTAGTATAGAGCATTAACATTGTTATAGGTATTTTGAATCTATCCACTTCGTTTCGTCTTTTCTGACTGGACTGGTGGTCGGGATAGTGTTCCGGGGTGTGCGTCATCCGGGTGTGTCTTCCGGTGTGGGAGCGACCCTTCCTTCCGGTGGCCCGTTCTTCTCTCACCCAGCACAAGACGGTCTGAGACGCCTGTGTGTGGAGTCGTGTCACCAAAGCAGGACATCGGTGACAACACGTGCTCCTATACTCGTCATCAAGTAGGTCCGTCTCAAACTTGCGTAGATGTCATATCCTCCTCCCGGACACAGCAGTCTGACTACAGTCATGTTAGTGTGCAATAATAAAGAAGCATTGCACGAATAGGCCCCATCCACACACGCCTTCTAAACACGCTGTGTCACACATGCTGATGCGACCTCTGTCGGGAATAGAGTAAAAACTACGACGACTCGTAAAACAAAGTCCAAAGTGTGGATCTCACCACAGTTGCGGATATCGTAGACGTCCGTTGTATCTCCGCACTCACGTGTTTACGCGGGATCTGCAAAGTCCCCGCTCGTACACGTCGGATCAGCGTCTTTAGTCCAGACTCGCACTCGCTGGCAGACAGGCCGCTACTGGGACCAACTATCGGCAGTTGACTTTGGCAGAGGCGGGTTGTCTAATTTGTTTGTTTTCGTGAAGCTTTGTCTTGATTTTCATCACCCGGTTGTGGATGTGACACCGTGCGGTTTTGTCAGACGTCAACGATCTCGTCATATATCACGTAGAGCAATTAATTCCGGTGAGGCCATGCTTTTGTAATTAAATAGCTGTTCACATAATGTTGATTTAAGACACCCGCTGCTGTTTCGACAGCTGTTGTTCCTTGTCGGGTTTTGTTTCCGCGCACGTGTCGATCTCTCCTGCTCTGTCTGTGGGTGCGGGCCGGGCCGGGCCGGGCCATCACCGCAGGCTGCAGCCGAGTCGGACTAGACAGTACTCGTCCTAGACACAATTGTATCCTCTCTCAGAAACAGGTTTCACGAATTATACCTGCCGGAAAGTGACTGTCACAATTCAGGTGAACGTGATTGGTGGATTACATAGAAGCTACAATGTGGTGATGATTAATCAACTCACAATATGTTTCGAAGTGCAGGTTCACCTATTAATATAATGAGACTCGATGCAGTTTGATCGCATCCTCAATAAATAAAGCGTAACACACATTACTGCACTACACACGTAACTGGTTGCGTGCATGCGTGTTCGTGCTTGCAGAATTCTACATCGGGCAGACGTCTTCATACTAAGCCAAAGTTTTAAATGGATTCTTTTTATTAATTATTAATAACCTTGTCATATACGGATAACATAGTCAGGTCGATCCGATCCCAAACTAGACACTCCGAGTACGGGGGGTTATTTTGGACACGAGGGATTCTTTTTTCGATAAATTATTAAGGTCATTAGTGATTAATAAAACATAATTATAATGTAATAAAGGCACACAGTTACATGAAATTATTATATTATTACAAAATAGTGTTAATTATAAAGAATTTGATATTCTCAAAGAAACCCTTTTCATTATAAGTTGGGACACGAAAGACTCCATATCGTGTCCCAAAGAAAATCAGTTATGCGCTGCGCTGGCTTATTTAATGAAATCCAACACCTTAAAATGACAATCTAATCGATCGCTCGATATAGTATGCAGCGGAACTCACCTATGTATTTGCCATTGGTACACAGACTATTCATTTTCACTATCGCATTATTCTTGTCGACTAGTCGATCTCCCAACAGCGATATCAAGAACGAGTCCGTCTTCGGCACTGGCTGTGCGTCGTCCTGAGCTTCCTCGTCAGTCTCCTTGGCCGTGAGCGTCTCTGCGGGCGCGGGGGTAGGAGGTGGCGTCATCGTTCCCACAGTGGCTGTAGGCGTCGTCTCCGCATCTGTTCCGGTAGTTGTCATTGTCTTCGTCGGTGTCGCAGTTGTCGCATTTGTCGCGTTGTTCACATTTGTCGTAGTAGTTGTTGTCGTCGTCTCTGCTGCCGAAACCGTAGTTGCTGCGGCGGCAGTTGTTGTTGTTGTTGTTGTTGTTGCTGTCGCTTCGGACCCACCAGCAGTAGTAGTCGTTGTCGTGTTGGGAGTCGCGCCTGTTTCAGTCGTCTCCACGCCAGATGGCGCCGCGCTCCCCTTGGCCCCCGTGGCCTGTGGCGGGGCACTCACCTTGTTGTTTCCCTTTCCCTTGTCCGCCATGACCTGCACCACCGGGACACAGGCTCGTCACGTACACGGCATGTGTGCGCGCGCGAATGCGTGTGCGTGAGTGTGCATGCGTGCGCGCGCGTGTGTGTGCGAGTGCTAGTTTGTGCTCGTTTATGCGTGCGTGCGTGCGTGCGTGCGTGCGTGTGCATGGTCAGTAATACCATAGAATTAAAGTGAAATGGAGGTCAGTGATAGCATAGAACTAAAGTGCACAGGAGGTCAGGAGTACCATAGAACTAAAGTGCACTGGAGGTCAGGAGTACCATAGAACTAAAGTGCACTGGAGGTCAGGAAAACCATAAGACTAAAGTGCACTGGAGGTCAGGAAAACCATAGAACTAAAGTGCACTGGAGGTCAGGAAAACCATAAGACTAAAGTGCACTGGAGGTCAGGAAAACCATAAAACTAAAGTGCACTGGAGGTCAGGAAAACCATAAAACTAAAGTGCACTGGAGGTCAGGAAAACCATAGAACTAAAGTGCACTGGAGGTCAGGAATACCATAGAACTATAGTGCACTGGAGGTCAGGAATACCATAGAACTAAATTGCACTGGAGGTCAGGAATACCATAGAACTAAAGTGCACTGGTGGTCAGGAATACCATAGAACTAAAGTGCACTGGAGGTCAGGAATACCATAGAACTAAAGTGCACTGGAGGTCAGGAATACCATAGAACTAAAGTGCACTGGAGGTCAGGAAAACCATAGAACTAAAGTGCACTGGAGGTCAGGAAAACCATAGAACTAAAGTGCACTGGTGGTCAGGAATACCATAGAACTAAAGTGCACTGGAGGTCAGGAATACCATAGAACTAAAGTGCAGTACTCCATGTCGTTAAATAGTTATTAAGAATATATTGACTAAGAATAGTCGGATAGTTATGCTGTCAAGGACAATACCTTTGGATAAGTCATAACATTGTCATGTGTTTCTAACTCTAACAAATGAGCCATGAATTACTAAGAACACTGGAATAATGCAATAATAATACATACCAATCACTTGGGATATCTGGGGACATTAGGCACCAACGTTTCTCTATTTTATTTTGTATATATGTCAAGCAACTTTGTTAAATCTCTTTGTTACAAGGTAATAAATAATTAATTAGTTAACTAGCCAAATAAGCTAGGTGACATAGTTTCAAGAATGTTTTATATGAAATGAAAGCGGGGTGCTAAACAATCCATATTGGTAGACACAAATAATTTAATTAACTTAAATTAATTAACTTATAGAACAAGGTTAACTATTTTAACGTGACCAATAGTGTAAATTATATAAAATAAATCTAAAAATCAGATCAGAATCAGGCAGGTTATTCGTTTAGCAGATGGATAGAGGAAGGGATGAAGGAATGCATAAATTAATGCACAAACATCCTAAAAAGTATCTACAACTTTTTCTTGTGTGTCACCTTTTTCAACAACAACAAAATACGTTACTAACAGTAATATTGCGTGCGAATTTACAACTAAAGGCGATGTCTTGCGTGTGGATGGCGAAGTCGAATTAAAAATAAACAATATTTTTTATTTATGCGTAAAACAAGCCAATCTGCATTATACAGAATAAAAAATTATGATCTAGCTTTAGTTTTGGGGACACAAATCGCAAATCGCATGACATCGCATTTACGGTCGTGATGCTTCTGGGGTGCGCTAACTGCTCACGCCTTGTGACATCGGCTTATTTACGTCGACTCGACGGCATTAAATTGCTCTAAAACACAATTACAAACATTCATGTGACTTCTTTGTACCGGAAGTGATGTAGAATGACATTCCGAACAGATACACATCGAAAAAAATGTGGTAAAACCATTTTGAAAAGGCCCTAACAGGCTAATAATTTAGGCCGGTTAACTGGAAGATTACCGGCATGCGCTAATTGCTCGCGCCCTGTGACATCGGCTTATTTAGGTCAACTCGACGGCATTAAATTGCTCAAAATACAATTTATAAAATTAACGTATGACTTCTTTATACCAGAAGTGATGTAGAATGGCATTCGGAACACACATACTGATAATAGATATACTGATATACTCGTCGGCCCGCGAGTCGAACACCCTAATCAAAACATGCAGATTTTTACAAATATCTGAATAAATATTTGCAAAGTGGACCGATATTCAAAATATGTAATACTTATTTTATCCACTTGTGCAAATTATTTGTTAAAAAAAATTATTTTGGCGAAATACTTACAAAATATACACCGACAGTCGAAGTCGCGCGAACAAATTTCCGTGCCACGACACGAGTCGAAATGGTAACGCGGTGGACGGTGGAGGTAATAATTACAAGATTTAATCAAATTTAACCAGATTTGTCATCCGAGAGTGAACTCAGACGGCAAGTCAACAAGGACTTCGGAATATTGAGAATCCAATTCATATTATCTATGACTATGTATATTCCGCCCTTTTGAGTTATTTGTAGATGTTGTTTTTAAACACGCCACACTCCCTACAGGGACCATTACGCAACGGGGGCCGATGAGTACTTCGTGTAATATAATTGTTTATTTTGAAAATGTATGTTCACAAACCTCATTTTACATCTTTGTCAATCAGATTGTTTGTGTAGATTCCAATTGTACGTGTTTTGCGCATGGCATCTTACATATGGAGCTAATTATAAGCGATATCGCTTCGACTCGACTCGATTAAAATATTATAAATAACGGCAATCTTTCAGTTAACTGGCCTAAATTATTAGGGCCTTTTCAAAACATTTTTACCACATTTTCTTGATGTGTATTGTCAATGACCCGCGAGTCGAAACTCGCGGGTCATTCACAATACACATCTACTAGAAAATGTGGTAAAAATGTGTTGAAAAGGCCCTAAATCCTAATAATTTAGGCCAGTTAACTGAAAGATTACCGTTATTTATAATAACGTGTAAAACTGTATGCGTAAAATAAATAATACAGAGTATAAATTTATGATTACTATACCTCTTCTCGCTCTTTTCCTGATAATCGTTTCTTCATTTATATGATTATGAAATAAAACTATATAAAAAAATAACTCAAAATAATCGATAACGAGGAGCGCCCGGCGGCGGCGCTGCTTTTAAAAAATGATAGCATTGACGTCAGGCTGCTTGGTGTGTTTTCAAACCCGTTAAATTACTTGTGTAAAGGAGAAATGTTTTTGAAATACATATTCTGTCAAAGTTTGTGGTTTCTCGCGTCAGTGCTTTTCTCAATATACTTCAGACATAATAACTTATGTGCATCTTTGAAGAAAATTACGCCGATTTTCGCGATGTATCGCCATGGCATGCAACATTTACAGTAACTGTAGCCGTAGGCGTAGAGGAGTTTATGGGATGAAACTGTACTAAGTCTAAGACTAAGTCTAAGACTAAGTCTAAGTCTAAGACTAAGTCTAAGACTAAGTCTAAGTCTAAGACTAAGTCTAAGTCTAAGACTAAGACTAAGTCTAAGTCTAAGTCTAAGTCTAAGTCTAAGACTAAGTCTAAGACTAAGTCTAAGACTAAGTTTAATGGTTACATTTATTTCATCGCTAAATCACATTCCAGATTTGTGAATATGTAAGGAGATGAAAGATGGAGATAAGTATTCGTTTTAGTTACCCAATGTGATTTTGGTTGATGATTTATGTTTCAACTGAACAAGCAATGCATTTCATCGTCTACTTGTTTGCGTGGATTTATTTTAGGAAGATATTCGTACATCACTGATGACGTCGTCTGCTTACAGTTATTTTGAAGTTTGTTCTCCATTCTGTATAGCATATGCATTTTACGTGTGCAACACATGACTAAGTTCAGGTACATTTTGTCAGATAATGTTACAAATATATTACGTTAATTACGTTTCAATAGAAATTATATCAAATATATTACTGAGGCGTCAATTGTTTACAATTACATTCTATACAATCCCAGACACATTAGAGCTAGGTAATTAGGCCTATTATTTTATGTTCTAAATACTCAAGTTATGTAACGTACTTGAGTAGTATTTTATATTTTGGCACGTAAAATTATATTGCCAAATTATAAATGCTTAAAGGTAACTAGAATTTATTATGGCCTGATAAATGTACGCAAGTACCTACAAGCCCAGGTCACGTACAACTCAGCCTATTCGTCGGAGTTGCATACAGCTGATATGTGATAGGATTTGCAATGGGGCCTTTTGCAACTTGGTTCTGTCGAGACAGCGAATATATAATGTTGTTTTGAGACATTGCAAATAGGAACTGTCCGATCTCCATCATGCAGGACATAATAATTATATTATGCTGCACCGACAGTCAGTCCATTAACGCACCGACAGTCAATTTGGACCAAACCACTATTCCAAAAATAGCGACGTGAGGTTGTCGCCGCTGCGTGGCCGTAACAATGGGAGCCCAACTTGACTTGTATAAAACGAATAACCTTGACACTAACCCTAAACCTGACCCTGACCCTAACCATAAGCCTAACCCAAATTCACACCCCCATTTTGGAATAGTGGTTCCGTCGAAATCTGCCATCCACCTTCAAACTGACATGTTAATTCTTTCGACGCTTTTTCAACAGTGTTTGACGCCGTTTTCTTTGCCGCGTTCTAAGTTCAGGCGTCTCTCATATAAAACTGACAATGGGTTTGTTGCTCAAACAAATGTAGCGTATTCTGCAATTCGATAAACCACGCACTTATATGCATATACATGTAGGTCCGTGGACAAACGTTCTAAAAACGTTATCTGACACCAGCAACGACGGCATGCGCATTCCCATGCTGTAATGCACATGCGACGAAACACTGTCAACAAAGTTCTATCGTACCGACTTTAGGTGCAATATACACTTCGTAATAATTATTATATTGACCATTTTCACTGTTGCAACGTGGGACTAAAGCTGTAGGGACGCTTGGAAATATCATGAGATGTGTAATGTTCTTGCTGTAGTTTTCTATGTGCCTTATTATTTATTAGGGCATGTGTGTCTGTGTGTGTGCGTGCGTGTGCGTGTGCGTGTGAGTATGTGTGTTGTGTGAGTGCGTGCGTGCGTGCATGCGTGTGTGTGTGTGTATTATTTGGATGTGTAAATTCCTTTGTATAGAATTCCTTTGTATAGATGTATGTTGAGTACACAAGTTTCATACATTTTACATTAGGCCCAGCTTACTGTTAATTTCGTGGACGTTAGGAACAGTTGGATGAAATTGGATATTCTTATGCGTGTGTATGTGTGCGTGTCTATATGTCTGTGCTGTTTTTTTATTAACGTGTGTGTGCATGTTTGCTTATGTGCGTGCATACGTGTGTGCGCGCACGTATGAGCTTATGTTCATGCCGGCAGACGCGCATATCTGTGTGTGTGTGTTACTGTAATTGTGCTACAGTTTGTAATATTGTTTCAAACATTACATTAGCATTTCTTGTAATCCAGTAATAAGTCAAACCAATTACAACAGCTTTTGCAATTTTTATAGTTTCAATATCTGGAAGTACAATCTTACCAAATATTTATCGTATTACATTTTTAATTGTTGTTCATAATTATACTGTTCTTCTCCTGGGTTTTCTCCATTCTCTCGATCTGTCCGTATCTCGGTTTTTCTGATGCCTTTCATTTACCGCCTAAAACCATATAAGCAAGATATTAGTATAATTAAATTACAAACGCTCCTCACACACAAGCCGCTCGCGCGCCACGCACACGCACGAAATCTTCCGTGAACACGATCCATGACAAATGTGTCAGGAGATCAGTTAACGTTTGCTTCAGAGGAAAAGGAGAAAGATACCTCATTAACAAATTCATTATCGACGCAGGGTTCTTCAGCGTTGCGTGACGTCTGTGGAATCGTTGCCTTTACTGGCATTATTATCATCTACGCTTAGCTTTTAATTAGACGATCAGAAAACTATTTGCTTTATCTACCACGTAAGTAACTATTAATAGTTTTGAATGCAGTTATGGTGTTGGAATGATTCATTTTTAATTAATGTAAAACAATTAGTTGCATACACAATGTTCGTTGACTCACTAACACACAGAAAAATCGGCCATTTAATTCGAGTTTAGTCATCACAACACGCACACACATGTACACACATGCACACACGCACGCACGCACGCACGCACGCACGCACGCACGCACGCACGCACGCACAGACACACACACCACATAGACACACACATCAATACATACACACACACACACACACACACACACACACACACACACACACACACACACACACACACACACACACACACACACACACACACACACACACACACACACATATGTACACACGAACGTACGCATGGATGTCCACGCACGCATACACACGCACATACTAACGCACGACCGCGCGCACACCACGTGTTGAACTGTCTGTGGCTGTGTGTAGTGTGTAGTATGTACACACCTTGCACGCCTGCACTTGTTCTGCCCGACGTTTGGCCGACTGGCCGTGTCTACACAAGGCCGCAGTTCTTGATCTTGACAACGGATTTCGGCTCGCCGCTCTGAGCTCCCTCGGCCTCCATCGCCGACAACACGTCCAGCCCGTTGACCACTTGACCAAACACCACGTTCTTCTTGTCCAACCTGCACGTCCACAACAACAGTCGTGAATGGGCATTATATGAAACCCATATGACAGTAGCATAACTATCGTGTGTGTGTGTGTGTGTGTGTGTGTGTGTGTGTGTGCGTGCGTGCGTTCGTGCGTGCGTGCGTGCGTGCGTGCGTGCGTGCGTGCGTGCGTGCGTGCGTGTGGTGTGTGTAGTGTGTGTATGCGGTGTGTGGTGTGTGTTGTGTGTGTGTGTGTGTGTGTGTGTGTGTGTGTGTGTGTGTGTGTGTGTGTGTGTGTGTGTGTGTGTGTGTGTCTCCGCGGTATAAATTGCGCGCGCGTGTGTGTATGTGAGTGAGTGAGTGAGTGAGTGAGTGAGTGAGTGAGTGAGTGAGTGAGTGAGTGAGTGAGTGAGTATGTGAGTATGTGTTCGTGCGTGTGTGTGGATGCGTGAGTTAATAGTTGACGACAACAAAGACACCCACCAGTCAGCTGGCTCCATCGTGATGAAGAACTGAGATTGGTTTGAGTTTGGACCAATGTTTGCCATCGACAACAGCGCTGCAGGAGATGTTTTCGGTCAGCATACAGTTTGCAAAAATATAATTAATTTTCTATCATAATAATGTAATATAAGTCTTGATAATATAGCCAGACAATGTTTTTAAAAACCTGTTGCATCAATAATGAATCCTAAATCATTTTAGTTCAGTGTTTTCACTGGCTTAATGTCTGATAAATATCGGACAAGTCTCGTCGTCTTAATAATAAGTCAATTAATGTCTTAAATAACTAATTAATGTTCATTTGTTATGCAGACTAAATTCGAGTACACTGTAGTTACATTGCATGATCATAGAATGTGAAATATTAACGATAAAACACATCTTCAAATTAATGTGAATTCAGTTACTGCTGACCACCGGCTACCTTCTCTCACCTGGCACAGAATGCACTACATTAAAATTTTCGTCTTCAAACGTGTCGCCGTATATGCTTTTTCCGCCGGTTCCGTTTCCCCGGCAGATGTCGCCACCCTGCACGATGAACCCTGGAACGATCCTGTGGAACTTGCAGTTCTTGTAGCCGAAGCCCTTGTCTCCAATACACAGCATTCGAAAGTTTTCTGAAAAAAGTAAAGCTAAGTTGTTATATAGCGAGGTGTCCAATCCATGGGATTGTTC